>JARBWK010000005.1:19666852-19984352 GCA_030556195.1 Anolis apletophallus | reverse complement strand
GTGCAAAAGCACATCAAATATTTTTCACCCAATATATAAGTATTTCCAAAGAAATTGCTAAAAGCATTTGCTAATGTTTCTTTAGCTTGAGCTTCATGGAATTCAACAGCCAAATGTACCTGTTTGGTTGCAGTGCAGGTCTATTGTAGATAAGTGTCTTGAAAGCTTGATTTTAAAGTTCATTTAAAAAGAGTGGGGTTGTAGCTTTTTAGGAATGGCTGTTGCAGGTAATGTACTGTATGTATTCACGTAGTGATTATATTGAGGCAAATGGACTTGCTGTTGTTTTCTTTAATGCTGGATTTTATGGTCGGATAGCTATGGAATAAAAACAGTTTATTGTTATGATATGTGAATAAGAGAATAATAGAAATATAAAATTGGAAGAGAATGCCAGAGTCATCCAGTCCAACACCTATTATGACGGAATACACAATCAAAGCACTTCCATCCAAGATCTGTTGACTAGTTCTGGAAGCCTGGGCATGCACTGTGCTGTGATTGTTAGCAGTGGGGAGCTTGCATTTCATTTTTATCCAAGTTCCTTACTCAGGTTCCTTGTTAGTTTAGTGTTGTCCTGCAGTTGCAAACAGAATAAAGAACAGAACAAAAACCTGTGGCATATAGAAAGATGAGCACTGAGCAGAGTCTAGCTGGGATGCCAAAAAACCTCAGAGAATGAGACTCTCAACACACAGAGGACCTCATCACACTAGACTGAGAATGAATCCACTTTAAATCTGGTTGCTGCCTACTGCAGAATTCTGGGGTTTGTAGTTTAGGGAGGAGCCTTTAACTGCCTCACTAAACCACAAACCCCAGAATTCTGCAGGAGCTAGAAACCAGATTTAAAGTGGATTCATTCTCTAATGTGACAGTGTTTACCACAAAAACACAAAAACACAAATGTTGAAGGAACAATATCTCTGTGCCACCTAGCCTTAGTAGGTGGTACAAGACGAATCTTTCTTGTGATGCCATTCACATTCTGGAATGGTTGCCTCTAAGAAGTACAGCTGTTGCCAACATTATACACTTGTCAATATATGCTACTAGCCATCCCCTGCCACGTGTTGCTGTGGCCCAGTCTATGTATATGTGCATTGTGTGTATATATGTGTATATGTTTGCATATATATTTGTGTATATGTGTATATACAGTGTTCCCTCACTTATTGCTGGAGTTAGGTCCCGGGACCTCCCACAATAAGTAAAAAACTGTAAGGATAATCTATTAATTTTAATATTTATACATTATTTTAGTAGTTATACACTATTTTAAGTCTTTATAAACTTAAAATAAAGTGAAGGAAAGGAAGGAAAGGTCCTTCAAGGCTGGAGGGACAGAGGGGAGGACTGAGAAGGGAAAGCGCCTTGGAGAGCGGCGGTGTCAAAAAACCCCACAAAACAGCAAAAATACCATGATATATTTTTTAAATTATTTTTTTTACATCCGTGAAACAGTGAGTCCGCAATAAGCGAACTGCAAAGTAGCGAGGGAACACTGTACGTGTGTGTGTGTGTGTGTGTGTGTGTGTGTGTGTGTATGTGAGCTGAACTGCAGTTGCTCCCAAATCATCACACAGGAGACACTCCGAGAATCATTGGTAACTTTACTGAGTAATACAAACAGGATCCAAGCCAGAGGTGGCGAGCAACTCTGGAATGCACACATATATACCCTCCCACAGATTCAAACTCTGTGTTCCCGCTTCCCCCTTTCCCACTGGAACATTCACGCCTGAACCTCGGGCCGTTGGCATTCTCAAGGCAGCTCCTTATCTATTGTTATGGCTAAGTCAGAAACCCGGGTTTTGGGCACCAACGTTTTGGCCCGGAATCCCGGTGCCTGACACACACACACACACACACACACACACACACACATATATATGGGCTTACACATGCGTTGTATTTTTTTTGGCTATTTAAGTCCCCTTTGCTGTGTTTTTCAGTGTTTTTATGAGCGATAGTCACTCGTTGGCCTGATATGTGTATTGTGTCAAAATTTGGTGTCAATTCGTCCAGTGGTTTTTGAGTTATGTTAATCCTGCAAACGAACGTTACATTTTTATTTAGAAAGTAAACCTGTTTGATAAAAAAAAATGGTTCAAAACTCGTTTTGGATGTAGGGGGCACTGGTGCTTCGAATCTGAATGACTTCCAAAATTTTCTGAAAAAATTGAGGAATTTTTCCGAATATTTCGGAAATTTCAAAATGGCTTCCTTAATGGTGGACATGCATGCACAGTAGGAAAGAAACAGCACTGGCACAGGGGGAACGTCAGGGGATTGTCCCTCCCTCATTTTAGACCAATTGTGATGACACTTGCTACAGTGGTTGAACACATGGACCACTGTTAGCTCACCAATTTTCATAACTTTTGACTTATCCATGGATTTTTGTTGAATTTTCAAAGTTTTTATTTAAAAAAGTATTTTTAATAATAAAGAAAATTGTTCCTGGTTTGAATTTTGAAAGTGTTTTTCCTGTTTTTTGTGTGATCTTTACTTTGAAAATAGTTGTTCTACTCCAGAGACTTTAGTGGCACTCTCCTCATGCTCAGGAGACCCTTTTGGGCGGTTCCTGCTTCTTTAGGCTCCTCAAAAGCCTTGACCTGGGCAGTGGCACTCTGCTCATGCTCAGAAACCCTTTGGTCAAACCGCCTTCACAGGTGTGGAGACCAAGGGCACTCTGCTTGTGCTCAGGAGCCCCTTTTGGCTGGTTCCTGCATGTTTACACTCCTCTAAAGCCTTGAGTTGGACAATGGCATTCTGCTCATGCTCAGAAATCCTTTGAGTGCAAAACTCCTGCTCTCTGCATGTTTTCTGGGGCCCTTTCCTCCAGCTTTCCTCCTCAAAAGCCTTGACATGGGTAACGGCACTCTGCCCATGCTCAGGAGCACTATTTTGGCCATTTCCTGCACCTTTAGGCTCCTCAAAAGCCTTAACCTGGACAAAAGGCACTCTGCTCATGCTCAGGAACCCTTTGTGTGCAAACCTCCTGCTCTCTGCATGTTCAGGTGTGGAGGCCAAGAGTACTCTGCTCATGCTCAGGAACCCTTTGTGTGCAAAGTATTTTTTAAAATAATAAAGGAAATATGTTCCTGGTTTGAATTTTGAAAGTGTTTTCCTATTTCTTTGTGTGGTCTTTAAGTAGTTGTTCTACTCCAGAAACAATGTGTGTGGCTGTGCTTAGCCACGCCCACCTCATCCCTCTTTGCATTACATCACTACTCATCACGATTTTTAACTGCTGTAAAACTACAGGACCTTTTGCAATCTCTACAGCTGGTTGCCTCCAGCCAATGAGGGGAAAGAACCTCACGAGGGGCGGGAATCTAATGCCGATTCCTTTTCGAAAAACGCAGCGGCTTCAAATTGGCAAATTCACTTCTGGGTTGCTTACATCACTTCAAATCCGCTTCAAAAGTGAATTTAATCCGAATTCATTCCAATTTTATGAGCATTCTGACGAACCTATTATATAGATTAAAACTTAACTGGAATTTCTGTGTGATAACCAGATTCCTGTTACCTTTTTTTTTCTCTTGGCTTATTGCTACTACGCTAATTGCTATGTTATTCTTCCAGTGTTGTTTCTATTATGTTTTACTATTTTAATATAGTTATACACCTTGGGATTCTTATGAATAGTTGCATATAGATGTGTATTGATCAATCAGTCAGGTTCAGGAAGGTATAATATGCTTCTGCCACCCCCAGAAATCTGAATGGGAATCAAGTGCTCATCAGCTCTATTCTTCCCATTTCCCTATCCCTTCCCCTTATTTTGACAATAACAGGTAATGAGGAAGGAAAGCAACAATAACAACCAACAATGTGGATCTCTTATGCAGCTTTTCTTTCTAAAGTAACATTTTAAATCTAAGATGAATGAGTACATTGGTTAATTAAAGAATATGAAAGATTAATGCATGCATTTATTTTAACAATTTTAAATGTTTGAAAATTGCACTCCATCCGAATGCTGTGAAGAAATATATCTGTAGAAAGAAAGCCGTTGCAATTGTATGCTTATTCAAGAAAAAAGTATTTAATAACCTAACACCTTTTAAAATTGATTTTCAATCAAAACACTGGACCAAGATAAGATTCTTTTAAAAACAAAAACAACAACAAGCAAATAGATCTTGCCCATCAAAACTGAAAGGGACTTTTCACTCTGCACAATTATAGTATTATAATTCCACATGATCTGCCATGGTTGAATCCCCTGGGAACCTGAGGTCTGTAGTTTGTGAAACACTAGAGAACTCTGGTTGAGTTATAAATACTACTCCCTAATTTACAGATTCCAGGATTTCATTGATGGAACCATGGAATGTTATAATTGCAGATTCAGGTACTGGTCTATGTTATATCTTGTGCTTTCCCATTACTTTACTTACTTAGGCAATCCCTCATTGTCTGAGTATGATGGCCTTCCAAGTGTAGTGTCTTGGTGGTGGGTAAGTAGGTGACTGTGGAGCCCTATTCTTGACCAACATGTTCTTCTGCAGCGAGGACATTGGTTTCCAGGTAGAAGGCGGTCCTGATCAGGGCTGGCTTGACATGCCTTCCTCTTGGCATGTTTCTCCCTTTCACCCTCCATTTGTGCCTCTTCAAATTCCACAGTACTGCTGGTCTCCGCTGACCTCCAGTTAGAGTGCTCAAAGGCCAGGGCTTTCTAGTTCTCCGTGTCTATGCCACATTTTTCAAAGTTAGCTTTAAGCCAATCTATAAATCTTTTATCCTGTCGACCAACATTACATTTTCAGTTTTTGAGTTGGGAGTATAGTAAATGCTTTGGGAGATGGTGATTGGGCATTTGGACAACGTGGCCAGTCCAGCGGAGTTGATAGTGTGGGAGCATTCCTTCAGTGCAAGTGATCTTTGCTTCTTCCAGCATACTAACATTTGTCTGCCTGTCTTTCCAAGAGATTTGCAGGGTTTTTCAGAAGCAATACTGATGGAATCATTCCAGGAGTTGAGTGTGAAGTCTGCAGATAGTCCATGTTTCACATGTGTATAACAAGGTTGGGAGGACAATAGCTTTATAAACAAACACCTCAGTATCTCTACAGATGTCCTGATCCTCAAACACTCTCTGCTTCATTCAGAAGAATGCTGCACTCATAGAGCTCAGGAGGTGTTGCATTTCAGTGTTAATGTTGACTTTTGTGGACTCTCCCATTAATACTGCTGTGATTAGAAGATGGACATTATAAGGTTTTCATTTCAAAAACAAAAAAACACTGTAACATCCAGATAGAAACCACATTTAAAGCCAAATCTGTCTTCTGCAGGAAAAAAAAAGCATAACAGGGAGAGAAGTTTTGCCATTCTTCATTCTTGCAAGCAGGGAGTAAATAAGGGCTTATCTACACATCTTAAATATATTTACGGGTGGCAGTGGAGCTCTGTTCATCTGCAGTTCTGCTGCTCTTGGGTTTTTTAAAAAAATAAATTAAAATGCAACTTTCCAAAATCTCTTTAAAATTGACCAATTACAGCAAGGGGTAATGGTGGAGATTGGAGGAGCAGGAGAAATCACAACCCTGACATCCCTTCTGTGTAGGCATAGAAGTAGTTACAGAAATAGTTTCCCAAGGTAAGTTGTGGAGCCATGGTGAGATCAGGGCTTTCCCCATCAATAGCAGGTAGCAGATTTATCGTGGGGAGGTTGCAGACCAGCAACGAGTTGTGAGATAGGCACTATCACCATTGTTTGTAATCTGGTTTACCACCTTCATATTCAAAGGTTTGGAATAAGTATCATTATTAATTAGAAAAATAATTGTCACTGAAAACCTTCTGTAGAAGTATATCCCAGTTATTCTCAAAGCCAGGTTTGAACAAGTTATCTATTGTCTTTACATTGATGATAAAATGAACACATTGCAAGGATTTATCCATTCAAGCCACAGCATCTCCTGCAACCTTTGGCAGATCTCTTGGGGGCCTGCTGGCTGAAAATTTAAGGAATTCTAAATCGTTGGCTATGTTTTGCTCTAAATCACTCCAGACTTTATGATGGATCACAATGCAAACCTTAATAAATAAACACTTAATCACAAGTGTTCAAAAACTTCTCATATTAAGCTGAGTGGATATTTAGTTTTAATGAAGCTAAAGCACCAGAGAGAGGAGTTTATTTTTCTCTCATCCATAGTTATCGAATCTACTTAACTCTGTTGTGAGCAGATATTATTTCTGAGCTCTTAACTGTTGCTTGGGAAACCTGAGCATGAAGATCCCACTGTATCTCATGCTGATGCTCAGTGGAGCCAGATTAAATCCCCAGTCAAATTAAGACTCATAATCTTTGGACTGGGATTTACTGACATCAACATTGCCCCTTTCCTTAGAAACGAAATATGGGAGGGAAGCAAGTTACTAAAATGATTGCATGTAATGTTGAACAACTAAATACCAGCCAATAAATAGTTAGTGTGTAACTATTGTAAAAGTGCTTGTAAAATAGAGTTAGAAACTACAAATCAGAGTTTGAAAATTTTATTTTGGGGGACTAGGGATCTCATCACATTGATGAGGGATAGCAAGGCAAATCTGTGGGGCAGCGGGGCAATACTGGCTGCTGCAATGCTTCCCCATCACAGGTGAGGAAGTGTTGCCATGCAGCTTCCCACCGTGTTGGCCCTATTGCTCCCCACAAAACATGGGAAGCCTCACATGTTCTGGGCGAAGCGCCCTAAGGGTCATTTGTAAGTTTATGTACAGAGCCCTACCGAAAGAGAGTGTGCATCATGTGATGGGCGGTGTGGGGATCCATCGATGAAGTGTGCTGCAAGTGTCCTAGAATGCTTGCGAAGACCCGTGTGATGAATTCCTAAGACTCCTAGACCGTCTCCAATATTACATAGCAAATGATCATGCTGACCAGAATGAATGGAAGCTATAGCTACAAAAAGTGATTTCCTAACTTCCTTAGTTACTCTGTTTCTTTATCCTCCCATTGTCCCAATTAATTATATATCATTACACTTTTTCAGCAGCTTTTGAAATACCCAAGGTTCTGTCTCCTCTTTCCCCTTTCCCCCTTTCTCCTCAGCTTAATTTGGTAGCTGCAAATTATAGTTTATGCTCAAATTTCAAAGAAGTTTACACTCAGCTGGAGAACTGATGAGGGAGGGCTGGAATTTTTCTCTTCACTGTTGACTTGGGCAAAAGCAAAGTTCTGCAGGCTTTCCAAGTTTGTGTTCTTTCTAATGAATAACTTGCTGTCTTGCTCATACTCCAGGAGTGGGATACTGGGAGCATACAACTCCCTTGTTGCACCAGCTCTACTGGTTGCCAATTAGCTTCCAAGCACAATTCAAAGTGCTGCTTTTAACCTACAAAACTCTATACAGTTCCGGCCCGGTTTACCGGTCCGAACAGATTCTCCCTATGAACCATTAAGAATATTAAGATCCTCCAGAGAGACCCTGCTCTTGGTCCCGCCATCTTCGCAGGTGTGGCTGGTGGGGACGAGAGACAGTGCCTTCTCTGTGGTGGCCCCTCGGCTATGGAACTTTCTCCCAAGTGATGTTAGGTCTGCCCCCTCTCTGTTGTCCTTTAGGAGGCTGGTGAAGACTTGGATGTGGAACAAAGATTTCCCAGAATAGGCTAAGATTGATTATAGTCTGAATGTATGACCACGTTTACAGACCGAGTGGGATTTGTTTTTAGTGGTGATGTGGTTTTTATGTCTTGGGCTTTTTATGTATTTTAATATGTTGTTGTAGTTGTTTTTAAATTGTATAGCATTGAATCTTGCTGTAAGCCGGTCTGAGTCTCTCTATGGAGGTGAGAAGGTTGGGCTACAAAAGTTTTAAATAAATAAATAAATGTTGCTTGGCCAAAATGTTTCCCAGAAATCATCTGTGGAATGATGGGTGTTAATATTCTTAACTTCTCCATTTGTAGTCTGGGGACAGAAATGTAGATCTACTTAATAAGGGCTATTTGCATGAAGTTTTATTCATTATTGTAATTTATTTCTTCTGTGATTATATATATATAATCCCTCTTGCAAGATCACAGAACAGGACCGAAAAAGTTACACATGTTTTGAAAATGTGCACACAATTTAAAGACACAGGTCACCTTTTCATCCTGAAAAAAAACCCCTTAAATCCACATACACACAAGCATCATTTCCCTACATTTCACAATCTCATTACAGTTAAAATAAAATAGCCAGTAAGATGGCTAAAGGAGAAACAAATAAAATATGTCCCACCATGTAGGATGAAAGTACTAAGTTTTGGTTTGTTTTTTTTTTTTTGGGGAGACAGAAAAATCTAATCTCATGATACGGGATAATGAATGTGTTTTGTGTATTTGGAGCATGCAATATAAATGCTAAATATTTGGAAGGGTTGTTACCATTTGTCTCTTAACAGAGAAAGTATCTGTAGAAGTATTTTCTTGCATGGGAGGCAAAGCAAGGGAAGAAATAACTTCATTTTTTATCATGTGGCCAAAAGCATGCTTATTTGGGATGTGTGTCATTAAACCAACAACTGACGCAGCCTAAGAATCCTTAGGAACACCATTATGAAGCGGAAGCCCATTGCGCAAAACTGTATTGGAGGACTGATTATGCCATGCCGTTTTCTGTTTTGACTGTAGTTCTGGAAGCCTGGGCATGCACTGTGCTGTGATTGTTAGCAGTGGGGAGCTTGCATTTCATTTTTATCCAAGTTCCTTATTCAGGTTCCTCGTTAGTTTAGTGTTGTCCTGCAGTTGTGCAAACAGAATAAAGAACAGAACAAAAACCTGTCTCATATATAAAGGTGAGCACTGAGCAGAGTCTAGGTGGGATGCTTGAAAATAGAAATCAATATTCTGGTTGAGGGAGAATGTGTTGTAGATGCTGTGGACAATGGATAGCAAAAGAATCAAGGATTGTGAATAGTGTTTTCATTGTTGTGGAACAGAGAGAGACTCAAAAACCAGGTTTTGAATTCATTTTCAAAGAAATGTGAAGTTGAATGGAATGGGACCTGTCCTATTTAGTTTTAATTTGTTCTGAAAGGAAAATGTGAGAAATGAATGAGAAATGATTTTTTTGGGTTTTAGGCATATTTTGGACAAGTGGTGGACATGGGAGAGGAATGTGAAAAAGAAAAGAACCCGAGAAGATGAAAACTAAAAAAAAAAGTATATGTCTCAAAGTAGTTTTGAACCTGAGACCCCTTCTACACAGTCTTATGAAATCCAGATTATCTACTTTGACCTGGATTATATGGCAGTGTAGACTCATATAATTCATTTCAAAGCAGATAATCTGGATTATCTGATTTGATCGAGCCCCCAGTGGCGCAGTAGGTTAAACCCTTGTGCCGGCAAGACTGAAGACGGACAGGTCAAAGGTTCAAATCTGGGGAGAGCGTGGATGAGCTTCCTCTGTAAGCTCCAGCTTCCCATGGGGGGATATGAGAGAAGCCTCTCACAAGGATGGTAAAACATCAAAAACATTAGGGCATTCCCTGGGCAACATCCTTGAAGACAGCCAATTCTCTCACATCAGAAGCGACTTGCAGTTTCTCAAGTCGTTCCTGACACCCCCCAAAAAAAAAATCTGCTTTGATAAATCTAGATCAGTGTTTTTCAACCTTTTTTGAGCCACGGCACATTTTTTACATTTACAAAATCCTGGGGCACACCACCAACCAAAATGACACAAAATGACACTCTGACACAGTAATACATATAGTTAATATGTTTTTAAATGTACTTATACTGTACACTCAGTGTGAAACCTGGGCCTGTTTCGATGAACACAACATAGATATCCTGTCAGGAATGGCAGAAAGACACACACAAAGGTCTTGCTCAACAGCTGGAAGTTATAGTTCACCAGCAATCAAAGAGCATTCTGAACTCCACCAATGATGGAATGGAATCAAACTTCCCACACAGAACTACCATAACCAAGAGAAAATACTATAAGAGTTTGGTGGGCATTGACCTTGAGTTTTGGAGTTGTCGTTCACAAATATTCAGAGAGCACTGTGGAGGGGAGGGAGGAAGATGTGGGGCGAGTTTGCGCAGTAGCGCCCGCACGGGTCACGTCTTCCCCCTCCCCCCTCCCACAGAAGCCGCAGCATGAGCAAAGTGAGACAAAGCAAGCAGAGCGAGGCTGGGAAGAAGGGAGCCCGAGTGGAGAAGAAAAATTGTTCGGCAGGAGGGGGAAGAAAGAGTATTGGAGGTTCCAATTTTCCACAGCACACCTGATGATCGCTCACGGCACACTAGTGTGCCACGGCACACTGGTTGGGAAACACTGATCTAGATTATATGTCATTGTAGAAGGGGCCTGAGAAAAATAAATTTGTATCATATGTTTTTGTAAACTCCAATCCAGCAGATACATGGAGCAAGATCATTCTGGACAGGCAAATGTGGTTGTGTGTTAGTGTGTGTAAAAGAGAGATAGAGAGAACTGTAATAGAAAAGCAAAACATGCAAATATCGGTGGCAAGAGTGACACATTCATTCACAAGAACAATAATGAAGCATTG
Organism: Anolis apletophallus; assembly: GCA_030556195.1. Taxonomy (NCBI): domain Eukaryota; kingdom Metazoa; phylum Chordata; class Lepidosauria; order Squamata; family Anolidae; genus Anolis; species Anolis apletophallus. Next base: position 19,973,817 of record JARBWK010000005.1, on the reverse strand, counting down.
GTAAAAACGTCAAAAGTAGGAATGCAGTAAAATGATAAAAACAGATATTTTTGCACAACACAACTCAAAGCTGATAAAACCAAACACAATATCTGATGGAGACCAGTCCAATCCAGTAAGCTGCCTGAAACAAAGGAAAAATGGTGCTTCTTCCCATTCTTTGTTCAAAAATGAATTGAACTTGCAGTTGACACTGTGTGTCAATATTACTGGTGGGTTAGCAGCTTCTACCATATCTAAGGGCATCAGGCCAAACTTTGGTGGCTCTGTGGAAGCCACAGGGAAATACAACCCTGTCTTTCTACATTTTGCCATGTTCTCTGTCCCATAACATCTGCCACATGAGATGGCAGCTTCATGCTTCCTGTCAAATGTTGATGAGGTTGTGGTGTGAATATATAACATCTTGATTCTGTTTTGACTGACTTAACTGGAAATGAAATTCAAAACTAATATTTCTGATAGTATAGTTATAGCTCAGTATAGTTACCATTAAAAGGTGTGTGTTTTGTTTTGCATTTATTATTAATGAAAGAACACGTTTTGCATTAATAGAACCTTCTTGGCTGGGGTGGACAGATAATTCAGCTGGCATTTTTCATTTACCACACAGCAGTACGCTTCTTAAAAATTGCCCTTGTTAAATCCATTAGAGATTAATTTCTTAAAAACCAAAGACACAGTGGTAGTTGAAGCATGTAATATATGCTCTGATTAAAGGAACATGAGCTGTGTTCCTATACTAACCCAGCCTATTTGCATACAACTGTCAAGATATTATGATGATTTTGAAAGGAATGAAAAAGACGTACCATATACATTAATGTATAAGTCGGCCTTCTGTGTGAATTGAGGACAGGCATGAATTGAGGGCAGGTTTGGATTTTAATATGACTCGTCAATAAGTCAAGTGTCATTCTACAGCACTATTTCTCAGCCTGGGGGTCGGGACCTCGGGGGGGGGGGGAGGTTGTGAGGGGGTGTCAGAAGGGGTTGCCAAAGACCATCCGAAAACACAGTATTTTCTGTTGGTCATGGGGGTTCTGTGTGGGAAGTTTGGCCCAATTCTATCATTGGTGGGATTCAGAATGTTCTCTGATTGTAGGTAATCTATAAATCCCAGCAACTACAACTCCCAAAATTCAAGCTCTGTTTTTCCCAAACTCCACCAGTATTCACATTTGGGCATATTGAATATCTGTGCCAAGTTTGGTCCAGCTCCATCATTGTTTGAGTCCACAGTGCTCTCTTGATGTAGTTGAACTACAACTCCAAAACTCAAGGTCAATGTCCACCAACCCTTCCAATAATTATATTGGTCACGGGGGTTCTGTGTGACAGGTTTGGTTCAATTCCATCATTGGTGGAGTTCAGAATGCTCTTTGATTTTCAGTGAACTATAAATCCCAGCAAAAGACATAATCAATCCTCACCCCCACCCCACCAGCATTCAAATTTGGATGTACTGGATATTTGTGCCAAATTTGGTTCAGTGAATGAAAATACATCCTGCATTTCAGATATTTCCAGTACAAGTCATAACAGTAGCAAGCAACATTACAGTTATGAAGTAGCAATGGAAATAATTTTATGGTTGGGGGTCATAACAACATGAGGAACCGTGTTAAGGGGTCCACCTGTCCCTTAATGCCACCTCCGTTCACCCAACAAGACTTTCAGAAAGACCAGAAACAGTGCCACGGTGGGGAGAGTAGATAGGTAGATGCTATCTTGTTTGCAACTTGTGGAATGCCTATATAGGTTATATCTGTCCTAGAAGACTGTAAAGGAGACTGATCAAATTCATTGGCCATGGAATCAATTATTTAGTAGAAGCAGTTACCTGCACTATAGTTCCCTCTCCACCCTGTATTGATGGTATAGCTCTTCCACGTTATGCTTGTAATTTACTGGGAGATAATTGCACTCATTTTGTACTCATCTTTTTAATTAATTATATAGTTATAGGAGGTGGCTTCACTAAATAGTGGAGGAGGCATATCATTTGATCCTAATGGTGACCCCTGCTGTACCTGTCTCATTCTTTTTTAATGATTATTGGGATCACAACCAAGTGGATGGAAGCAGTGCATTTTTTCTTAGTAGCATTTTAGTTGCATTTTAGAAACAGAAAAGTGTTGCTTTTGTACAACTTACAAGGATAATGATAACTATCCTGTAAATATAACTAATTACTTAAGATTTAATTTGAAAGGTGTTTAATAACTTCTAATTCTAATTTGAAAGCAGTTTAATCACTTCTGGTTTTAATTACTTCTTGCTTTCTCTGTGGCTTAGGCCCAGACTAACTCAATGACAATTTAATGTTCCAAAGCATTATTACAACACTTTATACAGTTTTCAGATTAGAAGAGAGATGTCACCATTTCCTCAGACCTCATTCTAAGAAGCAGTGGTGAGGTGGTTCCATGGCTTGTGAAGATTAAACCCAGTGTAGCACAGCAGTTCTCGTTTGTGCCTGGAGGGCAGGGGACAGGACTTGGGGTCCCATTAGCATTAGAACCAGCAGTGCCAGAACATGATTCAGAGGATGAGCTAGATGATTGGGGCGACGGGCAGCTTTCCCCTCAGGGGCCTCTTTCGCCCACAGAGAGCTTGGCCTGGGAAGAAATGTGTTTTGGTCCTAGGGAAGATTCAGATAACCAGGTGCAGTTAGATAGCGATTCTGGGAGTTATGAACATCCGGGAGGAAGATCTTCTCAGGAGCCTCCGGAGGAAGATATGGAAGAAGGCGCATGGGAAACGACTAGGGAGGAGAGCTCTCAGGGAGATAGCAACACAGCTGGGGAAAGACAAGGTCGAACCTTTGATAGGAGACGGAACATAGAGTCTAGCAGAAGGGAATGGTCAAAGAGCATAGACCGGCCGAGGTCCGTGAGCAGCGACTGGAGACGCAGAAGCCTAGAGCGTCGGGGACCTCGGCCGAAGGATTAAGTATAGGATCCGTGGGAACGAATCCTCAGTGCTCCGGCCACGTCTCATCTGAATAGGCGTGAAGCGGAGTGGGACCACAAGCTAAGCTAGCCGTGGTCATCAAGCCTTGCCTTGCCTTGCCTTGCCTTGTTCCTGATTCGCATAGCCTTGCGGAGCCTTGTCCTGTTTCCTGATCCGCATCGGTTGCGGAGCCTTGCCCTGTTTCCTGATCCGCATCGGTTGCGGAGCCTTGCCAAGCTTTTTGCCTATTTGCCACGTTATTTTGGACATTGTTACTTCAAGCCTTTTGGATTATCTCATATTCTATTGGACTATATTCTTTGGAACTGTTTTTATATTCAATAAAGTAGTTAGCCTTTATTCTGTCTCTGTGTGTGTGATTAAGGGGCCGGTCAAGTCCATGCATCGTGACACCCCAGGACTTTGTAAAAACCAAGAACTGTGATATAATCTTCTACCTACTTTGTACCTCCCTATTCCCCCTGAATACAGTGGCAGACCTTGCAATAATGGAAAAGAACACCAATTTTTCTAGCAACATTGCATTCCTATGACCTTTCCCAGGAGAACTTAAAAGAAGCTCCAATCTCCCTCCTCCCTCCCTCCCTCCCTCCCTCCCTCCCTCTCTTTTCCACTTCTGGCCTTCTTGAATGACTGAGTGGAAAAAGAGCAGCAATTGCAGTGGCTCTTTGGTGCTTCTCCTGTAAGCCACCATAAGAAAGTAGTGGAAGTTAAAATGCAGCTTACAGGGCAAAATTCAATGCTTACAATACCATAAATACAATTAAAACATAACATTTAATAAATCCATAGTGTCTCCTTGTTGTCCGATCTCATTGTCTAGTCTTTCTATTTTTCTATGTCAGTTACACTGCATTTGCAAATGCTTGCTCAAAAAGTCACATCTTGACTTTTTTTCTGGAATTTTAAAAGGGAGGGGGCCCATCTAATATCTATAGGGAGGGCATTCCATAGCTGAGGGGACACCACCTTGAAGGCCCTGTCTCTCATCTTCACCAAATGTACTTGTGACAAAGGTGGTAATGAGAGCAGGGCCTCCCAAGGTGATTTTAAGGTTTTAGATCAGGGGTGCTCATTAGGTAGCTCGTGAGCTACTAGTAGATCTTCGGCCCTCTTCCAGGTGATCTTCGGGCCTCACCAGCCGAATGGGACGCTCCTGCCATGCGCGCACACACCCTGTGCACACGTGCACTCCTGCTGCTGGCTTCCGCTCTTGCGGTGCTTCTTTTGCCTGCGGGGCATTGCAGGAAAAAGGAAGCACAAGGTGGGGCCTCTGGAAGGAGCGCCCTGTCTCTCTCTCGTCCAGAAGCAGCTGTGCAGCCTCCGTTGCCGGCGAGACAGGCAGGGCAGAGTGTTCCCTCTGGATGCCCCACATCGTGCTTTCTCCTTCCTGTAATGCCCCCACTCGTTTCGACCATAAGCCCTTCGGCGACATGGGGATTGGTCCACATTGAATTGAGTATTGAATTGAGTATTGACTGCCGTTTGGGTACGCTGTGGGAACCAGTTGTGGGACGACATCGAGCCTTGATAAAGACCTGTTTACTGGGTCGAAACGAGTGATTGGAGCTCTCAGCTAATGTGCCTCATCGGCTGTGTACACCCAACTGTGTAATTGCATCACCCCTGCTGTCCATTATTGCGTATGTCGCTAGGATTCGGATATTGACTACCAGGGAAGTGACTATTTGTGTTCCCTTATACGGCTTACTGGAATGTTATATGAACTATTATTTACCTGCACACCACGGAATTGCCAACCTTGTGAATGTTCATTTGGATTATATGGACTGGATGCTCCTGGCACGTGGATTATAAAAGACATTTGATTTATGCACTTTCACTTGTCCCTAATGAAGGCTTAACCCCATTCTTCCTCCTTCTCAGGCTCTTCCCTCTTTTCTCTCAAAGGCACTTTTTCTATTCCTATCTCATCCAGGATTTTATTATTCTATCTTGTGTATTTGGCCCGCCCTATTTGTTTGACTTTATTATGTTATTTTGCACTGTTTATTTTATTTTGTGAATTTATGTATTTTGTTCTGAGGTAATTTTTTTCTGTTGTTTTGTATTTTATTTTATTTGGCCTCATGTGAGCTGCCCGGAGTCCCCTTTGGGGAGATGGTGATGGGGTATAAATAAAGATTATTATTATTATTAATATTATTATTATAATTTGGGCCAAAACCATTTTTAGATTCTCCTGAGATGAACTAAGTTCTCACCTTACATTGCTGCTTACATTGACTTGTAGATAAGTCAGGCCAGACATTTTGAGTTGATTTTTTGGACAAAAATTTCTTGATTTATACTCAAGTACATATCTATGGTATTCTGTGGCTGGCCTGGTCTTGAATATACCTCCTCCTCCTCCATTTTTGAATACTCCTTGAGAGTCTTGCTATGAAGAGTGTCATGATGACGACTTATGCTTCAAAATTTACTACAGCGTGATTGCTGAAATGCTGCAGTATTAGAGAATTTTGTATAGTGACTTTTCCCATCACCACTTGGAATAAGGATCTGAGGCTTTCTGCACTTGGAGCATGTGGTTTAGCACTAAGTTTGGTCCACTTTCCATTCCTATCAAGGTGGACGAGTTTTGCCCACTTTTGTCTTGAATGTTCAGAGTTCTTCCCAAATAGATCATATCATTTATCTGAGCAAATCTGAAAGGAAGCCCCCCCCCCAAACTCTATCTTTGTGTAAAGAGTTTCATGCTAGCTATCTCCCACACTTTTCCAAACACTTCAAAAGGTGGGTAATCCAGTGTGCTGTATCAACTCAAGGGAGTGGCAGTAAGAGACAAATGTTCCCAACAGCTCCCTAGACACACCACCATTGCTATTACTTACAAGAAAAGAAAGGTAAATAGGGAGGCAGGGAGAACTAGTTAGTTCAGGGAAGGGAAGTTGGAGTATTTTTGGAAATGAATTATAGGGACTAAAAAGCCCACTTCTTAGCTGAATCCCTTGAAATACAAACACTATCTGGATCTCTGAGACTGGTGTCACTCATGAGTGCCGTAACTCATGGTGTCATCCCTATGGACCTCCTCCATTACCAAATCATACTGCAATACTGTGACTAAAACACTATAAAATTTGATAAAACTAATACATTTTGGTGTCACCCCTTTGTTGGTGTCACCCAGTTTGATTCGCGCACACATCCCCTGCACTCTCATTGTGATGTCACTGTTTGAAATTATGATTTGGGATCAGGATGCAGAGGAAATACATTAGACAGAATGTACTATCACTGTCTACAGTACCTAACTTTATGTACACACTAAAAATTCTGTTAGTAAATTGGGAAGATGTGTAACAGCTTATGTTCTGATTCACATCAAGCTCTGCTGATACATATCAAGTCAACATGTTTTCACTGGTGTCCCATTGTGCATTAAGCTCAGTATGCATTGGTTAATTTGTCAGCTCTCCTACATAACAATGCAATAGCAGCCCCTTACCGGGTATGGATGTTATGGAATGCCAAATTCCAGTTCCACTTATGAAGATGCAAGTCCCAACAGGATTTTGGGCATCATAATGTATCTAGCCTTAGGCTCCCAGCTAGTGCTTCTAAATGAGATGCATGTATGTGTGACTGCTTGCAGTACCACCTATAGTTAAACGGCTGCTGTTTTCTGCAGAGCCCAAGGAAACCTCTGTTTTTCCAATTACAAATGGAAAGGGCTATATTGAATTAATTGACAGTCAACCATGCATGAGTAATCCTGCACTTCGAAATGTAAATAACAAGCGGTTCGGAACAGTTAGAATAAAGATTTTTCTATGTATTGAAATTAATCCAACATCCAGAGCTGTGTCTGTATGCAGTGAAAAAATAGATGATCATTAAACAAAAATTCAGAATGTCATCTTGGCCAAGACGAAATCCTATGCTGTGCTTCAGGAGAAAAGCGATTGGTAGAGTAATTGGGTTTTTTCCTCTGCTTTAGCATTAAACTGCTTTAGCATCACCACTGAAAATGGGAAGAAAAATGGGCCTTAAATGGTTTTGCTTAGCTAATTACATGGTTAGGTGCCTAATTTAAATAAAGTGGCTTGATTTGTTAATAAGTTGCTTAAATTAATTGGAAAAGGGGGAAAACTTTTAGCATTTTTCTAATATTTCTGCAGTTTAATGCAGCCTATTAAACATGCCTGCTGCTAGAATAAATCTGTACTCTTTCTCTACATGTTTCTTTTAGAAATAATTCCAGTTATAAGCATGTATGTTTTCCCTTTCGGCCCTTCATAGTGAGATTCATTGATTGTTTATAAACAGCTTAACTGATGTCTTCCAAACTCAAGGCTGTGGTTCCCATGATAGAGCCAATACACCTGTAATCTTCTTCTTTTCCATCTGCTTTCAATTTTACCAAACATTATCATCTTGTTCAATGAGTTGTCTCATCATATGAAATGGTTTAGATCAGTCGTTCCCAAAGTGGGTGGTACCAACCCCTGGTGGGCGGTGGGGTGATCGGGGGGGGGGGAGTGCTGGAAGGCCCAGGAAAATTTGAGAGGGCACTGAACCCCTGTAAGGGGGTGGTGGGGGCGGTGGCGTGAGCCAGGTGACAGGCTACCATCCATCTCTGTGTGTGTCTCTCTCTCTTCTTCCCTCCTCCTCCTCTCGCCAAGCAAGGAATAATAATAATAATACCTTTGGGGTTCCCTTCCAACTGGTTGAGTCTTATAACAATAATAATAATAATGTCCTTCAACATATTTAGTGGAATATGGATTTAGTGCGGTAACCAATTTATTAACAAAAAAAGAAACCTATTGCTCAATAGTCAATCGCGATTATTTGAGATTACTGCTGATGAAAATGGAGCCGCGGATTACTAGACTGGTAGCAGCATACCAGGTTCATCCTTTTCATTAAGATGATTTTGAATGTTTTAACTTTTTTGTATTACCTTTCTATTCTAAGTTCAATAAATAGTTTCAGAATTTCAAACTTCAATGTTTCTAATTTACAATTTTATTTATTATATTTTACGAAAAAGGTAGAAATATTAATACATATATATTTCTATTTAATTGCTATTAAAATTTTTAAAAAGTAATTTCTAGGGCGATGAGGTATTCAACACAACAATAATAATAATAATAATACTTTATTTCTAACCCGCATCCATCTCCCCAAAGGGGACTCGGAGCGGCTTACATGGGGCCGTGCCCAAACAACAAATCACCAAAAGTATCACAAACATCAGAAAACAATAAACACAATAAAAGCAATAAACACAATAAAAATACATCTATGAAAACACAGCAACATCGGTGAATCTAAAACAAAAACGAGAGCGCGAGCCACATGTACATATAAAATGTTTAAAAACTCGGGGAGATAACAGTAGTGTCAACACATAAAGGGTCACATAGGGGGAAAGAGGTCTCGCCAAAAAACGGGGGCATTTGGGGAGTCTAAACACAACAATTTGTAACTATGCCTTTTAAATTGTACATGCATTTCATTACTCAATAGATACGTGCATGAAAATTTATTTATTTATAGTATTTATATTCCGCCCTTCTCACCCCACAAGGGACTCAGGGTGGATTACAATGCACATATACATAGCAAACATTCAATGCCATTAGACATACAACATATATAGACAGACACAGAGGCAATTTCGCATCTTCATGAGTGTATGCTCAATTCCGGCCATAGGGGGAGCTGCTGCTTCACCATCCCCTTGTGACACTGAGTCCTTGATGGAGTACTTCCTCATTCTTACGCACGCTGCTGGAAGGTTTTATGGTGTTGTAAATTAGTTAAATTAGTCTCCCCGCATAAAACAATGCCTAAATTTCCTACTTGACAGATGCAACTGTCTTTTGGGCTGCATAGGTCAACAGCAAGCTAGACTATTAATGATCAGGAGCTCACTCTGACCCAGGCTGGCTTTGAACTCATGACCTCACAGTCAGTAGTGATTTAATGCAGCTCGCTATTAACAAGGTGTGCCACAGCCCGGATGAGCCACTGTGAAAGCCCAGGGCACCACATTATCCCATATGAGAATTTGGAGGGCTGTACTCCTTATTTCCCTCCCCAATAGTTTTGATCCCAAATGCCCTCTAAGGGAGGTGAGATAATTTTCACATGGTTTTAGCCCCCAGGCTGTTTAAGTTCATAGAAAATGAACAGAAGTCATTTCATGTTGACTTCAAAAATAAGAGACTTCTCCTAGGCCTTTTCTCCCCACTTCCCCTAGACTGGAGGGCATTTAGGAGCAAAAATGTTTAAGTAGAAATGATTCTTTTTGACCTATGGAGAAACTAGGGGCACAAAAATGAGCATGGGGAGCTGCAGGTAGCCCTCAGACCACACATTACCAACCACAGATAATAACTAATAACAGTAAAGCTTTATTTATATACCTCTCTATCTCCCTGAGGGGGACTCAGGGCAGTTTCCAAGTAACATCACCAAAATATACAGAGTAAACAGCATAACATAAAATTAACAAACAACATAAGCATAAAATTATCACAACAACACATTTATATTAAAAGTTAAAAGTCCAGTCTGGATGTACCCAAGGTGTGGACGACCCTGGCTAAGTCAGACTTCACAAGGTATGGTCACAGCTGGTGCACAAGTTTGAGTTGTGCAAAGGCCCTCCCGGCCACCGCCATCACCTGAGCATCAAGCAACAGCGTTGAGTCCAGGAGGACCCCGAAGCTATGGACCTGCGCTCTCAGGGGGAATGTAATCCCCTCAAGCCCAGGTTGCCACCCAATACCCCAGTCGGGCCTGCGACTGACCAGGAGGACCACTGTCTTGTCTGTATTAAGCTTCAACGTGTTAGCCCTCATCCAGTCCATCACAACTGTCATAAACTGGTTCAATGTCTGGGAGACTTCCTTGGAATTCGGTGGAAATGAGTAGATATAACCCCAGTCTGTGTGAACTCTACCTCTTTTTAAAAAGGCGAAAGACAACAAAACCAGTGGGCACCTAGATGTTTCCACCAAAACCTCACGTCACATAACTACAGTAAAGCTGCCATTCTACATGATTGTGTTTGTTGCAGATGCTTCCTATTGCCAGGATTAATTTGATACCATTTCAGAAAGGCATATGTTTGAATATTTAACAAAAGCAACTGTGGAAGTGACTAGACAACATTAAAAATATTGCTCCTGCATAATTTATGCTCATTGATGCTCTTTGTATGCTTCTTTTCCTCACCTGCTTCTGCAGAGGCCACACAATGCCTGCAATCTTGTTAAACCAGTTATTCATTGTGATGAATGATTTTTAATACACCATGTTGGGGTGACACCATGCTGGACCTTTCAAAAATCTGTTTTACTTTACATGTTTTAGTGTTTGTTCAAATAAATATCTTTTATTGCTGCTTCGGTGGGTGAGCTGCCACTCTTTTCTGCATTAATCACATTTGTGTCACTTTCATCCCACTTCCCTTCTGTGCTTAAATGGCTGGCTGTTAGATAGAAATGCAAAAAGCATATTGCTATGTTTTTGACATGTAACACTTATGACGTGAGGCAGAGAACTGTGTACCGTTCAGGGGTGACCTGGCCAGAAACAATATGGAAGACGTGGAAGAATGTGAACAGCATTGCTAGGGAACAGCTTGGTGGGGAGACAATAAGGTCTCCTTGATGATGTTGGTACAAAAATGTGATTGCTGAATTTGTCTTGTTTTGTCATAAAAGCAGTTCTTCATAAAATAATTTTGCTAAGGAGGGCCAGCCCTGTTTAGTACTTGGATGGGAGACTGCCAATAAACACAAGGTAATGGAGGCCAGAGCTTCTTAAACTTTTTCATTCACAAACCCTTTCAGTCTGATAAATGTTTACATGACCCTGGGTGTATAGGTATATAAAATAGATATACAAATCAAACCTGTATTACAACAACACCTTGGGAGGGAATTCCACAACAACTGGTTGTGTAATCCCCTCCCAAGGTGGGTTAGAAAAATTTTCTTTGCCGGTACTGATTATAGTTCCAGGATGTTCTGAGAGTAGTATTAGTACCAAACCTTGGCACATGTTACTATAGTATCAACATTTCCATGAGCACCCCACATTTCCATGAGTTAAACTTCTTTTAGTTTAGTGTTAACCAATGAGAACCGAGAATGCTGCTATTTTACTCTTTGAATGCACATTCCTTTAAGTCTGAGTATCATCCTGTTAACTTGATCAGGGAGCAAATATATGATCCCCACTTGCACCACCGCCATAGATTAACATGGAAGGTTGGAATGCAACACAGAGGTCCACATTTGTGGACCAGCATGGTTTAGTGGTTTCAGCATTAGATGATGACTCTGGAGAACAGAATTCCCAATCGATAATGGAAACCCAATCAGTAATTGATTGGTCCATGAGGTCATGAAAAGTTGGAAGTGACTGAACATATAAACAACAACAACAGAAGCCTATTCAATGACCTTGTGCAAGACCCACTTCAGTAAAGGCAAACCCATCAAACAAATGCAAAGACAACTCCATCTTACCAAGAAAGCCACATGATAGTTTGCCTTATCAGTCAGAAATTACTAGCAGATATAACAACATTATTCATAAAATTAAACTTTGCCCCTCCTCCCTTGTGGAAGCTATTATATCAATCAAATAATGGTGTGTGCAGACCTGAAGGAACAATAAGGTAACACAAGAAGAAGTTGGCTCAATGAAAAGGTTGCTATGTTTTGCATTCTTCAAGACCAAGGGTTCATATAGGTGCTCTTGGGATTTGTCTAGCTCTTGGAAACTCTTATATTGACTTGTGAATAGTGTGAGTGTTGCCTCAAGCAGTAAAATATCTTGGGACATTTCTGAATGTAAGCCTCAAAAAATGAAAAGAAAGAAAGAATGACAGAAAAAGAGGAGGAGAAGGAGGAGCTCTTTCCCCGCATATTGTTCCTCTCTTGTGCGAATAATGATCACAGCCAGAAAAACCATCAAACCGGGCCTCTGAGAGCTGCATTGGCAGGGTGGTTGTATCTGGAATAAATGGACAATGCATTGATTTGTAATGCCCAAAAGTATTTGATTTATTTGCTTAGGGACTGATGATGGTGTGCAGTAAATATGATTTTGATGATTGATCAGGAAATGATTCATTGGAATGTTATTTGGGTAATCAATGCTGAACATGCATTGGTAAATGAGGCATATTCTGTGTATCTCATTCTACTGTATCCCCCCTCCTGCTTTCTCAATGTCTATCTCCAACAAATCATAGTTGAAAAGAAAGGATAAAAAATGCAGGAGGGAAAAACATCTTTAAAACAGAAAATGCAAACGTCAACAGATCCAGACTGCTGATGTTTCTTTCACTGATAAAATCAGATAACATTGTTTGTACTTAATACCTGTCTTTAACTGCTATAGATAGTTTGTCCTGAGTTTGCAGCACTTTTGAGAAACATGTATTCTTTTCTAAAAAGAGCTTTGCCAAAAAAGAGAGAGAAGAAGATGAAAGAAAGGAAAATGAGGAAAATTAAATGATCGGGATGATTTTCCTTCTGTTATATAGGCATATATATGTTTGTGTAACCTTTCTTGCCCCCAGGGTGGTGCAATGGGTTAAACCCTTGTGTCAGCAGGACTGCTGACCAAAAGGTCAGCTGTTCGAATCCAGGGAGAGCTGGTTAAGCTCCCTGTGTTACCTCCAGCTCCCTATGCAAGGACATGAGAGAAGCTCCCTACAATTATAGTAAAGCATCAAATATCCGGGCGTCCCCTGGACAACATCCTTGCAGGCAGCCAATTTTCTCACACCAGAAGCAGTTTCTCAAGTCACACCTGATAAGAAACCCCCCCATGGTATCCTGCTTTTTCACTACTGTTGTTGTTGATGTCATTGTTATGTGTCATCAGAACTTCCACAAAAGAAAGTATTTGTACTGATTGAGCATGTCTTATCTGAAATGCTTAGGATGAGAAGAGTTTTGGATTTTCTCCCCCGATTTTGGAATACCTGCATGTATGTGCACATATGTACATAATGAGATATCTTGAAGTTTGGGTCCAAGTCTAAAGACAAAATTAATTTATAGTATATTTAATTTATATCTTATAAACACAACAATGCAAACAATTCCAAATTTGGAACTGTTTTGGATTTTGAAGTTCCAGATAAAGGATGCATAACCTAGTTATAATTACAGTATTTTGAATAAGAGGACCGGGGCATTCCAGAACTGGCAAAGCTGACTTTCTTACCAAATATACCACTTGCTTCTGCTGGAACATGAGCACCCCGGTTCAGGGCTGTACCTGAGTGGATGTCCAAACTATAGGCTTTCGTTTTCAAGGGGAGGATGGACAAATAAGTCCCTCAGCACCGCCTTTAGATTTTCTTGAACAGGCATCCTGAAACTGCAGCCCTCCAGCTGTTTGGTCCTCCAACTCCCAGAAGCCCTAACATGTTTGTTCAATTATCAGAAATTCTGGGAGTTGAAGGCCCAAACAGCAGCAGGGCCACAGTTTGAGGATGCCTGCTCTTGAAGGACCAAAGCTACTATAAACATTTCCTAAGTAACAGAGAAGCAGTGTTTAAGGATACAATGGATCGTAGTCCTAACTAGATAAATTCTAGTACCTGAAAGTGATACATGTAAATTATACTTTCTTAGAAAAGATTTTTGATTAAGTTAATATGAATAATAGGCCAACCACCCCTTCACTTGTGTACTACATATATTTGCAAAACATCTTATTTTGTTGAATCTTTTCTCACCACATAGCTAATATAAGAAAGAAAAAAAGCCATCCCCAGCCCAAACAAGTCTAAAGTGGATCAGGGCCATACTGAGGTTATCCAGCCTGATACCTTCCTATTCATTCTCTTTCTCCCCAATTTCCAAGATAAAGTAGTGGGGAGGCAGAGCAAATGCTACTAAGACACTGCCATGATTGACTTATATGAAACAAAATAAGAAAAATGCACTACATTAATTTTATGTTTTGCATAAATACCTAAATAGTCTATTCACCTGTCAAAACTAGTTGGATAAAATGTTTGATGGCGTGGAGAGAAATGCTCACCTTTAAAGAAATGCTGAATATTAGTTTGAAATTCATGTTGTTGGAACACATCTAAACACTTTGATTCAAATCTGTGCAAAATAATAATCCCTTCATTTAATCCATTTTAAATATGAGGTATAAGGGAATGAATATACTGTAACATACCCCTTTTGTTAGTATTGCTACCATGTGTCACAATTTCTTATGGATTATGAAAGTGAAATGCAAGGCATAGATTATCCCTCTCCACCCTTCACCCATGCTGTTTGTGTTTTTGCTAGAGCTTGAAACCATTACTTTTGGGCTATATCTCCTATTATACTCTTCCCATCCATCTTGTTACCTTGCTGCCTTGGTACCAATGAATCTAACCAGGAAAATGTTACTGTTTTTCTTTAAGAGATCGGTTTTTACTGCACATACATTATTGTTGTTGCTCCTGTTGCTATGTGCCTTAAAGTCATATCTAACTATGGTGACTCTTAGGTGAACCTATCATGGGGTTATCTGAGGCCAAGAGTGGATTTTCATGTCCAAGCAGGGATTCAGAGTCTGTTCTTCAGAGTCACAGAAACTCGACTTATGCAGGAAGAAAGAAGCTGGTAAAAACAGCGGAAACCATCTTGTTTTGTTCCCTACCAATGATGTCCTATGCCTTTCCATCTTCAGTATTAGCAGCTATCCCACCTCCTTCTCCCACTTCCATTTGTCTTCTGTCATTGGGAGTTGACTAGCCCCTAACTCCAGAACATGCAGTCTTCACTCAGTTTCCCTGCATTGCCACAACGGAGTCCCATGGGCAACCACTGGAAGTGGCCTTATGTCATCTTATGGCCTCTCTGGGGCTCCATTTTGACAGTATAGAGAAACAGCAAAGACTGTGTAGGATGAAGTTCTTAGTCCAATGCTGAAACTGCTATATCATGATGGCTGTATTGCTACACTTATAGTCCTTACCAAAAACATATAGGTTTACAGTATTCCCTCACTTAGCGCATGGGTTACGTTCCAGGACCACCTGCGATAAGTACATAAGAACATAAGAAGAGCCATGCTGAATCGGGCCTCAGCCCATCTAGTCCAGCATTCTGTGTCACACAGTGGCCCACTAGTTGTACACAGGGATCTCTAGCAGAAAGGAGGGCAAAACCCTCACCTGCTCCCGACCCCCACAACCAGTACCCGGGAAAATCCTGCCTGCCTCCATCAACACCGAGGTGGCACTGGGATGTCCATATCAGTAACTACTGATTCCCTTGGTATCCATGAATCTGTCTAATCCTGCCTTGAAGCTGTCCAGGCTGACAGCTGTCACAACCTCCTCTGGAAGTGAGTTCCATAACCCTATGACCCTCTGGGTGAAGAAATATTTACCTTTATTAGTCCTAACTTTCCTACCTTGGAGCTTTAGGGAGCGCCCCCTAGTCCTAGTGTTGGGTGACAGAGAAAATATTTTTTCTTTATTTACCTTTTCTATCCCATGCATGATTTTATACACTTCGATCAAGTCACCTCTTAAACGCCGTCTTTCAAGGCTGAAAAGACCAAGGCATTGCAACCTGATTTCATAAGGGAGCTGCTCCATCCCTTGGATCATTTTTGTTGCCCTTCTTTGTACCTTTTTCCCGTTCCGTTATATCCTTCTTGAGGTGCGGTGACCATAATTGTACACAGTACTCCAGATGTGGCCTCACCATAGATTTGTAGAGAGGCAATACAACATTTGCCGACCTATTTTCGATTCCCTTCCTGATCATGCCAAGCATAGAATTTGCTTTTTTCGCTACTGCAGCGCACTGGGTTGACATCTTCATTGAGCTGTCCACCAAAACCCCAAGATCCCTTTCCTGGTTTGTCTCAGAAAGCTTTGATCCCATCAGTTTATAAGTGTATTTGGGGTTCTTTGCCCCGATGTGCATGACTTTACACTTGTTTAGGTTAAAATGCATTTGCCACTTTGTTGCCCAATCACTCAATTTCGAGAGATCTTTCTGGAGCTCTTTACAGTCAGTTTCATTTTTAACTACCCTGAACAGTTTAGTGTCATCTGCAAACTTTGCTACCTCAGAATTCACTCCTACATCCAGGTCATTAATGAATAAATTAAAAAGTAACGGGCCCAAAACTGAACCTTGGGGTACGCCACTTCTCACCTCTTTCCACCCAGAGAAATGTCCGTTTATTACCACCCTTTGTTTCCTACAGTTTAGCCAGGTTCCAATCCAGGACAAGACCTGTCCTCTGATTCCATGGCTGAAGAGCTTATTTAGGAGCCTTTGGTGAGGGACTTTGTCAAAAGCCTTTTGAAAGTCCAGGTAAACAATATCGACTGGGTCCCCTTTATCTATGTGTTTATTTACACCCTCAAATAATTCTATCAAGTTAGTAAGACATGATTTGCCTTTGCAGAAACCATGTTGATTTTCCTTCAGCAATGCCTGTTCTTCTATGTGCTTAGTAATTTTTTCTTTAGTAATGGTTTCCATCACTTTGCCTGGAACTGAGGTTAGACTAACTGGCCTATAATTTCCTGGATCACCCCTGGATCCTTTCTTGAAGATCGGAGTTACATTTGCCTCCCTCCAGTCCTTGGATAAATCACAACATAGGGACACTACATATATAAAATCAGAAATGCCTTGCCCGACTTACCGGGCAAGGGTCATTGTGGCGGTGGGTGCCCTCCCACCGGCCATGCTGCTTGCAGGGGGCTTCTTCTCAGGAGCCCCCTGTCAGCTGGAAGTCTCTCACTACTTGGCCCCCTGGGTGGTGGGAAGTTTCCCGCTGCTTGGCCACCTGGCCAACTGGCGGCCGGCCTGCTCTGCCCCTAGATTACTTCACGAATTTGCGTGTCATCCTTGCACAGAGTTTGTCTCCTTAAATTGCTGGTAGAGTGACTGGGAGAATGCCAACTGCTTCAGATATAAAAGAAGTGTGTGAAATCTGTAGTCCTCTATATATAGTTATTTATTTATTTATTTACTTTGCTTCTAGACCGCCTCTCTCAGCCCGAAGGCGACTCGAGGCGGTGTACAAATAACAGGAACTGCTCAAGACAAACAAATCAACAATTATCAATACAATTTCAACATATATAAATTAACATTTAACGTTAAAAACACAATATCAGCGTCTCATTGAACTCTTCTAACCTCATTGTTAGCCATTACGGCCAGTTGTCCATCAGGCCAACTTCATAATAGATGGGCAAAATATTGTATGAAGATACACCATGAACTTTCCAAGATAGCTTTGTTATGTGGCGCACAAACCATGAATGTTGTTTAAAACAACAAAACTTTCAGAATTTCCTATAACTTGCTTATAGAGACCAATACAGTCAGATCTCCACATTCAGTTAGGTAAGGGGTGGAAAAATCACAAATTAAAAAAATTGCTCTTTCTTTACCCTCTCTAGGATTCTTGAGATCTTCCAATACCAGTTTATGGTTAGATTCCACTAGAAGTTGATTATTGAGTTGTGGAGGAGATCCTAGGGAATACTGAGAGGAACCAAATCCAGAAATAAGCAGAAGTGAAAACCCGTAATATATAGCGGTGACTGTACTGGCAAAATTGGATTGAAGTTCCATGGGGAAAGCAACAATAAAAGAACAATGAGAGATTAATTTTTCCTCTGTGCATTACCCGTGAAGTCTTGTCTGGCCATTAGCACTGTAAAGCACATTTGTATCTCTTGCTTTTCATCTA
The DNA here is from genome assembly GCA_030556195.1 of Anolis apletophallus. Taxonomy (NCBI): domain Eukaryota; kingdom Metazoa; phylum Chordata; class Lepidosauria; order Squamata; family Anolidae; genus Anolis; species Anolis apletophallus. Next base: position 19,956,090 of record JARBWK010000005.1, on the reverse strand, counting down.
ATTTATTTCAGTCAGATACTTTTTGTCTTTCCCCTTTTTTCAGATGGAAAGGTCAGCTTGGTCTTTCTCACTTTTATTCTTTTCTTTTTTACTGAATATTTAACAATCTCTTTCTCTCTCTTTACATGTGTGCATGTGTGTGTATATACACACATATAGATACGTTATATTCCCAATGTTACCAAAGTGTAAGAAACCTTTTGACTTCTCATACAGACAAGTACCTGAGTGTCTATTTGTGGAGAATATAAATAATTGGCCTGTTAGAGGAACAGCCTTTGCCAGTATAAGAGAAAACACTCCTTATTACTGAAAAGGTGACTAATACAGGATTTAAATGCATTATTAGACAGCTTTCAAACAGTTGAAGTAAGTTTTGGAAAGGTGTGGCTCTGATCAGGTTTGGCTACAATCAGTGTGTGATGGAGTCTCCTTCTCTGGAGGAGTTTAAACACAGGTTTGATGGCCATCTGTTAGGAGTGCTTTGATTGTGTATTCCTGCATGATAAAGGGGTTGGATTAGGTGATGGTTGTGGTTGCTCCAGCTTTATGATTCTATAGAACTTGATCACACTAGAGTATCTATCTACATTAAATCCAGGTGCTACCTCCTGCAGAATTATAGGGTTTGTTGTTCAGTGAGGCCAGGACCTCTCTCTAAACTACAAACCGCAGAATTCTGCAGGAGGCAGCAACCAGATTTAAAGTGTATACATGCACTGGTGTGATGAATAGAATATCTTTATTGTCATTGTGCTATTGTGCAATGAAATTAAATGCCTTCCCCAGCACATACCACAAAACAACACACCCATCCCTCCACACCCCAACCACCATCACACAGCTCCCAATGCCACATCAATGTGAAACCATGAAGTTCAACATATTCACAGCGCTAGGATATAAAGCTACCTCTCAGTCTGCTTATATTTGTCTTTGTCACCCTGTACAGATGGCAATGATTAAAAAAAGAATATGCTAGATAGATCCCCAAGAATGATCTAAGCTTTTCTTAAGGCTGGGGGACCTATAAAGTTCTTCCAAAGAGAGGAGAGGGCAACCAATATTTCTCTGTGCAGAAGTGGTGAGCCTTTCGAGAGCCTTCCTGTCTTCCACTGTGCAGTTACCAAACCATGCGCAGATGCAGTAGGTTAGGATACTCTCTATAGCTCAGTTCATAGATTCAAAATATACCTGGTTCCTAGAGCTCTAGAAACACAAACAGGGATCCTCAGTTAAAAATCCCTGCGCCATAGCCCATTCTCTGATCTGTTCTCTTTCTTCTTTCCCAAAAATATGCTTTTGTTAACTATATGAATTAATAGCCCCTTTCCATGAATTTGTCAAACTTGACATAATCATATTTCTTTTTTTAAAAAATAGTCTTTATTAATTTTCAAATAAAAAAGAACATGTATAGTAAAACATTGTGATTTGAAGGAATATTTCCTTCCTTCGAATCATATTTCTAATGAGAAATTGTGATAGGAATTCGTTCAGTATAGTTCTATTTCGAGGAAAAGTGGCAAGTTGCCTTCTCCAGCCTACAGACCACAAATGTAATGGACAGCAGTTCTCTGTTTTAGGGGAAATGGTGCTAAAACATAATTTATATGCAACATAAGGGAAGTGGGAGGGGCTGACTCAACTGAAACATCTAAAGATCATCCATTTTCAAATGTGTTCCCCGGCGGGCCATGCAAGTTTCAAGCTAGGCAATTTTGTCTAAACAGAAAATATGTGGGATCTCTTCAGAGCATCCAGACCATTTTAATAAAGCTAATGAAATGCCTTGAAGAAAGTTTAAACTTTACTCAATTTTCTCTATGGCTTTCCTCCAGTTTCTCATGACATTTCCCATGGTACAGTGCTGGTTTGGCCTGTCTCTCCACTCAAAATATCAGGCCAGTGTAGATCAGCAAAACGAGTTAATGGCCATTCTATGTGATGTTTATTTTGTTTGACTTATATTCTATCTTTCAAAAAGCAATGGCTTTTAACCTTTCTTTGGACCCTTTTGAAAATCTAATGAAAGGTACAGAAAGAAAACCCAACTCAACTTTGAAATCAACAATGAGGAAATTGAAAGGCAACAAAACTTTTATTTTATTTTCTTTTGCATTTGGTTCATCCTGAAGCCCATCTGAGGAACTTCTAAACCAGTATTTCTCAACCTGGACCCACGGGGGTGTCATCAGGGGATGTCAAGGAGTCACCAAAGACCATCAGAAAGCACACTATTTTCTGTTGCTCATGGGGGTTCAGTGTGGGAAGTTTGGCTCAATTATATCATTGGTGGGGTTCAGAATGCTCTTGATTATAGGTGAACTATAAATCCCAGCAACTACAACTCCCAAATATCAAGGTCTATTTTTCCCAAAATCCACCAGTGTTCACATTTGCACATCCTGAGTATTTGTGCCAAGTTTGGTCCAGATTCATCATAGTTTGAGTCCATAGTGCTCTCTGGATATAGGTGAACTACAACTCCAAAACTCAAAGTCAGTGTTCACCAAACCCTTCCAGTATTTTCTGTTGGTCATGAAAGCTCTATGTGCCAAGTTTGGTTCAATTCCATTGTTGGTGGAGTTCAGAATGCTCTTTGATTGTAGGTGAACTATAAATCCCAGCAACTACAACTCTCAAATGACAAAATCAATCCTCCTCACAACTCCACCAGTATTCAGATTTGGGTATATCGAGTATTTCTGCCAAATTTGGTCCAGTGAATGAAAATACACCCTGCATGTCAGATGATGATTCATAACAGTAGCAAAATTACACTTATGAAATAGCAACGAAAATAATGTTATGATTGGGGGTCATCACAACATGAGGAAGCGTATTAAGGAGTCATGACATTGGGAAGGTTGTGAACCACTGTTCTAGAGGTTTGTGTACCATGGGTGAAGAAATCTCTATTATGAAAGCTGTCTCATTCTTTAAGATAGAATAGTCTGCCTTCCAACTGTGGAGACAATTTGGAAATGGGGAAACCAAATCTAGGGATAAGTGCTTTTAAATAAATCTTACCTCGTCAGTAAAAACACACATATACACAAAATCTCATAGCAGCTTCCCTAGGGAAAATAATTGAAAAGGCTTATTAAAGGAAAGGAAAACTGAAGCTCTTGAGTCTTCCATGGCTCTCTGAGGAGCACATTTGTAGATGGCAACTGCCTCTGATGAGGCCAGCACTAGCATCCTGCTATCAGAATTTGACTCAGCATCCTGTTACCAGAATCTTGCTAAGAACAACACTGCAGTTTGCACACAGATGACTGATTAGCTGTGGCACTTCTGTCACTTCCTGTAATGACCCTGGATGACAACTTCTTGCGTCCCATAAAAATAACTTCAGTGCTCTCCATAGGGTTGCAGGAAATTTAGGAAGTAGCAAAATGACTTCTCTGCAACTTGGAATGTTGTTCATAGAAGCTTTCATTACAAATTACCTGAATGGCTCTGGAAGGGGAATAGAAGCAGAAGGCAGGACCACCTCTTCTTTCATCCTTGGTTAGGGTTTGTTTTTGGATTTATTTTACCTTGTTAGCCTTCTTCTTCAGTCTTGAATCTTGCAAAATCTTGATGGAAGGTATGAGCACTGCATTCCTTGGATAAAAGGCAGATCTAATAAGATCATTAAAACAAAAAAAATCCAAACAAGGATAAAAGAGAGAGAATTTATAGGTGAAGGGGAATTAGTTGGATTTTAATTTGAAACTATGTTAAAGCACCTTGCTACTGCAAGGATGTCCTGTGAAATTGGCAAATACATGATAGAAAGGGATGTATTCAATTCAGCTCTTTCAAAATTTAAATTGTGGATGATAGCATCCAGAATCATCTAACACCCATTTCACTAGACTATTTACTGACCAAGGCCATTGCTAGACTCACAATGTATAAATACAGCCATCCCTCCACATTTGCACGGATTGGGGCACAGGACTCAATCCTGCAAAATTGGGGGGGGGGGGCAGAATCTATATCTGAGAGAACACCTCTAGAAATCTCTACGTCCCCCACAGTGTAACTGTATGGTCAATGTCTGTTGAAAGATAGCTGAGGTCCTACAAACACTTAGGGAAGTGTGCTGTCTAGGAATGTCTACCACAGAGTCACACTGGAGGACCTGGAGATTCCTAGACAGAACACATTAGTTAAATCTGCAAATAATCAAATCTGCCAAAGTTAACCCACAAATGTGGAGAGCCAACTAGTGCTCAAACAATTTATCCTAACATTATCTATAATTAGTTGCACAGAAGCAAAACAGGAATCTGTTATAACATTCCATTGTAGCATAACTAACCTTGGATTGGACTGCAGCTCTGCTAATCCATGATCATACTGACTTGGGACTTCTGAAAACTGAATTATAGCAATATCTGGTGATCCAAATGTGAAGCTCCCCGTGTTAAAGCATGTCTCAAGCTTCTCGTTGAGAACTGGCATAGTGCTTTGAGTGTCAGGCAAAGACTCTTGAGAGATGAAGTTTAAAATCCTTTCTTGGCATAGGAAATCTACTGGGTGATCTTGAGCAAGTCACATTTTCTTGGCTCAGAGGAAAGCAGTGATAAGCACCTTCAGAACAAATCTTGCCAAGATAACTCTGTGATTGGTTTGCCTTGTGTCTCTATAAGTTGGAAATGACTTGGAGGCACAGAACAACAGCTCAGTTTAGTATTGTGTAAATTTTCTCACATAAACTTTTGAGGTGGTATGGATGTAATTCTTCACTACTTCTCTTCTTGAAGGTAGCCTTGAGTGATTGTAGTAATTTTTCTGCTATGAAAAAAGTTTTGAAAACTACATAGTTTTCCAAAGGCTATTTGCAATTTGAGATTTATCCTACATAAAATTTGTATGTAATTGGTTTGCATATATGCAAACCATATATTGTATATATGGAAATATACCTTAATAAAAGTGTGTGTGTGTCTGTGTATTAGTATGATGATGTAGAAACGTAAGTTTCTGCATAGAAAATGTTGTTTTCTTCATAGAAAATGTTTTCTGTTCAGAAAATTGTTTCTGTGCAAATCAACCATGTGACAATTTTTGCTGAACAAATCCCCGTTTCAGCATTTTCTTTGACTCATGAACAGTATACAGAGATGAAAAGGCATGGAACTTCTGCTTTTTAGGATGTTTACCAATAGTGACTGTAGCAATGTCTGACTGTAACACTATCCTGCAATCAGGGATCATGGAAACTTACCAACATTGTAACCCTGAAGGCGCAGGTTTGCCGCTTAAGAGTGATCCTGGATTCATTGCTGAGCCCGGAATCCCAGGTCTCAGCGGAGGCCAGGGAGCTTTTGCACAGTTAAAGCTTGAGTGCCAGCTGTGCCCGTACCTTGGAAACTCTCATCTGGCAACAGTGGTCCATGCTCTTGTTACATCCCAAATAGATCACTGCAACGCACTCTACGTGGGGCTGCCTTTGAAGTCTGTTTGGAAACTTCCACTAGTCCAACGGGCTGCAGCCAGATTACTAACTGGAGTGGCATATAGGGAGCACACCACCCCCTTGTTATGTCAGCTCCACTGGCTGCCGATCCACTTCCAAACTCAATTCAAAGTGCTGATTTTGACCTATAAAGCTCTATACGGTTCTGGCCCAACTTACTTATCCGAATGCATCTCCCTCTATGTCCCGCCTTGCAGTTTAAAATCTTTTGGGGAGACCCTGCTCTTGCTCCTGCTAGTGTCACAAATACATCTGGTGGGGATGAGAGACAGGGCCTTCTCGGCTATAGCCCCCTGTCTGTGTAATTCAATTCCCAATGAGGTAAGATCGGCTTCATCCCTTCTGTCTTTTAGGAAGAAATTCCTAAAAGTCGTGGTTCTGGGACCAGGCTTTTGGACAGCAGGCATAAATAGCAGTTGGATATGGAATTTGACAGGAATGGTGATACGGAGGTTACTACTGTTTTTATTGTTTTAATTAATGTTCTATTTAGTGTTTTAATTGTTGTTATATTGCTTTGTTATATTTAGTAGCATCAAATGTAAGCCATCCTGAGTCCCCATTCGGGGATGAGAAGGACAGGGTAGGTAAAAGTGAGGATGGGTTGGAATGCATTGTTAGGATTATGGGTATGGAAGTTACTGTATTGTATTGTCAATATGTTGGTTATGTTGTGTGATGTTGTGACATTGTCTGAATAAAAATCATTATACAAAAAAAAAAAGAAATACTGAAAATAAAGAAACATTGTGATGCTCGGTATTGCATCTTCCGAAGAGTTATGCAATTGCAAAACTTTCGCAATCCGAGGTTCCATAACTACACTTCTAGTGTAACTATGCCCTTCTGCAATTCCAAGTTTTAAAAAATAATTACGTTGAAGAAATTTTGCAAAACCAGCCAAGAGTAGTAAAAAAAGCAATAATAAAAAAGCATTTAAATTTCTATTAACTGTGAGGGGAAAGTGGGAAACAAGGACAATTTTTCCATCTGACATTATTTTTGTGTCAACATGCTAGCCCAAAAGCCGCTCTGAGCCATTTCTAAAGGCAAATCGCAGTATCTTGGCATGTTCTCTGGCTATTGACAGGTTTTCCCATCAATAGCAGGGGATGGGTTTGATGCTGGGATGGGTTGCATATGGCATCATACAATAAAAACCATTGACAAATATGATGTTCCTGCTTCTATACTGCTTTGCCACCTCCATGTGATAAAGTCCTTAGTTATGTTCAATGTTAGCATTTTTATAATGGGAGTTGGCCTCTCATTATCCATTAGTGGTGTGAATTATAATTCAGATCAGGAGAGAATGTAGACACATGGCTTAATTTTCAACCTGTAATAGGGTTACCAAAATAACCCCCTTGCATATTCTTGGTACCAACAGTGCAGTTTCTCCAGACTCCTATTATTTGCCCAATGTGATGTGTTTCTCTGCATATTCTTTTTATTTAAAATGTCTTTGTATTTAATCTCTACAACAAAAAGCAGTCCTCGTGAAGAAAGTGCAGATCCTATGCCCCCATATTTTGTAGGAAATGAAATTGCCTTGAATATTAAAATTAACACTTTTTAATAACAGAAATGTGATATCGTCCATTGAAGTTAGACTTGAATTTATCTTAGGACTGTATATGTCATGGCCCTGGAGTATTTATGGAGTAGTTTTAAAAGTTCATTAAACTCAAGAGATTAGATATTGCCCCGAGCAGTGCTCCATAAAAGAGAAAAAATATAGTGCTATTACTTGGTAAAATGTTGTGCTATGTTGTTAATTTAACTCCCCTGAGTTCTCATCTTCTGATTCAAAAGACATTTCCTCGTGCTGTTAAATTTGACATTTTCAAAGAATCTCAGCCTGTGTCTCAAAAGCTTTCACCAGAAATTCAATATTGCACATTCATTTCTGAAGGGGGAAAGAGGTGGAGGGCATGGGGGAAAGAGAGGACAAGCACTTCAACCTAAGATTCCTAGGAAATGTCAAATGCATTGGTTTCCTCCATTTTTCTCTTTCTATTTCACCGTGCCACTTGAGTTATTGAACCCCCCCCCCCCTCTCCAAAGACACAATCAGGTCACAATTGCAATGCAGGATTGGGAAATGCATGGCCTTCTAGGTGATATTGAACTACAGCACCCATAATCCTTTATCAATGTTCATACTGGTGACTGCTGTTAGGAATTGTAGTCCAACAACATCTGGAAGGCTACACATCTTTCAAGACAGGGCAAGGCCAACATAGGTTAAGAATCAGCTTTCAAAATATAGAGATTTTCAATGGGACAATTATGCCAAAGCACACTCTGCTTCAGCTTGTAAACAAAGAACAAGGTTGGTTAAATGTCTTTTTAAACTGTGTTATTATTTTACCAAGACAAGAGGTACTTTAGTTTGCTATCCAAGCCAGCATATGCCCTGCTGAGAAGTAAAACTACAATTTGATTACTTGCTTCAAAACACAATTTGGTTTGATTTTAAGTGGACGACTCCCCTCAACGTCCTTGTGGCAACTGCCAAGTTAACTCTGACCCAAAATTAGAGTTCCTAAGCCTTTTTGCAAGTTTACATCTCATTTTTAAAATGGAAAAGAAAGACTATAGAGCTGTGATGGGATCAGCTGAAGAAGAAAATACCAGTACAGAGTAGTGGTGGAAATTCTTCCTTTTTGATCCATCAAATATTTTCTTTCACCAATAAGAATTCCCCTTGATGTTACCCCCAAAGGGAAAAGATATGGAGTGTCCATGTTTTCACAAACATATTTTTGTCTATAATTTGTATCTTTACAAATCACTCCTTTGTAAATGTCATAGAGGCATATATTCTTATCACCAATGCAGGCTACAAGTATATCATGCATAGATGCTATGGTCCATTTGTGTCCTGGTTCTCAGTCTTCCCACAATGAGCTGTTTTGTTCTTTGCTAGTCTGGTCATCAGACAGCAGACAAACAGTCTACCATTGAGGGCCTGTTTGAAGCATCACACACTTTATTGCAGCTTCCTGACCATACTCATACTAGAACTCAGGGCCACCAATGGAATAGGATTTTATGGGAATTGAAAATAAGTGCCATGTTTACGTCCTACAGAATCCCAGGATTTTTAGTTTGATGTCGAATGAGCGCTCTCTAGCTCAGAATTCTAAATAAGGTAATCCATCCACATTTTTATCTTTAGGGATCTCTAGGTTCTCCAACACTATTGTCAACCTCCACTGATCATATAAATGCTCTGGGGGACCTAGGGACCTTCCACACAGCTCTATATCCCAGAATAACATGGCAGAAAACCCCACAAAATCTGCTTTGAATTGGGTTATTTGAGTCCATACTCAGACAATATGGGATTTTCTTCCTTGATATTCTGGGATATAGGGCTGTGTGGAAGGGCACTTATTTGTAATTTTACAAGGTTTTTATCTTTCTCTGTCGAAGGAAGGAAGGAAGGATAGGATGGTGTGAGAGAGGAGGGCCTGAGAAAAGATCCCAAGGGGCTACATCCGGCCCCTGGGCCTAGGTTTGCTGATACCTGGTGTAGATGAACCCTTAATTTCTCTGCTCACGCTGTTAGGTCACTAGATTTTTTCCATGTTCTTTTTTAATGACAGGAGAGTAGACAACCTCTCCCTTTTCACGTGTGTGCACTAGAGAGAAGGTAGTTTATTAAAGTACTAGTACCTCAGTATAGTTCCATGAGTCCAGTAAATGGAGGAAGGAGAAAAGGAAGGAAAGACGAAAGGGAAGGAAGGAAGGAAGGAAGGAAGGAAGGAAGGAAGGAAGGAAGGAAGGAAGGAAGGAAGGAAGGAAGGAAGGAAGGAAGGAAGGAAGGAGAAAGAGGGGGAAGGAAGGAGGGAAGGAAGGAAGGACGAAAGGGTGGACTGGAAGGAAGGCAGAGGGAGGGAGGATGAAAGAGGGGGGTAATGGAGGAAAGGATGGAAGATAGAAAGGAAAGAGGGAAAGAAGGAAGGAAGGAAGGAAGGAAGGATAGGATGGTGTGAGAGAGGAGGGCCTGAGAAAAGATCCCAAGGGGCTACATCCGGCCCCTGGGCCTAGGTTTGCCCATACCTGGTGTAGATGAACCCTTAATTTCTCTGCTCACGCTTTCCTCACTAGATTTTTTCCTTGTTCTTTTTTTAATGACAGGAGAGTAGACAACCTCTCCCTTTTCACGTGTGTGCACTAGAGAGAAGGTAGTTTATTAAAGTACTAGTACCTCAGTATAGTCTCCATGAGTCCAGTGCATCCACTGAACTTTCCTCTTTCCTCCATCCTCACATTGCCTGTGTTTTCCCCATGGTTTTTCCTCTTTATTTTATTTAGCCTTTAACAATAAGAAAGTGAGTTTACACTATGTAATTCTAAATGTTTAATATGCAAGTGATAACGACACTTTTCTGGACAAATGTTTTGAAAGGAGGATGAACTAATTGAAAGGAAGACATTTGTCCAGCCTAGGCTGTATAGCTAAAAAGAGGACACATAGCTACCCTAATGGTGCAGCTGAAAGTATGACCGGCTTTGATGGGACAATTGAAAATAGAACACTGTGTTACCCTACATGTTGTAGCTGAGAAGAAGACACCTAGTTATTTTAAAGTGCCACTGAAACAATGGCACTTGACCAGCCCAGATGGTGTAGTAGAATACTGAATACCTGGTGTTGTCATTGAAAATTGGACACATGGCTATCCATGATGTTGTAGCTGAAAAGACACATGGTATTGGCTACCACAGATAGAATAATTGAAAATCCCCTAATATGTTGTTTGCTTCACTCTTACAGTGATACACACATACACATCAGCATTAGCTTAGAATTACTTGTGCCTTACAATATTGACAGTGCCAACTAAGTTAACTGAAAGTAGTATGTATAATTCATTGTATAATATCAAATTTGAATTACTGCTAGGAATGGGTTTGTTTGTGTCAGAAAAGTGAATATTCTCCCCCTTTCAATGTTCTTTGCTCTATGTAGACTGAACTAATAAGGGCTGGAGGAGGGAAAGGGAAATGAAGAATATACGTTTTGTCAATTGCTATTATGTCTTTGGAATGCTGCTCCTGCAATTTAAAATGTATTTAGCAATTAAAGGAATTAGGGAGACATTCTGATCCATCAACTGATTTGCCCTTTGCATCATGTTAAAGACTTTGTAGCTTCCAATAAGTTTCCTGTCTGCAAGAAAATGGCACTTATGTCTGTGCCAGTAAACATGAATTTTAGCCTTTAAGAAAGGGTATGAGCGTATATAATAATAATAATAATAATAATAATAATAATACTTTATTATTTCTGAGTCGCCCTCCACCTCAGTGCTCCGGGCGACTTACATCAACACAAAAATACAGCAGTACACAAACAAGAAAGTACAGCACACGAGGGGGACCTACAGCTAAGGAGGGGGAAAGGAGCCAGGCTCAGGACCACAGGGTCCATAAGCTAACCAGGTCTAGCCAACAGTGGCTCGACCATCGAACGAGGGAGCTGGGAGGGCCCCCAAGTCCAATAATGTCCTAAGAGTTTCTAGATCCATTGGGAGACGGTCACCACAAACCTGTGGGTCCGGTCTCCCAGTCTCCTGAATGTCAGATCCTCTAATTTGGGGGTTCGCCAGAGGGGGTACCCTACGTCTAAAATTGGCATTCCAGAAGGTCCTGGCAGGGAACCTTCTGGGTGCCATAGAACCAGTCCTCGCTGACCTCTCCCTCCTGGACCTGGGGGCTCCGAGAGCCCCCCTCCTGAAGGGAGGTCCGCAGTGTCCTGGGACGAAGGAGCTTCAGGGGTCTTCCTGCCTCCGACGAGTGTGGATATATTTGCTTGCTACTTTACATCAAGGCTTTCCAGATGACCCCCTTCAGCCCTATAACACCCTGAACAATATCATAGAATCAAAGAACTGGACTGAATGGCTGGGAATTAGCACAATCAATGCACTCCCAACTGATGGCCATCCTACCTCTGTTTAAAAACCATCAGAGAAGAAGACTCCATCATATCCCGAGGCAACAAATTCTACTGTTGAACAGTTCTTGTTTATCTATCTATTTAGAAAATTTATTCCCAGTTCTTCTCAAACTCTGAAGAGGGACTCAGGATGGCTTCCAACAGGTAACAGGTAACTATTTGATGCTGACACAATATAACAACATAACACAAAATACAATTAGCATGCATAAAAACAGTTATAAATATACCTTAAAAGAGTTTGCCGGTTCAAATTGTCATCCAAATTAGTCCATTGCGGTCCACTAAAACCTTATCTTCACGAGTAAATCAGTGTATTCTGCATATGCTTGATCCCACAGCCAGGATTTGAGTTTCTTTCAGACGGTCAGAAGGATTGTTGCCAGGACATTCTTCCCAATGTTTAAATGAAATATCTTTTTCTGTAGTTTGAAGACATTGCTCCAGGTTTTAGTCCCTGGAGCAACAGAAAACAAGTTTGCACCACCTTCAGTAAGATGTCTTGATGCATAATATGCTTGCCCACTATCTCTGCTTGACCTTGAGAAATGCAACCATGTTAGTACATGAATCTCAGTGCCCAAATTTATTTATTTGTTTATTTATCACATTTCTATACCACCCATCTTAGCCCGAAGGTGACTCGTGGCGGTTTACACAAGGCAATCTCTGCCCTCCAATCAAAACACGAGCAAACCAAACCAAACATTAACCATATAACACAACAATTAGAAATTTAAACATACAATTACAGTCTCAGCATCACGTTGAAATCACTTTCCGTCACATCGTCGTCATTCCATATATCTAATTAAACCGTTATATTTCATCAGCAAATGCCTGCTCAAACAGCCAGGTCTTGACTTTCTTGAGAAATGTCAGGAGGGAGTGGGGCCGATCTGATGTCACTAGGGAGGGCGTTCCAAAGCCCAGGAGCCACCACTGAAAAGGCCCTGTCTCTCGTCCCCGCTAATCGCTCCTGCAAAGAAGGCGGGACCGAGGGCAGGGCCTCTCTAGATGATCTTAAACATCTCGATGGTTCAGGTAAGTTGGACCAGGGCTTTAAAGGCTAAAGCCAGCACTTTGAATTGTGTCCGGTAGCAAATTGGCAGCCAGTGGAGCTGGCACAACAGGGGAGTTGTATGCTCTCTGAATGCCGCTCGTGTTATCAACCTGGCTGCTGTCCGTTGGACTAGTTGCAGCTTCCAAACAGTCTTCAAAGGCAACCCCACGTAGAGAGCGTTGCAGTAATCTATATGTGATGCAACCAGAGTGTGGACCACCGTGGCCAAGTCAGACTTCCCAAGGTACGGGCGCAGCTGGCACACAAGTTTTAACTGTGCAAATGCTCGCCTGGTCACCGTTGAAACCTGGGGTTCCAGGCTCAGCGATGAGTCCAGGGTCACATCCAAACTGCAAACCTGCATCTTCAAACAGTGTTTAGATCAGTGTTTCTCAACCAGTGTGCCGTGGCACACCAGTGTGCCGTGAGCGATCATCAGGTGTGCCGCGAGAAAAGCTCTCTGCCCCCCTTCCTTCCCCCCTCCTCCTGTCAAACTCCTGCTGCTTGGGAGAGGAAAAGGAAGGGCCAGGTGGCGGCGAAGAAAAAGAAGGGACCGGGGTGCCGCCTCCTTCGACCGTTTCCCCAACCAGCCTCCAATCCACTATGACTCCCGCCCCTTGCTTGTTGAAGCCGCACGGAGGAGCCCTGCTTACTGAAGCCTGTCCACCGCTCATGCTCCTCCTCTGTGGGAGAGCTGAAGCCGGGGGGGGGGGTGTGACGCAGCCTGGCTCTGCCCCTTCCCCCCGGCTTTAGCACTCCCACAGCTTTGCCAGCCTTGAGGGGGCAGTGCCAAGCCAGTGGTGGCAGGGCCAGCACAATGCTGGCTTGGCACTGCCCTCTCAAAGCTGGCGAAGCTGTGGGAGAACTGAAGCCGGGGGGAGGGGGCAGGGCATGGTGCGGCCTGACTCTGCCCCCTCCCCTGGCTTCAGTGCTCCCACAGCTTTGCCAGCCTTGAGGGGGCAGTGCCAAGCCAGCGGTGGCAGAGCCAGCTCAATGCTGGCTTGGCACTGCCCCCTCAAGGCTGGCGAAGTTATGGGAGAACTGAAGCCGGGGAGGGGGTGGGGCATGGCGGGGCCTGGCTCCTCCCCCTCCCCAGCTTCGGCACTTCCAGCAGGTCACCATCCCCCAGCCGTTCTTTACTGTGTTACAGTGTCATTTTGTGTCATTTTGGTTGGTGGTGTGCCCCCAGATTTTTTTAATGTTAAAAGTGTGCCACAGCTCAAAAAAGGTTGGGAAACACTGGTTTAGATAATGTAGAAAAGGCACCTTAGTTACTTATCTTTGTGATTAGTAGTATTTTGCTTTCAATGAGATTTGGAACATTTTACACCTCCATTTAAATAAATAAAACTTTTAAGCAGATCATAATTGAAAGCTGACAGCTGTTGAGAATGTCTTTGAATGTTCCCATGAGAGGTTGAGCTAATTTGTTTAATTTTCTCACCTATCACTCTCTTTTACAATGGTGGGCTGGATTAGTATCAGTGCTTCAGCTGAATTTCACACATTTCAGTGGGATGGGTGGTGGTGGATAAAGACTGGTATTCAAACTACGTGAAGCACCTGGCCTGGAGAGAAAATTAATTGCAATTGTGGTGCCAGTGGCAAACAAAGGGACATGATTGTTCTTGGCAGCAGCTAATTTAAAAAACACCCTGTAGGAGGGATTGTTCATCAGCTTTTGCCTTATTGACTCTGATTTAAGCAGTTTTCTTTCCATTCTTGTGGTACTTTCTTAAACCTTTCTTGTAAGCTATAATGTTTTGCCAATCCTACATATAGGAAATCTTTTTAGTCTTCTACATGGATTCTTGTAGTCCAGACAATATTTAGATGGCTCATGCCTACAATATTTGAAGAGACAGCCCTTCCATCACAAACTTGCCTGCCATTTTAAGATCCATATCTGAGCTTTCCCTCCAAATATCACTTCTAAAAGAGGCTGAGAGTTTGGAGTTATAGCCTTTGAATTGTGATTTACCAGGACCAGATCTACTGTACATAACCATGTATAAGTATAGAAGTTTTTTGGGTCAATTTATCCATGGGTCAATCATGGAATTCTAGGACTTCATTAGACAAAGCTGGGGAAAATGGAGGAAATCATCTTTTTTGCATGTAGAATTGTCTGCTTTGTGTGGGATTCTATCTTTAAAGAAGATGGAGAATTTACTTACCCCCATCACACAGGATTGCCTCCCCCGCCTCAAGCTCAACCATTCCTATAGGGCAGTGTTTCCCAACCAGTGTGCCGGGGCACACTAGTGTGCCATGAGTGATCATCGGGTGTGCCGTGGGAAATTGGAACCTCCAGGAGGGGAGGGGGGAGAGTCTAGTGTGTTGAAGTATAAAAACCCTAAGAAACCTACCTCGATAAAGGCACTCCATGTGTGTTCATAGTTGGGCATATTGAGTATTCATGCCAAGTGTGGTCCAGATCCATCATTATTTGAGTCCACAGTGCTCCCTGGATGTAGGTGAACTACAACTTCCAAACTCAAGGTCAATTCCCAAGCAAACCCTTTCAGTACTTTCTGTTGGTAATGAGAGTTCAATATGCCAAGTTTGGTTCAATTCCATTGTTGCAAGAGTTCAGGATGCTCTTTGATTGTGTGTTAACTATAAATCCCAGAAACTGTAACTCCCAAATGTCAAGGTCTATTTTCCCCAAACTCCATCTGTGTTCACATTTGGGCATATTGAGTATTCATGCCAAGTTTGGTCCTGATCCAACAGTGTTTGAGTCCACAGTGCTCTCTGGATATAGGTGAACAACAACTCCAAAACTCAAGGTCAATGCCCACCAAACTCTTATAGTATTTTCTCTTGGTTATGGGAGTTCTGTGTGGGAAGTTTGTGTCTTTCTGCCATTCCTGCCAGGATATCTATGTTGTGTTCATCAAAACAGGCCCAGGTTTCACACTGAGTGTATAAATACATTTAAAAACATATTAACTATATGTATTACTGTGTTAGAGTGTCATTTTGTGTCATTTTGGTTGGTGGTGTGCCCCAGGATTTTGTAAATGTAAAAAGTGTGCCACGGCTCAAAAAAGGTTGGGAAACACAGAATTCCTTTTGAATTTCTAGGCAGAAAATAATGGCTGGCCCTCTGCGGCAACACTGGCATATTCCCCGCTTCACTCACCTTATATATGGGTGAAATCACAATCCATAATTTTGGACTCTAAACCTTTCCTTGACTTATATATGAGGTCAATTTAAACATCAGTTTATATGGTAATCCCTTTTTTGATACCAGGAGAAACATTTCCCAGGCATTTGATGGATCTGTTTTAGGCTAGTTTGTGTTGGGGTGGCTTGGAGGAAGGACCTTCCTCTTGTTCCCATTAAAGGTGCCCATGGAGGTGGTGGGAAAGAGAGACAAGCAGGCTCACACAGGAAGATAATATAATAGAGTTTTGATTTGTTTTGTTCTGATGAGAGATGGGCTAAAATAGAATAGCATGTCAAAAGTTTGATAGCACTTGTTTGCAGGGTGAAAGCCTCCGCTCCAATGTAGGTCAAGCAGACACAACTCAAAGGGCTACAGTTGCTTCAGAATCATCACTATCATCCACCTTAAAGAGAGACAGATTCAAACCCAGCACTCAAAAGAAGATATTAACTACCTGGAAAAGGGGAAGGAAAATGATGTTGCTCTGTTTTAAATGTTTTGTTCCAAATCTCTAAAGGTTGTCGCACAGGTGTGGAAAAGGTGAGAGACTTGGGATCTGCCTTACCTCCCAAGAAACCTTGAGAGGACTCTCCTACCACAACAGAATCGGGGCCTAGATGGAGAAGGATAATCCATTTTAGAGATGAAGGGGGTTGAAGGAAAAAAATTCCCCTTGTTTTCCTGTTATTCCCCTTCAAACCACGCCAACATCATGAAAACAACCCTTGTTTATGACATGGGAAATGGGGAGAGAGGAGAATAACCAGTGAAATCGGGGTAAATTTTTTTCCTCCTTCAACTCTCCCTCCCCCCCCCCAAAAAAATTTTTTACTATCCTTCTCTGTCTAGGTCCCCTTTTGGAGTCCACCCAGATAATGGAATGGTACCAACTTTTGTAAATGCTCCATGCAAGATCCAGACCTATGACCCCAATATTGTTTCCAATGCTGGAGTTTTCTTCATTTTTGCCGAATGAAGCCTAACATTAATGTTGCTCCTTTTGACTGGCTTAATTAAGATATTATGCTATCATGCCCGTTTTGGTGGGACTGGTATTTATGGTGTCACTCACCAAAATCCAAAAAAAATGACCTCTCTAGGAATCTTCTAGGGCCTCCATAGTGATTCTATTATACGTTCTGGCAGAAGTTATTCATTCCAATAGGGTTTGCTTTTATCCACATTGTCCTGTTTCCATTGAAAGTTCAGGAATATATCCTCAGCTCATACTTTAGTGTACTCTGTTGGGATTCATACTATACTGCAATTGGAGTTCATTAACATGAGCAGTAATCTTGTTAAACTCAGGGAAGGAAAATTTAGTGTTTGCCCCTTCCTTGAAACCTTGAACGCAGCCTTACAGCCATCCTTGGTGTCTCATGCATTGCTTGGAGAAGCACACATTTTTCTTCAGGGCCATTGACTGTCCTGGAGCTGGAAGGGTTGGGAAGCAACTGGAAATGGCAATGTACTATTTTGAGTGTCATCACAAACCATTTTCAGTCAGGATATTTAGTATTCGAGAAAGAGGTAAGCCATTTGACAGAAAAAATGTGAGAGAAATTCAAGTAGTATTTGGCAGTTTTCTTGCTGTTTTGAAATAGTTGAGCAAATTACTGTTAAAGAAGCAAACCTGTGAAAAATAAAATATTTCCCTTGTTCTTTAACAAGTCAATTAAAAAAGGAGAGAAACATTACAGGGAACTCTTCCTACATTTATTCAAAATCTGTTTGCAAATCTGCTAAGTATATATTTTCTGTTGAAAAAAGCTCTGTTACTTCAATGTTTTTGCAATCATTTCATCAGAAATATGTGAGACCTGCTGTTTCAAAAAAGAAGTAAAAGCAGATGGGTTCGACTCAGTGGCAGATCCTGCTGAAAACAGTGTCAGCTTTGTAAGCTAAGCTTTCACCCCCTTTAACGCCATGATGCTTGGAAGGCACTCACAAAGTGACAGGGCCTGTATATGTCACTTCCTTTCTTTTGAGAAATGGAAAAGGGAGTCGAGGATGGTAAACAAGGAGAGGTAGAAGTTATATTCAAGACTGTTTTGCCAAAGCAGGCTTAGATTTGGTAAAACACATTATTATAGTTAATATTTACTAGGAAGATCTACAGTGGATTAATGGGGGAGCTAAA
This sequence comes from Anolis apletophallus, assembly GCA_030556195.1. Taxonomy (NCBI): domain Eukaryota; kingdom Metazoa; phylum Chordata; class Lepidosauria; order Squamata; family Anolidae; genus Anolis; species Anolis apletophallus. The sequence continues at coordinate 19,938,259 of JARBWK010000005.1, read as the reverse complement.
GGGGTGCAGACTACATTAAATGGCACCATAGCTGTAGGTAATACTAAGATGACTGACCAAAAAGTCATCTGCATTTAGTAGCCTCCAGCAGCAAAGGAGAAAGCCTCCAGAACAAGCTTCGTAAAGTTTATTCTTCTTCGAGAGCTCTGTGAATGCACACTTATGAAGTTTGCGCGCCAGCGCGGGCTTCCAACGGAAACTTTCCCAGTTTGAAAAGTTTTGGCGGTAGCTCCGCCCAGCCGGCCCGGAGGGCATAAAAGGCGCCTCCATGCGCGCCACCCCATTCCTTTGTTTTCCGCCACTTGGGCAACATCGAATACGGCTGGTTGTGTGAGCATAGTATGTCCACAACCAGCTTCAAGAAGTGTTCATCCTGCGGTAGCAAGATCCCGGATTGCGACGGTCACTCGAAGTGCCTTCGGTGTCTCGGGGAGGGACACGTCGTTCCGACCTGCCGACACTGCCAGGCCTTCTCGTCGCACACCAGAAGAGCGAGAGCCCGGAGGCTTCAGGCCTACCTGACGGAGCATGCTCTCTGCCCTCCAGAGATGGCGACGGCTGTCCCATCTACGTCCTTGGGGTCCGGGCGGCTGCTCCGCCCCATCCGTGTCGACCGCTCCCCCGGCCGGGAAGCCGCGTCCCACGGAAGGAGAAGGGCACGAAGTCTGTCTCCTCGAAGACTTCGGTGTCGAAGAGGCCCTGCACCGTGACCTCCGAGACGGTCCAGCTGCCTCCACCTCGCCGCTCATCGACGAGCTCGATGGCGTCAGGCCTCTCCCAGAGGTCGGCCATCTCGAAGACTCCTCCAACAGAGCTATGGAAATAGCGTTCCGGAGGTCGGCGAGGAAGCCCGTAGAGCCCCCAGACCAGAGGCCTGGTTCCTGTGACTCCGGCAAGTCTCTGGAGGCCGCAGCCTCGAGACCACCGTCTCCGAAGAGACGCAGGACTCTGACGTCATCGTCATCGGCGTCGTGTCCATCACCGCCTGCCCCGGTTCTCGCTGTGGAGACAGGGGCAGAGCACCAAACCATCTCGCCGGAGGAATCGGTCCAGACGGTCGTCCGGATTCCCCTGGCTCAGCCCTCGGTCCAACAACTCTTCGTGACGTCGCCCGAGAAAGGCAGACAGACCACGAGGCTCGCCATGGCCCCAGCGGCCCGAACACTCCCTCCATCGACGGTGGTGACTGCAGGCCCTTCTACATCGAGGGCGCCGCCATCGTCCCAGCTTCCGGTTGAACCGGAAGTGGTTCGTCCATGGTCGGGAGATGAGGTCGAGGAAGGCGAGGCCCCTCGATTGGTGAGATCGGGGTCCATCCTGTCCCTCAACATGGACAGAACGCCTTCCCACAGAGGCTGTGAGATGGAGCCGTCTTCCTCACCGACAGACTCGGCGAAGGCCTTCGGCGAGCAAGTCGGCCGGATGGCAAGGTCTCTGGGCATGCAGACATATGTCCCCAGAAGGTCCAGCGTCTGCCCCGTCTTCAGCAGGGTGCAGGTCGAGGACGCGGCTCAACCACACCTTCCCATGCTGGAACCACTGGAAGAGGTGGTGAAGGCGTCCTGAAGACCCGTCGACCATCCCACCCACGCCGAGTCGGATCGAGGCGAGGTACAAGATTGACGAGAGGGAGAAAGAATGGCTACACGATCATCCGGCACCCAACTCGATGATCGTCACCTCCTCCCAGTCATCGGGCCGAGAGTCCACGACCCCTCTGACCAGGACGGAAAGAGGTTCGACACGGTCGGCAGAAAGATCTACCGAGCCGGACTCTTGCTCACCAAAATGGCGAACTACGGGGCGTGCATGGGAGCGTACCACCAGATCCTGTGGGAAAGGGCTCAACCCTTTTTCCAGGATCTCTCCCAAGAGCAACAGACTGCACTGGCCTCCATCTCACAAGAGGCCCAGGCGCTGGCACATCACCAGATCCTGATGGCCCGCCATACCGGGGATACGTCAGGGAAGCTGCTGGCCCACGGTGTCGCCATCCACAGACACGCGTGTTTGAAGTCGTCGGGGTTGTCCTCCAACTCCAAGAAAACCATCGAGGACTTGCCGTTCGATGCCCAAGGACTATTCTTTGCGGGCACGGACGACAAGTTGAAGGCCACTCACGACTTCAGAGTCCTGACGGCCAAGTTGGACCGACCACCGGCGCAGCCCAGGCCCAGGTACTATCAGCGGGCGAGTTTCAGCCAACAGCAGTACCGAACCAGACCATACTCGGCTCCACAGCAGACCCAACAGCAGCAGCCGAGGCAGCAGCAGAGGCAGCAGTCCAACCGACCTCACCAGGGAAATAAGTCGAGGCCACGCCAAAACAACGGCAACGGACAATCCAATTGCCGTGTTTGACGGGGCAATGGACGACACCGTCTCATTGCCAGGTACCGCTGCCACCACCATGCCTCCTCCCAGCCCTCGACCTCCACCACCTCACCCGCCGTTCGGAGACCGCCTGGCTTGTTACATCACTGCCTGGCGACGCATCACCTCAGATGCATGGGTTCTCCGGATTGTCGAAGACGGCTATGCCTTGGAATTCGAGGAACTCCCGCCAACGGGGTTCATCGTCGAGACGGAGCCATCTTTGGTGATTCTGGAAGAGGTCGACAGCCTGCTTCAAAAGGGAGCGATTTCACGGCTCCCGCACAGCAAGGAAAGAGGGGCATTCTTCTCACGGTACTTCACCGTGCCGAAGCCAGGCGGTTCCCTGCGTCCCATCCTGGACCTCAGAGACTTAAACACATACGTTTCGCCGAGGAAATTCAGGATGGTGTCGGTGTCGTCCATTCTCCCGCTTCTCCGGAGAGGCGACCACTTCGCCTCGATAGACCTTCGAGATGCATACTTCCACATCTCGATCAGGCCTGCCCATCGACGCTTCCTCAGCTTCAAGGTGGCAGGGAGGGCGTACCAATTCAACGTCCTTCCCTTCGGCCTCGGGCCGGCTCCCCGAACATGCTCCAAGTGCCTGTCGGTCGTGGCTGCGCCCGTGAGACGGGAGAAAATCCGGATTTTCCGTACCTGGACGACTGGCTGCTGGCGGCCCAGTCTCCAGACCTGCTGCACCAACAGGTCTCGACGGCACTGCAATTACTCTCGTCGTTAGGCCTACGGCTCAACGAGGAAAAATCCCAGCTCGCCTCGTCCCAGTCAATAAAATTCATCGGGACAATTTTTGACTCCGTCGATCAGCTCGCCTATCTGCCAGAGGTCAGATTCCAGGCGCCGACAAGAGGTGGGCACCTGCACCGGGCCCTGCATCACGGCAAAGCAGATCCAGGTCACGCTGGGCCACATGGCGTCCACGGTGGCAGTCACCCCGCTGGCAAGGCTCCGCTTCAGGCCCCTACAGCGTTGGTTTCTCGACCACTTCGATCCGGTCAGAGAACACCACTCGAAGAGACTCTCTCTCCCGAGGGCGGTCAAGGACTCCCTCCGGTGGTGGACGTTCGAAGCCAACGTCTGCAAAGGGGTGCCTTTCCACACGTTGACCCCGTCCATCACGCTGACGGCGGCCAATGGTCGGCGGTGGAGAGACTCCACCACATCAACTACCTCGAGCTCCTGGCCATAGCCAAGACTCTTCGGGCCTTCGCCCCCCTAGTCAGAGGACACGTAGTACTGGTCAGGACAGACAATATAGTGGCCATGTACTACGTCAACAAGCAGGGCGGAACAGGCTCCAGGAAGCTTCTGGCCTTGGCCCAGAACCTGTGGGAGTGGTGTGTGCGTCACCAAGTGACCCCCAGAGCTGTCCATCTTCCGGGAGTCGAGAACCAGGAGGCGGACTCTCTCAGCAGAACCAGCTGGTCGTCCCACGAATGGATGCTGCATCCGGAAGAACTCCACCGCGTCTTTCAACGTTGGGGCTTCCCGGACGCAGATCTCTTCGCATCGCCGGTAAACAACTAACTACCGGTTTCGGTGCCCGGCTTGCCCCGATGCTCACCGAGGGTGCCTCGGGGGGCACTCCTGCTCGACGGGTCGACGGGGTTCCGCTACGTCTTCCCGCCGTTCCCGCTTCTCCTCCGGATCGTCTAGAGGATCCAGCTATCGAGGACCGACTGCATCCTCATAGCTCCTTACTGGCCGAGGCAGGTCTGGTTCCCGACCCTTCTCCACCTGGCCGACGGCAACTACATGACCCTCCCTCGTCGACCGGATCTGTTGACTCGGGAGAACGGATTGCTCCTGCACCCGGACCTGTCGTCCCTCAACTTGACTGCATGGAGGATCTTCCGACACCGGGCGTCTCACCAGCAGTAGCAGCGATCCTGGCAGCAGCCCACAAACCGGCGACGGCGAAGGCGTACTCGGCTTGCATCGCCCGATTCGCCAAGTTCCAGGCTGACCGTTCCAGTGCCGTCTTCCCGCTCTCCATTCCGGCGGTTCTTGACTTCTTGGCCGGTTTGGTCAACAGAGGGCTGTCCATGTCCTCGGTGAAGACTCACCTAGCGGCCCTCACCTGGCAGAACCAGCAAAGGGGCACCCCGTCGCTGTTCCAGCTGCCGGTGGTCAAGAGGTTCCTGAGAGGGGTAAACAACACCCTTCCCGGTGCTTCCACCGACGCCGGGCTGGAGCCTTGACCTGGTCCTGGCCTGCCTAGCGGCTCCACCGTTCGAGCCGTTGTCATCCATCGACCTACGCCTCCTTTCCTGGAAGGTGGCGTTCCTGGTCGCCATTGCCTCAGTGCATCGACCCTCCGAGCTGGCGGCGCTCCGTGTGGACGAGCCCTATCTACTATTCCTGCCGGACAGGGCCATTATACGAATGGACATCACCTTCCTGCCTAAGGTGGTATCCCCGTTCCACCTGAACGCGGACATTGTTCTCCCGGACTTGAAGGCCTCCAACTCAGGAGATACTGAGTCGACACTCAGAGCCCTCGACGTCCGACGGGCCCTCTGGGTGTACAAGAACAGGTCGGCAGACTATCGTCAGTTGACCAAACTTTTCGTCTCCTTCGCCACCGACAAGCTGGGCTTGCCGGTGTCGTCCCAAAGACTGTCGAACTGGGTGGCTTCCCTGGTTGAACTGTGCTATCAGGTAGCGCATCAACCATGCCCCCCTAAAGTCAAAGGCCGCTCCACCAGAGCTGTGGCCACATCGACGGCTTTTCTCCAAGGAGTCCCCTTGGACCAGATTTGTAGGGCGGCCATCTGGGCCAATCCCTCCACTTTCACATCCCATTACCGGGTAGACACCCTGTTTAGAAGGGAGGCAGCTTTTGGTCGAGCGGTCCTCACTCCGACGGACCTTCAGGGCTAGAACCCCAGGGTAACCCTGTCTCTCCCCTCTCCATACGGTCCGGTCGACAGTTTAAGGTCGGCCGAACCTTGCTGCCATTGTAACCGTTTAAGTGTTCACCGTGCCCCGGCTCCCGGGTCACAGTCTACCGGTTAGCGCGCTTACCTAGAATCCCTAGGTTCTATGTTGCACCTGTTGTGCACTTATACTGTGAGGCCTGCGTGCCTGACAAGAATGGTGCTTGTTTGCACTAACTGCTGTGAGGCCGGTGTGCCTACCTCAAATGGTGCTCGTTGCACTTACTGCTATGAGGCCTGCGTGCCTGGCATGAATGGTGCTTGTTGCACTTATACTGTGAGGCCTGTGTGCCTGACATGAATGGTGCTTGTTGCACTATGTTTACAAGTGGGAGCATGCCTTCCACTCTTATTTATTATATTGTTGATATGTTATTTATTCATATTGCTGGTTGCAATAAACCTGTTCAGTTTTTCCTAAAATTGGCTGGTTTGTTCCCACCTTCCCTTACCTTAGCTCGGTAAGTCTTCATAAGTGTGCATTCACAGAGCTCTTGAAGAAGAATGGTAGGTTACATACCTGTGACCATCTTTCTTCGAGTGAAGCTCTGTGAATCCACACGACCCGCCCAGCCGTCCCCTCTATCTCAAACCATCCCTTCCTAGTTGCAACTGTGGCGTAGGAATGGGGTGGGCGCGCATGGAGGCGCCTTTTATGCCCTCCGGGCCGGCTGGGCGGAGCTACCGCCAAAACTTTTCAAACTGGGAAAGTTTCCGTTGGAAGCCCGCGCTGGCGCGCAAACTTCATAAGTGTGGATTCACAGAGCTTCACTCGAAGAAAGATGGTCACAGGTATGTAACCTACCATTCATCCTTGGTGCCCTCCAGGTTCTTCTTGAAGGTGACAAGAAACAGTCATTGTTGCTTTCCTCACCAGCTGCCAGGGAATCATTTGCACCATAGATGCACAGTGTTGATGGAAGCCATGATGGCCAAGGATGGCTGCATGGGCTGCTGCTGACCAACAGGAACACAGAGGGAAAGATGGTAGGAACTTCAAGAACAACCGCAGCAGCTATAACTCAATCACAGGTGGGTGAATGGATGAGACTGAAGTAGTGGAGGAAGGGGTTGGATGTGAAGGAGGATAACCAGGAGGTCTATGGTGATGAACCCATGAGTTACTGCACTGTGTTACGTAAATCCTAGCAATGGCAATGAAGGGGTCTTTCTGCTGCTTTCAGAAGAAAATTCAGTTTGAGAACATAAACTACTCCTTTACCCATCAGCAAACTGAGACACCAGAAGAAAATGGCAATATCCCACTAGGGCCAAAAATCCGCAAGTAAGTGGCTATGTTTAATTTACCACAAAATTAAAGCAATATTAGTTTCCAGCTGGGCCTCCAAGGTAAGTGCCCCACAGCTGGACTAATAGACTTGAAAAGGCTATCTCATGAACCTCTACATGGTATGCATCTTTTAATGATTGGACACATAAGAAGAGCACACTAATCTCCTAGCAGAAGATCTCTTAATGGTTGTGTATGTGTGTACATGTAGGGGTTCTCTAACAATCTAGTCTGATCATTTCATGGACATTATGTTTCTGAGTCACATTTATTTATATAAGAAACCTTCCTAGCCAAGCTGGAACACAAGCTTTAAAATATGGTAGAATGTCTTTAAGAAAAAGGTGTTGGCAAGATAATCCCACTGGAGAAGATCCAGGAAGATACCAAAATATTGAATGTTGGACATTGAATCATGCTGGGGAATCTAAGATGTCTAAAGAGAACATTTTTGATTGCTTATAAAGCAGTCATGAAGGTAGCAGAAAATACAGGAATCCACAAATAATCAAATACAGGGATGGTTGTCCTTGTGTTATGTGGTTTTAGCATTCATAAGAAACATGAGTTCATGGGCCTGATGTCTCAAGCTTTTCAGAAGGCCAAATGAGACACAGGATTGAAAGAAAATCACAGATTTATTCTCAATAGCCAAAAAGAATATCAGCCAAAAAAAAGCACAGCTCTTCAAGATTTCTGTGTCAGTTCCTGATTGGTCCAAAAAGTGTCCAGCTAGGATTCACTCTCCAGTTAGCTGGAGATTTCTTCCAAAGTCATTGCTGGTTGACCTTTGCTGTGGCGGGAAACTCAAATAAACTGCAACTGGATTATTTGGAAGTGTGTGCCCATTAATTGTTCTGCCAAGTAGTGTGGTGCAACCAAGTAGGAATGCAGTTTGTCTGGTGATGATGGGCTGAGATAAGTCCCCATATCTTCAGCTCAGGTGCGAGCAATGGTATTAGGCTTTGTAAACAATAGGGTGCTTCATGGTGCTGGCCAAGTCAATAGGTTTTTCCATAGGAGCCTGATACAGAGACTTGGGAAAGGTAGTGTTCCCAGGCTAGCTTGGATTATATAAAATAAAATAGATATAAGGTACCTAAAGATTCTGATGCAAATTCATTGTGTGCCTCCCACCCCCACCCCCATTTTTACAAGTCCATGGTGTGAGGATTATGATCATTTCCTCTGAGTGAGGGTAAGGTGTGGATTTTCATAGAAAGGTTACTGTAGAGATTTTCATAGAAAGGTTACTGTAGAGCTATCAGAAATAACCAAGTAGCTAACTATAATTCTCAATAGAGCTACAGTACATCTCATAATTTATAATTTTGGGGTCTAATTTTGATAACATGTAAAGGGGCAAGTGTGTGTGTGTATACACACACACACACACAGAGAGAGACAGAGAGAGAGAGAGAGAGAGAGAGAGAGAGAGAGAGAGAGTGAGTTTAGTTTTATCCTAGACTAATTGTATGAGTAAGGGAGACTTCTTTTTCATGTTGAAACAAATAGTATTACTTTTCCTCCACTCTCCATGTTCCCCTGCTCTAATTTCTTTAGAACTGTTTGGGGAGAAGTATATACTGGGAGATTCACCAAAAGCTGGGCTTCCATTAGCAAGAACATGGGTTTGCCTGGAAATGCCTGGTGTGGGCAGCAGGAGGGGAAAGAGCACGTAGTTTCCCCTTCATTGCTTTGGCTGTGCCTGTTTGGTTTCCATTTATGTCCATCATGCCCGTGGAGCTAATATGTTTAGAGCGGGTTGAGCAAACTTGTGCTTGTGTAATGGTACTCCTGGTAGCCAACAGCACAGGCCTTGTGGAAGTGTTATTGTAATACAAGCTTTTTTGTGTGATTGGTATGACATATTTTTGTCTGCCTGAAGGCTCTTAGCCAGATGGAGGACAAGGAAATGAGGACTTCGGTTCAAAATAAGTAGCAGTTTAATTGCCCTCTTTCAAACCATTACAATTCAGAAAAGCTTTATCACTAGTTAACACAGCATGCAAAGTTCTTATAATGTTAATTGTAGAAAAAGGCAGTGGAGAGCCTTTGGTTTTGAAGGGGAAATAGCCAAACCGTTGTTGTAACTGCACAAAATAACAAAGGCAAAAGCTTTCTAAGTGCTCATCAACACTGATTAAAAAGGGTTTCCTTTTCAGATTTCTGGCTCTCTTGCTCACCCTCCTCTGCACATTTTCAAGCCTGTTGATATTCTTTTTGAACTGGGCACAGTATCCCAGGTGAGATTTAACCAAAGCAGAATAGAATGGTACTGTGCTTCCTTTTCTGTGGACACTTCTGTTGATTCAATTTAGAATTGCATTTTTTCCTCAGCCACCACATTATACCAGGGCTGTCCAAATTCTACCGGGTCCAGAGCCGGAATAGAGGTCACTGATGACTTCGGGGCCGCTCGGCCCCGCCCCCGGGCCCCACCCCCAGCCCAGGCCCCACCCCCTCCTAAAGCCGCCGAAAAGGGCACCAGGCGGCGCCAAGGGCAGCGCATCACAGGCCTGGCGTGACGTGCTGCCCTTGGCGCCGCCTACTCCTCCTTTCGGTGGCCCCCTCCCCTTCCTAGGGCGGGGGCCACCGAAAAAGGCAGAGGCGGCGCCAAGGGCAGCGCGTCACAGGCCTGGCGTGACGCTGCCCTGGCGCCGCCTACTCCTCCTTTTCGGTGCCCCCTCCCTTCCTAGGGCAGGGCTGCTGAAAAGGGCAGAAGGCGGCACCAAGGGCAGCGCGTCACAGGCCTGCCGTGACGCGCTGCCCTTGGTGCCTCCTCCTCCTTTTTCGGCGCGGAGAGAGGGACGGAGGCGGTGCAGGGAGGAGGAGCTAGCTCTCTTCCTCCTCCCAGCCCCCCCACCCCCACCCCCACGGCCCCGATTTTTTTTTAAAAAAAAGAATTTTTTAAAATTTAAAAATGGCGGCTGGGGGCATAGCTGGGGCCGTGTCCAACAGGCTGGGGGGCCGGATCCGGCCCCAGGGCCTCCAGTTGGACAGCCCTGCATTATACTATAAACACGTGTTTGGTTTCTGGTCTACTAAAATCCATAGATACTCTTCTAAATATTAGCATCAAACTTAGTTATCTACTTTCTGAATAAAGCTCAATTTCTGGTTACTCCACACTTTCTTTATTTCACTGGCAAACTCTTATTGGAATGACAACCACTGATTGTATTATGTGTTTGGAACATGGTCTTTTCTTTACTGAACAGTGGGCTAGCCTAGATGATTTCCCAGTTCCACTTTTACTTAGTAATTGAATTGACTTATGTGCTGGATTACATTTTGTTGTTTGCCTATTTCTGGGAATTATAATGGTCCATTTTGCAAGGTTGCTAGGGAGGGTTATTGAAATAAGACTGGCAAATGCACTGTATGACAATGAGGTGTATGTAAATTATTTTTAAAAATAGTTTTAAAAATCTGGTTCCTGTGGAACAGATAATCTTCCCCCTCCTTTGGTAGAAGAATAAAAAAACTGAGGACCCACACTGTCACATAACCCAGAATAAATAAACACACTGGAACAGTATGATATAAAACATAATAAGTGATTATTGCAAAAGTGTTGGCTACATCACATACATATCACATATATATCATAATATTGAAAATACAAAATACACAAATGTGTTCATGGATACAAGCAACAACACAAAAGGCACACTATCAAAGAAGAGGGGTTCCTACCTGTAAAGTGCGAAGTCCAGACCCAAAGTATCAGAATAGTAGAGAGGCTCTAAACAGAGTCCAATATGAAACAATGTTCAATGGGAACTGGAACGCATAGTGAAATAATATGATGAAATGTTCCACACAGGGTGAGGACCCAAGTCTATAAATCCACAATGGGGGATAGTGGCCGAAAAGCCGCTACAGAGCGTCAAACTGCTCCGTGAAATGCAAACGGAGCCGGTTGCGGCTGCTGGGGCGAACCGCTGCTAAGCGGCGAACTGCTCCAGGAGATCCAGGCGGAGACAGTCGCAGCTAGGGTTGCCACTTTTTGATACAAAAAATAAGGGACATTTACGGGATTTTTCACAAAAATAAGGGACACTTCATTAAAAACTTGAAACTCAAACGTTGGGTAGAAATAGTTTTATTGACAGAATAAGATAATGATTGAAACTCACAAAAGAAACTGACTTACACCCTCTTAACAGTACATGGTATGTTTCTGCATGCTTTGTCATGCAGAAAAAAAACATTATTAGAACTACCTAATTTTCTCCATCTTTAGTACTTGACTTTGCTGACTTTAAAAGTGCACTGTCTAAAAATTAAAATAAATTAAATTTTATAAGACAGTACATCTTCATGATTATTATGTCAATAGTTAATGGTATAGTATAGTATGGGATACACAGCATTGTATAGTATTGGGATGCACAGCTAGGTCTATTTTAAGAGTAACTCTCAAGCAACCAGAAACTATCTTTATCCAACATGATCCAACTTTCCCCTTGGGTAACGGTTAATTAGTCTACTGTACTTTGAAAAAGTCCTGTATCGCCTCTTCCTTCCAACGGGGACGCAGGCTGCCCTGCGAGTTGGAATCCCTGGGCAGGCATTGCCGTGGAAACTGCAGTGCGCAGCTTCCTCTGGTCAACCCTGCCCAGTCCTGTCCAGCTAGTCAAAAATAAGGGACAGGGCCTGAAAAAAAGGGACACAAATTTTAGGGCTAAAATAAGGGACGTCCCTTAGAATAAGGGACATATGGCAACCCTAGTCGCAGCAGAAGAGACACCACCACTATACACGGGGCGATGAGGGAGTATTTACCCTGGAATCCCGCATCTCATTTCGACCTGGCGGTCTTTTTCAAGGCCAAGTGGTAATAAACAAATAGCATGCTACATACACATGAAGGCTGCTGGCATACAATTTCTGTATACAAAGGCTCAATAATGAAGGTGCATAGCATCTTGATATCAGATGCTATGCACCTTCATTATTGAGCCTTTGTATCCCAGCACTGTGAGTGGGACCAGATACTAATTGGGACAGGCCCATGGTTGCGCAACCATGAAGTCCTGAGCCGCTCCTGACAGAGTGGTCTCGGCATGAACGTTCAAATCCCCCAGCACTATAAGCCATTGAGACTCTAACACCAGGTCCGAGACCTCTCCGGTTAGCTCAGGTAGGGAGACTGTAGTGCAGCGGGGTGGTCGGTACACTAATGGAATCCCTATCCTGTCCCACTCACCTACCGCCAGGGGTCGTGAACCTATGGCTCGTGAGCCATATCTGGCTCTTTTGATTATTGCATCTGGCTCTTTGAGCCAGATGCAATCATGCCTAGGATGCTGTGTCTTCTGGGGTGCCCCTGTGACACTTCTTCCCACCTCCCAGGGAGATGCCATGCTGTGTGTGTAAAAATTGAAAAGCGAAAGGAGCTCTAAGGCACTCCCAATTCCCCTTCGTGCCCAGTTGCAGGAAGGTGCTGCCCTGCAATACAAATCTAGTTAGGGAAGGACTAAAAACGCTCTTTGACTTCCTATTGGGCAGGTGGCGCGGCTGAGGCTGAAGGGCAGGGAATCAGACAGCGTCACTGCTCCTGCCTCCCTCTCTGGCCCTGCCCCCAACTCGGCTGTCTTCCTCCAGCCAGTGTGATGAAAAGGATGAAAACTTTCCGCCACTCCTTCTCACCCACCAGCGCCTTCCATCTTATGCCCGAGATGCCCCTCCTCCCCCTCAGCCGTGTGCCCGGCTGACTACGAGGGACTGGCCGCCTTTGTGGCAGGCCCTGCTGTTGCTATGCCTACTTCTTGCCCCTTGCTGTTGCCAAGACAAAGAGAGGCTCTGAGGAAAAAGAGCAGCAGGGTCGTGGCAACCCTTCTCGTGCTCGCCCCCCAGCGAGAGGTGGGAGGGTGGGGTGATCCCCAGGGACCCAACGCTAGGCCTGCCTTGTGGACTTCAACTCCCAGAAACCTCAGCTATCTTGGCCAATGAGCAGGGATTGTGGTATGCGTATGGCTCTCACTAAAATTAATTTCAAAATATTTTGCATTCATTGCTCTCTGAGTCAAAAAGGTTCCCGACCCCTGCCTCAGACAGACACATTCAAAGGTGTTTTTTTTCTGAGCTCATAAGGCTTGGTTTGCAGATCTTAAATTATCTTGGCTACCCTTCTCTGGACACATTCCAGTTTGTTGATGGCTGTCCTCTTCCCCACTTTATCTTCTCTGTAAGGAAAGTTAACCCAGGAAAAAGAATGACAGGCCTAAGGTCATCCAGTACATTTCATAACTTAACTATTTCATGACTTAACAGGACATTCGGACCCAGATTTCCCATGTCACACATTCTAGATGGGCCATACTCCTCCTCTTCCATCATCATCTAATTGCTTCCCACGTCCAAGTAAAGCAAGAGTTCTGCCTGAAAAGCTAGATCCATAAATCAGTGTTTGTGCAAATTAACTTAAACCAGCATTGTACGCCTTGTTCTTTGAGAACATCAGATTATCTGTGCGCATAGTCATGTTTCTTTTCCCCATCCCCACCTTCTTTTTTCTTCTCTTTCAAAAGGAGCTCAAATGTGGTCTCTTGCAGATAAATACAAATGTGTGGTCGAGTGAAATTTGGATGAAATGGCACCTTTTTAAAGATGCAAATTGAAAATTAAGCCTGAAAACAATAGAATCCCCCCAAGCCTTTCAGGAAAAGAAGGGATTTTGGAGACTGGCAGTAAGCTGGAAATGCTATTCCATTGCAAGGATTTTGGATCGGGTACAGGATGTTCTTGTGGCAGATTTCAATAGCCACTCACAAAAAATTGTGTATTACCCAAAAGAAGAAGGCTGGATACTGTTGTTGGATGTTAAATGAGACATATTTAGGATCTAGCTATACATTACATTACAGGTGATGTCTGTTGGTTAGCAACACATAATCATATATAAGCAAAGCTAATCCTGATCTCTGCTTGACCCAAATCTGTTCTCTGGCAGCATATAGGGCTTTTTATGTCATGTATATAGTACCCTTGTAGTTTAGACATGCATTTGGTTGCTGTTCAGATGACTTATCTGCAACCTGTATAGATGATGTCAAACACTTGGTGAGAATCAGAAAAGGTCATCCTGAAATCAAAAAGATCAATTGAATTTCTACTTGTCACATAGCCATTAAATACATGGAACAACACAGTTGACCACAACCACAAAATATTGACAGCTCCACCTGCTAAGGATTCTTTTGTTCTCAGGTTCAGAAACCAATCTGGGTAAACAAACATTTTATTATCAAACTAGCTGTACCTGCCACGCATTGCTGTGGTCAACTTTCCCTCCCTCTTTCTCTCCTTTCTCTCCTTCCTTCCCTTTTTTACTTCCTTCTCTCCTTCCTTCCTTCTCTTCCCTTCCTTCCCCCCTTTTCTTTCCCTTTCTCCCTTTTCTTCCTTCTCTACCTATTCTTGGATTGCAACTCCCAGCAGTCCTCCTGATCGATCGATCTACCTACCTACCTACCTATCTCTATCTAATCTAATCTATCTATATGGAGGATTGCAGGAGTTGCAGTCCAGGAATAGGAAATGGGAAATATACAGGGATTGGGATGCTCTCAAAGAAATCCAAAGAGAAGAAAGCTTGCTGCTTGGAAGCAGTGCATTTGGATCCTCCTCATCTTCTAAAGGGCATGGTCTAGGGCAGTGGTTCTCAACCTGGGGGTCGCGACCCCCAGGGGGGTCGCGGAGCCATTTTCGGGGGGTCACGAAGGTGCCTGGGTTGGCCCCGCCCCTCCAGCCTGCTCAAAATGGCTGCCGGCCCCTGTGCCGGAGAAACAGCCTGGCAGTCCAGGCCCGCTCCTCCTCCTCCTGTTCCCACAGGGCTGCAGGGAGTCAGGAGGAGGAAGAGGAGCTTGGAAGCAAAGGCCCTCCTCGGCCCCTGGCGAGCTCAGCAGGGCTCCTTTGCGCAAGGCCTTGTGCGCCGCCTCCCTCACGCTCCCGCCGGCCGGCCGGCAAGGGCGCATGGGAGGCGAAGGCTTGCATGGGCAGAAGGTCAGGCTAGGTGGCCTTTAGGTGCAGAGGGAGGGAGGGAGCGAAGGAGACCCCCCCCCCCCGCTGCCCTCCTGCCTGCCTTCCCTGCAGGCTGCAAGGCAGGCAGAGCACCGGGGAAAAAAACCGGCGCGAAAAGGCAGTGTGTGTGTGTATGGGAGAGAGGAGTGAAGGGCCCATTGCTCTTTCTTCCCCGCAGGCCGTGGGGACTGGAGCTGCATGCAGGGTCTCCCCAGGAGGAGGAGGGAGAGAAGGAAGGTGCTGGTGCCCTTTTCTTTCGAGTCCTTTTGACTTCCTCTCTGCTCCCCTTTCCCTGAAACCCTCTGGCGGGGGCAGACACCTGGCTGGGTTGCTGTGAGTTTTTCCCTTCCTTACCAATATGCCCCCGATGACAAATGCCCCTTTTTGTTTTCCCCCAGGGCGCAGGATTTCCTTCCTTCCCCCCATTCAATCCCTTCCCTTTCTTCTCCCCCCCCCCTTTCTCCTTGCTTCCTTCCTTTTTTCCTTCCTTGCTTACATCTTTCCGCCAGTTCCCTCCCCAGGCTGCCTAAATCAGGTTGCAGCCCCTGTGTGTACTCTGCAGCCAGCCACCCGTGCGTTGGGGAAGGGGGGGGGGGAGAAAGGGAGGCTGCTTTTGCTGCCCCCTCCTCCTCCTCCTCTTCTTCCTTCGTGTTCTGCTTTTGTTTTTGGGAGGGAGCGAAGCCGCCTGGCGCTGCTGTCTTCTGTGGCGCCCCCAGAGTTGAAAGAGGAAGGGGTGCCTCGCCAGGTGACCTTAGCCCAGGCCTGGGCAAACTTGGACCTTCCAGGTGGTTTGGACTTCAACTCCCACAATTCCTAACTGCCTACCGGCTGTTAGGAGTTATGGGAGTTGAAGTTCAGACACCTGGAGGGCTTAAGTATCATTTTTGTGATTTATCACTATGCTTTAATTATATTCAATTTGTAACAATGAAAATACACCATATATATCAGATGTTTATATTACTGGGCTGCTGTGAGTTTTCCAGGCTGTATGGCCATGTTCCAGAAGCATTCTCTCCTGACTGCACCTATGGCCGGCATCCTCAGAGATTCTTGGGATCTGTTGGAAACTAGGCAAGGGAGGTTTATATATCTGTGGAATGGTGTCCAGGGTGAGGAAAACTCTTGTCTGTTGGAAGCAAGTTGGAATTAATCACCTTGATTAGCATTGCAAAGCTTTGCAGCTTCAAAGCCTGGAAGACTCCTGCCTGGGGGAGATGTTAGCTGGCCTTGATTGTTTCATGCCTGGAATTCCCCTGTTTTCAGAGTGTTTTTCCCCCTCACTGTCCTGATTTTAGAGTTTTTAATACTGGTAGCCATATTTTGTTCATGTTCATGATTTCCTCCTTTCTGTTGAAAATTTCCATGTGCTTCATGTGGCTTCTCTGTGTTGTCTGACATGGTGGTTGTTAGAGTGGCCAAGCATTTCTGTATTCTCAAATAATATTCTGTGTCCAGGTTGGTTCATCAAGTTCTCTGCTATGGCTGAGTACTCTGGTTGAATTAGTCTGTTGTGCTTTTCATGTTCCTTGACTAATGTTTGGGTGCTGTGTTTGGCGGTCCCTATGTATATTTGCCCACAGCTTGGCGGTCCCTATGTAGATTTGTCCTGCAGGACCTCTGCAGGAGTCTATTGTACACCATGCAGCTGGTGACAATTCTACACAGGGATTGCCAAAAGCAGCATTCCCCAAAACATGAATCAAGGAACATGAAAGGCACTGCAGACTGATTCAGCCAGAGAACTCAGCCATAGCAGCACACTTGATAAATAATGGAATTTAATATTAAATAATTAAATAAAATAATTAGTAATAAAATAAGTAGCAACGAAAATAATTTTATGGTTGGGGGTCACCACAACATAAGGAACTGGATTTAGGGGTCACGGCATTAGAAAGGTTGAGAACCACTGGTCTAGGGGATGCTGGGATCTGTAGTCCATAAGAGAGCGTGAATATGCTATTGTGTTTTTTGTTTGCTAGAGGGAGTTCTTTTGCGCTTGTGCTGTAGTCTTTTTGCTTTTTTGACTTTTTAAGTCTCTTCTGCTGTGTTTTCCAGTGTTTTTATGAGTGATGGTCACTCGTTGGTCTGTTAGGGGTATAGTGTCCAAATTTCGTGTCAATTCGTCCAGTGGTTTTTGTGTTATGTTACTCCCACAAATGAGCATTACATTTTTATTTATATAGATATATGTTAGATACAACTGAGCCAAAATCAAAATTACAACTAAATCAGTGGTTCTCAACCTGTGGGTCCCCAGATGTTTTGGCTTTCAACTCCCAGAAATCCTAACAGCTGGTAAACTGGCTGTGATTTCTGAGAGTTGTAGGCCAAAACTCCTTTGGACCCACAGGTTGAGAACGACTAAACTAAATCAAGGAATTCTGGTTTAGTACACACTTCTTACTGTTCAGCATCCTACAGGAGTAATTTGGATTCAAGATAAGGACAGGGAAACTTTTTTCCTGAACCAGGTGTGCACCTTAAGTTTCTGAAATCATAATATATGCTGTTTTCCAAAAATCAGTTGAAATTGATGTTAGGGGGATATTTATGCAGAGTCTTGAGTATGTGATTAAAATTTTAGACAGCAAAGGTAACTGAGATGGCTACAGAAATAACTTGGTAGTGTTCACCTGCCAGTTAGGTGTACTTGATAGAATGAGAAAACTGCTATTAATAAAATTATCAAGGATGCTACCACTTTTAGAATAAAATGCAGTTTTAGGCCAACGTTTGCAAAAGTTTGGACTAAATGTCCCAGAACCACCCAGCCAGCTTGTGGCTTGTAACTAGCTTTGTTGTTGTTGCTGCTGCTGCTGTTATTAAAAATATTTATCAGAAGTTCCCATAAGAGTAGAGCTTTTAGTCATGTTTCTATGTTTGCAGCACTTTGGTCTGGTTTTATATCAATCACAAGCAGTAGTAGACACAGTCACGATCTAATTTTGATCCCTATTTATTTATTTCATTTCTATACCCCTCTCTCTCACCCTGAGGGAACTCATAGTGGTATTTCATATAAATCAGAAAGAACAATTGCAAAAATATTTCTGTATTATGTATCAGGACATGTGAGTTGTGCCTCAACAGCCTGGTAGGCTGTATGGATCATATAAACACACTAAAAGACATACAATGTCAATTTACAAATAACCACAATTTCCTCAAAAGATATGTATCAATAGCCAGTCCATTGCATGCTTAATTCCATTAAGTGCATTGGAAGTCCCAAAAACCCATGCGCCACAGTCCAGAAGCGTCTCCAGTGATGCACAGAATCTCGCGGGAGGAGCGGGCGCTCTCGCATGGCTTGGGCAAACCACGTGTCCGGAAAAAGGATGATCGCGGTAATCCTTAAGGGCAAACTGTACTCTGTATATAGCCTCTATGACTGGCTAGTATCCCTTCGTTGTTCCCAAGAATAAACAAGCCTCATGCACAGGTAAATAAATATGCTAATGTGCATATATCTTCCAGCTGACGAAATCACAAAGATGTATTAGGATCCTCCCGTTTCAGTCATGGCTAACCTATATCAAGGCTGTAGTTGCAATCAAAAGCATGTGGCAAATTGTAGGCTGTCATCCAATGTTCAATTATTTAAGATTCCATCCAAATATATATCAAATTCTCAGAAAAACCACTGTTCATGTAAAGTAAGGGGATGGCTGTGGCCAAAGCAACCAAAGCTTCCCTTTGTTTACCAACTCATAGTGGTATACAACATGACAAAATTAAATGCCGCCAATATACATACATATAAAAGCAATATATAATATTAACTAAAATCAATAACATATAAATATGGATTAAACCATTAAAACACTATACATAAAAACATAATCACATAAAATATAGAGCATTAAAATGGCACCATTCCCATGTGTTTTACTTACCATTTGGGTAAGTAAAACACATATGTCTGTACACACTTGCTCACACATACATGAGAAATAAGTAAGCCAGTACTTTTAAAAAATGTACTTTTGAAATCATCTAATCAGAGGATTAGAAAGCACAACAATGGAGGAATAAAAACCATTTTCAAGTGCTTAAACATGTAAATTCCTATATATCTATACATTTTCAATCCAATTTGCAAATGCCTGGGACCAGTTTATGAACACTAAAACACTAAACATTATATTATTGGGTTGCTGAGAACCAGCAATAAAGCATAAATAGTAAAAGCAAGACTAAAAGCAGTTAAAAATAAAAGTAAACTTAAAGACATAGACTATGTCCTCATCACACAAGCACAATTTCCATTCTTACAATGCTTTGACCTCCCTTCAGGCACAGAGCCCACCGGATCCCATCACACGATGTAGATCTTCTTCTGGCGGGGCTCCATGCCTGAAGTGAGGTCAAACTGACAGTGGCTAGAACACAAGAGGCTTCCTGTGTTCCATGAGGGGAAGCCGGGTGGCGATGTTTACCCCCATGGGATGAGGTAAGGGTCAATGTGGGGCCTCATCTCATGCCCCCCTTTGGATTCACCATGATTCATGTGCATCCCCCTAATATCGCCCACAGGTTTGACCTCAATGTGATTTGGTCCTTAGTCTGACATTTCAATGCAGGTGGATCTTTTTAAGGAGGTCACTGTACAAAAAGGGGTCAAGATGGTTTATTTCATGATAGTTTAGATATATGTATTTACAAGTTAATAGGAAATATCCTTAATACGTTTAAGAATTTTAAACCAAGTCTGTATTATAGCAAAATGCAAAAAGTGGGTTGAAATACTTTATAGTTTATCTTTTGTTTTGCCATGAAATGGTTTCTTCTCTCTGTTGTCTTTAGGCTTGCATGATTCATCCATAAGGCATGCCATTTCAGGGTCCATTTTCAGCTAACCCCTCATTTTGTTACCGGAAAGTTACTTGGATCGGGAGAAGTGTTGACATTTTCATTTGGCAAAGATTTGGCCCATTGGCTACAATGGGAAAATTTAAAGGCTCAGCCCTCAATCATTTTAAGGCCTATCAACATGAAACCAACCTCATTTATAGACCCCATTTACAACTGCCAAATTTCAGAACAATTCACCAATCTATTGGTTTTTTAAGAATCATTTTAAGTTTTTACCTTAGCCTTTTTTAAAATTAGGCAAACTGCAAGAGAGGGTTCTGGAAATAGTAGTCACTGGTAATGACCATGCTCAGCCAATTAGAGCATGGATACAACCAGGCCTTTTATTGCCTGAGAAACACACACACACAGAGAGAAACTTCAATTCCCGTCATGCTCCAAGAGGAACTCAGAGATTTTTCAATGCCTGCCCCATGCAAGTGCTGCTGTGAAAGCTAGTTCCTAGCAGGTCCCTCTCTGGAGAGGGAGCCTAGGGAACTTTTCCACTGTCGAGGAGGGAGAAGAAACACAACAGGATCTTCTCTAGACCCCTGCTTCAGGTATAATGCAGTCGTAACTCCATCCTCTCTAGTAGCCGATAAATCCAGTCTCTTGATCTGTTTTGTCCAGCTTTTAGGTTCCCTCTTCCTCGTTCTGTTTTTGGGTGATTATATAAAACAGAACACCAAATATTACAAATCACTTTCAGCCAAACTAATCCAGGCCCAATCCTAGTTGTCATGAATGCGTGTTTTGCTTTTCTTTATGTAGTTTACAGCTGTAGCATCCTCCCCCACCCCCTCTTCAACTGACTGTGTTCTGATGGTAAACTGCATTCTAAAACGGAAAACCTAGGGGTATACTACACAAGGGCATATCTTGAAAGACTAGGGTTGGCCATGGAGTATGTGTGAAATAAATCCCTGGATTAGATTTTTTAAAAAGAGTTCTCTGCACTTGATCCTAATATATACAGAGTGACATTAAAATAAGATATTTAAAAAGCAACATGGATTTGGTTGCACAGTATAAAACTTTATATTTAGCAGCTCACAGAAACTGCTGATCTGAGAAAAGAACTAAGCTCCAAGGAAAGCAGGGCAGAGAAATAAATTCTGATCACAGATGAAAGGTCAAGAGCTCGAATTTCTTTGGGTTATATTGGTGGGACAGAACACAATTCAAGAAGAAATATTTGGAATTGGACTGTACCAACAGCTGATATCATTGGGCACTTATTAGGGCCACAGCACATTGGAAGTTGCCACCGTTTGTCTTTGGGATTTAGGAAAGTTGCATCCCAAATTCGGCTGGTGGGGACAAGGGACAGGGCCTTCTCGGCAGTGGCCCCCCACCTCTGGAATGCACTTCCAAGCAAGATACGATCAATCCCATCCCTCCTGGCTTTCAGGAATAAAGTAAAATAGTGGTTGTGGGACCAGGTCTTTGGTCAATAGACATAAAGCAGCACTTGCATGAAATGGACTGATAAGGATAATTTATACTAGGATTTGGTTTTATTTATGATTAATGTTTTATACTGTTTTAATGAATGTTGTATGTAATTTATGTATTTTTGTATTTTAATGATTAATGATTATGTATGATGGTTTTAACTCTTTGTATGGTGGCATCGAATTGCTGCCTATGTAAGCCATCCTGAGTCCCACTTTTGGGGTTGAGAAAGAGACGGGGTATAAATGCTATAAGTAAATAATAAATAAATTCTTTAGACTACAGCTCTCACAATACCCCAGCTAACATAGAAATCCTGCTTAGCTCTCAAGATTAGGCAAGATGTGTTCACACAGGAGTATAATGTTGCACAGTAGAGACTACTGTTGTGATGTTAATGCTAATGAGTAGGAAATGATGTTTTGTTCCTAAAGATTCAGAGAAATGACTTTTAGTTATAATGAGTTCATTGTCAAATTCAGAACAAGCAGGTAGCCTTGTAGCCATATCAAGGATTCACTCACATGCTACTGTTTTTGTCAATAAGGTGGAGGCTTCCATCCATCTTCCCAATGCATTTGTCCTTCTCTCCCCCTTCTCTAAATCAATGTTAGTTTAGCAGCTGATCACGACCCATCAGCACATCAATAAGGAATCTGTGTGTGAAAGGGAAACCCATCTGTGTGAAGTGAAATGCAATCCCAGGCAGCCCTGGGTTCTCAGTAACTTTCTCAGGCATGCAAAAGGTCAAAAACACCTTTACTCCCCAGACACCAGTGGTCGATCGAAGGGAAATCCATGTGCTTTTGCTAACCTGGAAAATACTGAATGCATCTGTGACAGCAAACTGGCTTTACCAGTGGAAAAGGAGAGGTACAGACATCTGCTGGTCTTTGGCACTTTCAATTCAGTTAGCAGCAATTTAACTTATTTGACTGAAAATGAGAAAGATGGGAGGGAAAAAGAGGAATAGGAATATTTAAAAGCAGATGAAATAGTGGGATGGCAGATTAATTGGGAGTCTCCTTGGCAAATTGGGACAATTGAGAATATGTTTGGTTATTGTAGTACTGGGTGAAGCATGGGTCTCTGATTAATTGGATCCTCTGCTGTCTTCTTCTGACCATGTTTTCTCTGTTGCCACAAAGCTACGCTCACAGTTTCCACTTTCCTTGGGAAATGAGAGTGATACATTTCTCTTATTAAGCTTCCTCCACCCACTGCGTCTACTCCTTTTTACTCCCATGCAGTCTCTGAGAGTGCTGTAACAATGCCACCTTCAAGAAGGTGCCAAGCAGGAAGGAAATAATCATTTCATTATAAACAGTATGGGGTAAATTCTGTTCAAATTAGAGCAGTGAGTGATGCCAAAGTAGAAAGGGATTTTTAAAGCCCAACCCTATATTACTATAAGCAATATAGTAGTGGAGAATAGCTTCTAAGTAACGTTTATGCTGCATTCAGAAAACTGTGAAAAAGATTATCTATTTAAATTTTTGGATTGAAATAAAATTTATGTAAAAGAGAGATTTGTGTAAATTTAAACTCTTCATAATTTTTTCCCAATGGAAGCTGACCATGGAATCATGCTATAGGAACTAGAGCAGTATTGCTCAACCTTCCTAACACCGCAACCCCTTAATACAGTTCCTCATGTTGTGGTGCCCCCCAACCATAATTTGTTTTTGCTACTTCATAACTACTTCACAATGGCAACAAAGATCCACATAGTCAAACCAATGGTATTCCCCATAGTAACCTATGGATGTGAGAGCTGGACCATAGGGAAGGCTGAGCGAAGGAAGATAGATGCTTTTGAACTGTGGTGTTGGAGGAAGGTTCTGAGAGTGCCTTGGACCACGAGAAGATCCAACCAGTCCATACGACAGGAAATAAAGCCCAACGGCTCTTTGGACAGAAGGATAGTAGAGGCAAAGATGAAGTACTTTGGCCACATCATGAGAGGAAAGGAAAGCTTGTGGAAGACAATTATGCTGGGGAAAATGGAAGGAAAAAGGAAGAGGGGCCGACAAAGGGCAAGATGGATGGATGGTATCATTGAAGTGACTGGCTTGACTCTGAAGGAGCTGGGGGAGTTGACAACTGACAGGGTGCTCTGGCGTGGGATGATCCATGAGGTCACAAAGAGTCGGAAGTGACTGAATGAATGAACAACAAACTTCATAACTATAATTTTACTACTGTTGTGAATCATAATGTAAATATCTGATATGCAGGATGTATTTTCATTCACTGGACCAAATTTGGCACAAATAACCGATACGCCCAAATTCGAAAACTGGTGGGGTTGAGGGGGATTGATTTTGTCATACAACCCTCCCCAGCGGTCCAGACCCCCAGGTTGAGAAACACTGGCCTAGAGATTCCTAAATAAATGTTCTTGCAGGTTTAAAAAAAGTGTGGATCCCCACTTTTGTGGAGGTCCTGCTGCACTAACCCCCACAAAACCGGGGATTTGTCACATTTATTCACTATGATTCTTCTAACGAATTCAAGGCTATGTTGATGGCTTCCCTCACTTTATGTGTAGAACAGTCCTATCATGTAGGCCATACTTGGACTGGAATTAGTTTGTTAATGGTTCTTGAATAGGGATTTCCCAAGTCCTGGTCCATATATGACATCCTAACCAATATACCAAATGATTTATCAACTGGAATCTGGAAAACAACCCTTCAGAACTATAAACAAGACTAAATTTCCATGTTGTGCTTTACCTTCACTTGTCTGTCCTCCAATTGCCTATTGTCAGTCATTTTCAGAGTCTTAAAGTGACCCTGCTTACATTTTTTTCTACAAATTATGCCCCCCTTTACTACATATGTCATCTGACATTGCAAATATTCAAGTGGAATGGTTTTGATAGTCTGCATTAGAAATTTAACATTGTTTGCAAACTCTTGCCCAGAGAAGATTGCTTCTTTAGAGAGAAAGATTTTTCGTAGAATTTGAAAGCCTGAGACCTCACTGGAGCATGTTACGAAAAGTGTGCCACCTGAATAGTCCAAATCCCTCTGCATATACTGAGAGACAGTAAAGTTAGTTTACTAGTCTTGTGCTGGGGATTCACTATTATTCATTGCTGTTAAGTTAGCTTCAATGTATGAATGAGAGACCTCAAAGTCACCTTAGAATCACAGAACTGGAAGAGAATACAAGGGCCATCCAGTATTTTAATGGAAAGTGTGAGCCTGCTTTTGACTGATGAGACAAGTCAAGTTAATCTGGATTGCTGTTGTTCTGTCGTCTCATCTACGTCTTCCACAATCTCTCTCTCTCCCCCAATTGGTTTTGCAAGGTATGGCTAGAGATGGCTAATGGGAGTTGTGGGACAAGACCATCTGAAGTTTCCCAGTTTATCTAGAACAAAGGTATGAATATTGAAACCCTCCAGAGGATGTTGGATTGCAAGACTCAGCATAAAATGCTGAAGAATGCTGGAATTTGCAGTCCATGCATTGCATACAAACTATATCGGTTGTAGCTGAAACAAAAGGAGCCCTTGGTGGTGCAGTGGGTTAAACCCTTGTGCTGGCAGGACTGCTGACCAACAGGTCAGTGGTTCAAATCTGGGGAGAGCGGGTTGTGCTCCCTCTGTCAGCTCCAGCTCCCCATGCAGGGATATGGGAAAAGCTTTCCACAAAGATGGTAAAGCATCAAACCTCTGGGCATCCCCTAAGCAACGTCCTTGCAGACAGCCAATTATTTCACATCAGAAGCGACTTGCAATTTCTCAAGTTGCTACTGACACAACAACACCCCCCCCCCTTTGAATCAAACTGTTTTTAATAAAGATTCCCACTGGAGTAATGCCAGGTAGCAGTTTTGCATTAGAGGTGAGGTGTAAAGGCTTCAAGAATTGGGGCATTTTAAAGTATATTTTTGTTTTCATTTATTTTATTTTATTTGAATCCAAAAGCCCTGCCCAAAACCTGAGTTTGCACTCTTGCTTTGAAGAAAGCCTCATCAGTGTGCGAAGCAGACTTCTGCCTCTGGGCCATTTATAGTTCCGGAGCTTGTGAAGCTAAAACAGTTTGATGTGTAATTGCAGGAGGAAATGGAAAACCTGCTGAGCATGGCGGGATAGAGCGCCTTATCACCCTTTATGTGCATCCAGTGGTTGCCGAAATTGCCAGCGGATCCGCAACGCCGACCGAACGGTGACATTTTTCATGGGCCGCCGTGTTCTGAATCAACACTGCAACAGTGCGATTAGAGTAGGTAAAGCAGGGGAAACAATCAAAGAGCTACATGTGACAGATCAAGTTTTAGTCATTCCCTGCTCCTTATTGCCTGCTGCCGTGTGTGATATGCAAAACAGCTTCTCCAGACGTATTACACCTTCACATTGCCTGAAAATTGAATTTTATTTGGTGGCCTGCATATAATTTATAGTACTCTTCCAGTACACTTCAGTTCTCATTTAGCTAAAAGTGTGTTCTTTATTTGCTATTGGCGAGGAAACTGAAGGGACTTTTTTTTAACCCACTCAGAATATTCAGCACCACTTACAAGCATATCACAACTGGGATGTTGAACTTTGAATATTCTCTGCGTATCTTCCTAACAAGAACCTGAATTGCCTGAAGCCCATGAAAAGATGCATCGATTCTTGTCATTGTTACTTCTCCCTAAGGGCAAATCCTGGCAATTGCAGGTTGAGGTTGGAAAATGCTGTGTTACTTTACAATAATTGTAGTATAAATAACATTAATACAGTAACACTCATTTATCTACAGGACAAACATTCCTAGGCAGAATGCTATTATCCACAACCATGGATATAACCGAATAGCATTAAGTAACCTAACTTTCAGGCCCAGTATAACAGAGTTACTCTAGAATTATCCTGTCTAGGTTGACCCTCTGGTAACTTCCAAGGGAAGAATATCATAAAATTATAGGAGGACCTAGAAAATCTCTAGAGAGCCAATTTTCCCCCAAGTGTGGGTAACTGACCACAAATACGGCCCCTATGTGTATGTGATTTTACTATACTTTACAATGGCTCAAATCAGCATGGATGACTGAGCCAATAATAAAACATGTTCCAACCTATTTTCTTCTCATGCCTCCTCTCTTCATGTATTTCACTTAGTTTCCCACAATGTCTAGACAACTATGGCTTAGGCACTTCTAACAAACTGGGGAATAACCATGTTAGTTTGTGACAATAAGAATATGTGTTTTGGCATTTTAGAAGTCTAGCTAAATGGCCTATTGTCTATATTGCTCGTAGCATACAAATGTTGTTTCTATATTGCCACAAGTTCTCCTTAAGGACTTCGAAGTTTTGCTTGAGGACTTAACATTTTTTTCTGAGTTTAATTTTATATGATAGGATGTAAAAGACCACCAGAAAAGTTTTGTGCAATGTGCTGATCGTCTTTTTAAGATTTTGTACATTTATCACATTTCTCTTCCCCTCATAATCCTTTCCAATTGAATAATTCAGAAATTCATTTTTAGAACTTTATCAGACAACATAGGCAATCTGTTCCTATCACACAATGCCGTTCACATTCTACTGCCAGTCTGCCTTCTCCCTATGATTATCCTTTCCATAGTTATTAACAGGTAAAAATAGCTCCCAGTCCTGTACTGTTTCTGTCATACACCTTGTACAGTGGGTCCCTTCCATTTTCTCAGGCCAACAGTAAAGCAACATGAGGGGATTCTCCTGCTCTCCCCTCTTCCCCATGCTATTCCTTTTATTTCAAAGTTTTATTTGCATCTTTTGTTTTGGTTTTCAAAGTTGGAATGTCAAAATTGCTGTACAATAAAGATGCAACATAGTGGTAATTCAGGAAAGCCTGTTTTTGTGGTTATTTAAGGTGCTGATTCATAATATTGCACTGAATAAGCCACACCAGCTCTAGTTTCTTAGAGATGGTTATCGTGATTTTCTATGGGTGAGCAGATGAGGACTGGTATATGGCTTATGTCTGTATCTCACAAACTAGAGCTGATGGGGGGGGATGTTGCCATTTTTGGAACCAGTAGGTCAGTTATATCAAGAAACTATTCAATGTCAGCTGAGTTGCACAATTGAAGAAAGGTGCAACTTCAGAGGTGTTCAACCCGATATGTGGCTGCTATCAATGATGGTGCAATTGTAGTGAAGTTCTTTGATTTTAATAGCAATTCTAACAAACATTCTAGATTAAAACACAACAATTTATTTGTATATTGTCTTTTTATCTTCAATTTGTTCTCTTAGGATTCTGTTTTTCTTTCAATCTTTTTTTTTAAAAAATAAATTGGCCAGAGCTTCTGAGCATATCTATGAACTCTTTTAACTGTAGGTATTCAAAAATGGTGGTGGTGGTGGGGGAGAGAGAATTGAGCTGTGCTTTAGAACTGTGAAGAAGAGATGTTGCAAGTTAAGTTAGTACCCATTTAATGAGACACTAACTTTCATGCTGTCAGTAAATGTAGAAATAGAGCATGAATGAGACAAGTGGAGGATGAGGTGTAGACTACAGCAGATTGCCATGATGTTGTGAGGTACAAATATGCTCAAACTGGCAGCTGCTGACATATATATCCTTCTAACTGAGAATATATTCTTATAACTGAAAATGTTAAGACCAAGCAGAAAAAGCATGTGCTGTAATTTTGCATTTGCGTATCTGCATGTGTTCCTTCTTAAAGAGTGAACTCAAGTATCACCCAAGGAAGAAATTCATAGAACTCCTGCATGAAAATCCAAATGTGGAGTGTCAGGAACTTCAATGCTTTCCAGTAAAGACGCTACAGAACTGCTGCTTCTTCCAGTGGTAGTTTATTGAAGACACAAAACCTATAAAGCTGAAGCACCCGCTTCCCATCACCACAATTCTTATATACTAATCCCTCCCAAACAATTAATTTATAAAGTTGAACCTTTGAACATTAAAATATTAAAATTCATTTAAAAATAATAAAACAGCATATCACATCATTAAGAGACCACTCCATTCAGTTTCTAAAACTGAATGGCATGGCATACAATGCTTGGACTTGTAGGTGGAAGAAAAGCAAGGATGGGGCCATCCTGTGGAAGAAGTTCCAAAGACTGGGAGGAGCCACCAAGAAGGCCCTCTCCCACCCACCAAATCAACCTGAGGAGGTGGTGCAACAGAAATAAGGACCT
Organism: Anolis apletophallus; assembly: GCA_030556195.1. Classification (NCBI taxonomy): domain Eukaryota; kingdom Metazoa; phylum Chordata; class Lepidosauria; order Squamata; family Anolidae; genus Anolis; species Anolis apletophallus. Next base: position 19,910,133 of record JARBWK010000005.1, on the reverse strand, counting down.
CTCCAAAAGATATTGGAACTGTAACAGACTTGAAAATAGAGATGCAGTGCTTCCAATAGTCTGGATCAAGGGGTATAAGGTTTTATAAGTAATCACTAGGCATAGGTGTATGCTCTGGAATTCTGAGTTTTGTGAAGCACTAGAGATTTTTTACCTAGGAATTCTAAATACATTTTCCTATATGTCAAATCCCAGAATGTCACAGGATGGAACCATGGAGGTTACAGTGGAAGAAATAGTACTGCAATTGTATAGTATGAAAGGGTTCCAGTCAGCAATATTTATTAAAGCATAATCCATTTTAGGCTTGGACATTGCCTACTTTTGACAGCAAGGCTGATCACATGAATACAGGTCCCTGCCCCAGGTTTAGAGTACTGACATGTGATTTTCCCCTTCTACCTTCCTCAGAGAATTCTCCACATTGCTTCTCTCCTGACCATCAGGCATTGGCAGAATAAATGCTCATCCTTTAAGTGCCACCTGCATGCATAATTCATACGTACTCTACAACAGGAACCTTTGATAACAGCCAGGAGAAGTGATGGGAAGCACCTCTAAAGCCTAGGTTTTGCTGCAAAAACTTTCATAATCGGAAGTACAAATGACATTTACAATTAATGTAAATTATAGATGCTTAACAGCAATTGCTGGTTAAGGACCAAAGGCAGAATATTGGGTGAAGTGAATGAGTGCTGTATGACCCAAGGAACAGAAGTGAGGTTGGTAGATGATTTCTACTTTGTGTTCTGGTTTTATGAGTCACTTTTGTGTTATGACAATAGCAGGTACCTCTTCCATTTGCTTTCTGGGTGGCTTTTCCCACGCTAGGCAAGATTCTTGTTTGAGGGGTGTGTCAAACATTTATGCTTTAACTGTGCTTATTACCTAATAGCTATGACTGATTGACTGATTCCTATGCCACTTTCCACCCCAAAATGGGATTGTATAAGAAGCTAGAATGTGGAATCACTTTGGTATTCTGACTGAATAAATGTCTACATGAGCCATAAACTCCAAAGCGGGTCAGACGTTGCTCCTGGACATCCAGACAGTTTATCTGAGTTTGTCCCACATTATTAGGAGTGAGGGAGTGCTCTCGAGTTTCCTTAAAACTTCAGAGCGCCTTCTACCTTAAAACTCCAAAGAAGCCCTGCACTTCAGGGTTGGTGTGAACAGCTGGGCTAGTTCTAATTCAAAATCTGTCTCACTGTTCACATGAGCCAGAACCACCATCCCTTTTTTGCAGTGCTTCATGACACAGAGGAAAGGGGGTGGCATTTACCTTTTACATCCATGGAGCTCTAGAGAACTGCTGGCTATTACCAAACATCACTGCTGTTGCCAGCAAATGTGCCTATGCAACCTAGAGAAAGGAAGGAGACTGCCCACTTTTCTCCTCAAGTCATAGAGGTATTGAAAAAGCTCATATTGACAAAGATGCCGGTGACGTTAAGGAGCTCTTTGGAGTGTTGTGGCTGCTGCTGCAGCAACAAAGGACACAAAAGGTAAGAGTGACCACCTGGAAAGGTCAACTGGATTGTCAGGACTCCACTCCTGCTGCTGTTGTTTGGGAACAGAGTGTTGTAAACACCTCCACAGAATGGTTTGGATCAGCCCCTGATTCAGGTGCCCATCTAGATGGGACCTCAGTTGATCTAAAAGGAAATACTGTATCTTCTGGAATTGTCATTAAATTGTAATATTGGTTGTGGGGTCAAAACACCATAAATATTCCAGATCTTGCTTGATCCTGGAAACTAAGCATGGTCAGCCCTGATTAGTACTTTGATAGTTGACCAGCAACAAATACTCAGTACTGTAGACTATATTTCAGAGAAAGGAATTGGAAAAACCACCTCTAAGTAGTCCTTACCTAAGAAAACCCTATAACGTTGCTGGGGTTACTATAAATTAACAAGGAATAAGTGGCACTTATGTTGGTTAGCAAACCTATTTTGTGAGGTTTCTTATGTATTGCTTTGGAGATTGAAAATAACCAAATTGCTATTTCTTCTATATCTTAGAGTGCCTGGGGGTATCTTGTCCCAGAAGCTCTGTTTACTCTTACTTCCTGCTAGTGTCATGATATAAGCAGGATCCATTACCTTATTGTCAAAGTCTTTATATGTGTTTAAGAATCTGGAAGATTCACCACTTTGGAAAACATAATCTCTATGTTTTTTGCAGCCTTTATGTAACATGAATTGAGAATGTTAGCAACGGTTAGCATCCATATTTAATGGTTTTCATATGGACAATACTTCTTTATGATGGTAGAATCCCATTATTTAAACGTGTTATCTCAAATCTTTTGCTAAATAATTTACATTGTACCTCCCAGGAGGACGTGACGGTAGAAAATATAGCATTCAGACATCAGATATTCTGGTTATCTCCATGTTTTTCTTACACTGTGGCTGGACATGATCTATGAATGCTTTCCAGCCATGTGATTTTTATGAGTTTACAATTTTTTTAAAAAAACTTTTTGCTGCTGCTAGTGGAAGACAGCCCATTAATTATTTCCAAAGTAAAATATTAAAATAGGGACAGCATCTCTAAAATATAATTTGAAAAGGCCAGCCTTCACATTCTTTTTCAGTCTGAGCAAATAGTGAGAAACAAAAAAAGTCTAAAAAATGTTGTGACTAAATGTTGCAGCCATCAAATTTGGGGGCTTCTTCGGTTCTCCTCTCACGCCCAGCTTGAGGGCACACAACAATATTTATTGCATCACTGCATTTTCTGCCCCATGTAGGATAAGACATTAAAATGAAAAGCAATGTCAAGAAAATATGTCTGACTGGATATGCAAACACTAGAAGAGCATTTATTTGGCTGTGTTTTCTATTACTGCTTTGGCATTTGAAAGTTAAACAAAATGTTCAGTCATGTACTTATTATCTGAAAGATTTATTCCAGCAGAATAGATGCTGCAGTTGTAAAAAAAATGACTTGTAAGCCAATATTACACTTGGCTGTTACTCATGATAAAATTGTTTGGAAAGGTGACTTTTAAAATGAAAAGCTGTACATGTGACTCTAACTTGACAGGATTTGTCCAAAAATTGGACAGCAGTCCATTCAACATAGACAATATGCCAGAATTTTCCTGGCATGACCCTCACCAGCATAAGAAGTTAGTAGGGGATAAATAGGAGATGTGTGTTGATTTTGTGGTTTTCTTGGACATCGACTTTGCTAAAAGCTATTTAAAAATATCATGTGTACTACAGCAATACCCAAGTGAGGAACAAGTGCTGAAAATTTTATATTATTGAAAGAAGCAAGCATTCCCAGATCTCTATAAACTTGCAAATATGTATGCAGGAATACAAACTTGTTTGCAGTGTTCCAGTTAATTTCTTCCCTACTGTTTGGATGCTATGGAATTTGCCAGCTCCTCCTTTATCTCAAAAACTCAAAAGGTTTCTGCTTTTGGCATGGTGTTCCAAATGTATTTATTCAGCACAATTCTTTCTGGTGCAAGATAATGTTCTCATGCATCCATTCAAGCTTAGCGCTTGCAAAATGTTTTTTCCCCTTCCTCTCCAAGTTCCTTTGACTTGCAGAGTTGTATATTAACAAGTACTGATTTGTGAAGGAAAGGAAGGCAAGGCAATTTCCATATCGAATGGAAAGGAGAGGCAAAACTGGACTCAGCAGCATACTCATGTCAATGAAGTCTAAAACTGTGCATGGTGTCACTGAATCAGAATGAGAGTTGGTACGCAATAGCTTTCTGCTAAGTTAGAACATATGTCTGTCTTGCTCAGAACTGGTAGTTGTTCAAGAATCTCAGAGAGAGGTCTTTCCCAACCATAATATATGGGATCATTTAACGGGAGATACCTGGGTTTCAACCTTGGACTTCCCATAAGAAAAGGACATTTTCAGCCACTGAGTTTCTATATATGGCAATTATGGTATTGGGTTGTTGTAGGCTTTTCGGGTTGTATGGCCATGTTCTTGAAGCAATCCATTACGGAGAAGCCTACCACTGGCCAAGATACATTTTAGTGTCTCAAATATTAGTCCTGTTTCTGGGTATATTTGACCTGCTGAGTCTATAAATGACACCAGTTTCCTATCAGCTCTATCAGTTTTTGAGGTACAGAACATATGCCATATACTTGTCTTCATCTGTTCACTCATAGAAAATCAGGATAACCATATCAAAGAAACTAGAACCAATGTGGTCTATCCAATGCAATTTTCTGAATCAGCATCCTGAGTAACCCCAGGACCAGGCCTAAAACCAAGAGACCAAGATTTTTTTGTTGGGTTGTGTGAACTCTCAGGGTTGGAATTGTATCTCTGATTGTACAGCAGGGTTGTTATAAGAATGCAGATCCCTGTACTTCAAAGTATAGCCAATGATAAGGGATTGTGAGCTCTGACATCTGTACAGTCATATGATTCCCACTTTGATCTCAATCTATAGTGTACCCACATTTTGAATATATTTCACATTCTGGTTATCAGAGTCCAACAGCATCTGGAAAACTGCACAGTTCTACCCCAAGGATATTTCACCCTAGACAATTACCACACTAAGATTCCACTTTTACTCCCTAGGTTGTATCCTACAGAAGTATGACGTTTGTAGCTTGATGAATGTGAATCACTATAACTCTCTGGCTGAGAATTCTAAGTGCAACTCTCTCAACTACAAATCACAGGAAGCCATAAAATGGAACAGCAACAATTAAAGTGGAATCATAGTGCTATAATAGTGCAGTAAGAAGGCCCCCGTGGTTTAGATAAATCTGTATGTGATTAATTGTTTGAAGTGCATATTTTTTTTAAGAATGATACTTGGGATTTTATCACATATAATTAGCAGAGGCTATTTGCTGCCTAGTATGTCAACATTTAGTTTGAACCATATAACTGATTTTGAATGGTGATTATTTAATGACTTACAAAGAATCTGCAGCATCAATAGGCTGTAATCATATGTACATTTACTCAGATTTTGGGAATAACTACTGAATGGCTGAAAAAACATGTTTATTTTGGTCATAAAGCAATTAATGGAATGCTGTTTACAGAATTGTAATCAAAATTCATCACTGCAAATTTCACAAAACAGTTTAAGAGATTAGGAATATACTTTCACACAGGGCTAAATAGTAGGCATGAGAAAAAAGTTATGAAAATTAAATTATTCGGAAGGGATTTGTAAGAAATGCTACTTTTGAGTATTTCCGCATTTGGAACGCCAACCGGGAAGTTGACTTTCTTTATAGAACTTCGAGGGCCAGGATTTTCTTAAGTATCGTAATTAGGTCGTAAGGGGGGGGGGCACCCTCCTTCTCTCTCACCACCCTCCCGCCTCCCTTGCCAATAAGTATTATGGCAAGGCAAGCCCTAAACTCGCTCCTTCTTTCGGCTGGAAGCCTGGAAAAATGTAAACAGAGAGGTTTACTCAGAAGTAAATCTGCAAAGGAAGTAAACAGAGAGGTTTACTCATGAGTAAAATCCGCAAAGGAGGGCACTTTGGATGAAGTGCCCTCCTTGTGGATTTACTCTGAGTAAAACCTCTCTGTTTACATTTTTCCAGGCTTCCCTGCCCCTCCTGCCTGCCAGGATCTAAAGCATCAAAGAGTATTGGGGTAGTTGCACACAACACGTGAGAAACCAACCTAATGTATAATAGAATGAATGCTAACTTATAGAGTAAGTGCCTAATATTATAAGTAATCCAACTGGTCATATACCTACATTCCATGCACATGCAATAATACAGCAGTAATAACAATGGGTATAAGAAGAGGTAAAATTCAAACCGAAGTATTCTGACTCTGGTCCCTCCTCAAGCAGTGCAAACTGCAAACGGCTCTTCTCTATGAGCCCGGGAGGCAGCCTCTCCCGGGAAAAGCCAAAAGCCCGGGCACAGCGTTTGCTGCCTGCGTGCACATACATATTCTTTGGGGGAGGATTTGCTGAAGAATCCCGGGCTCATAGAGAAGAGCCCGTTTGCACCGCTTGAGGAGGGACCAGAGTCAGAATACTTCGGTTTGAATTTTACCTTTTCTTATACCCATTGTTATTACTGCTGTATTATTGCATGTGCATGGAATGTAGATATATGACCAGTTGGATTACTTATAATATTTAGGCACTTACTCTATAAGTTAGCATTCATTCTATTATACATTAGGTTGGTTTCTCACAGGATCTAAAGCGTGCCAAGCCTTGATGCGCTTTAGATCCTGGCAGGGGAGGAGGAGTGGACGGGCCCTCTCTGCCCCTTCTGCCTGCCAGGATCTAAAGCCTTGAAGAGGCTTCATGACGGGCCAACTTCAGCCCTCCAGGTGTTTTGGACTTCAACTCCCACCATTCCTCACAGCCTCAGGCCTCTTCCTTTTCCTCTCAGCCTGGGCAAACTTGGACCCTCGCTCCCTCAGGATCGGGGTGAGAGAGAGGCAGCGAGGGGGGGCTCCTCCTCCTTTTTTGCTGCTTCCAAGAATAGAATACCCCTCCCTCCCTCCTTCCTATTTGGAGAGTCCCATCTAGAATTCAGTGTGATTCATCCCAGTTTTGGCCTACAACTCCCAGAAATCCCAGCCAATTTACCAGCTGTTAGGATTTCTGGGAGTTGTAGGCCAAAACCATCTGGAATGCGCATGCGCTGGCATATGAACTACTAACGAATTTCGTTAGTAATTACGTTACATTTTAGAAATTCTTGGAAATTTTTTGTAAGCCTTTCTGTTACTAATCAAACCCCCCCCCCCATTAGATTTTCGATTCCCTATTTTTGGGTTCTAAACCATGCCTACTAAATAGCCTTATTTTGGCACTTTTGGACAGGGCTTGGATGCGGCCTACTGAGTGCCATCAGACGAAGCTTGGCAAGCAATGCCCACATTCCTCCCAATGGAGGGGAAGCATCAGAAGGTGCTTCCTTGTCCACCACAAGGAGGAAAGTGTTTTTCAGATAGTTCCAATGGAGCTACCTGCACTTTCCTCCCCTCTTATCCATATGATGGAGGAAAGGGCAGTGAGGCAATGCCTCGCTGCCCTTTCTCCCCTTTAATGGGGACAGGGTGCTAATGTGCCCTGCTCTGCCCTCACCATGTGATCGGGGAAGGAGGGAGGGTGCATGGGATGCCACGAGGCACCCTGTGTGCCTTTCCTTTCGCTGGTGACTGCCAGCACAACAGCCCAGCCTGCAAGGGCCATGTGAAGAGGTCCTTTAAAAGGAGAAAATTGCACTAGACCACAGTCTTCTGGGTAACTGCCATTATTGTGGTTGTATAATTTCATTTGTCATGTTTTTAAGAAGCCCAGTTATTGAGGAAATACTATCCTTCATAAGAGGAAAAACATTCTGTAAATGTTTCAAAATCTGATTTTCAAGAATGGAAAAAATAAGATTTTGATGTTTCTGTATTCTTTCTTCTTCTTCTTTGGTCTCTCCCAGACTAGATGAGAATAGGTGATAAGGAACATAATGAACCTTTCTGAATGAGAAGTAAATGAAACCTGTAGTCTTTTACACCCTACAATGATAGCTCTAAGAGGTCCATTTTAACTTCCATGGGAACATCTTAAGAAATCCTTGGGTGTGTACTATTTATTTATTTAAAACTTTTATATCCCGATCTTCACACATCCTTAGAGGGACTCAGACTGGCTCACAGCAAGAATTCAATGCTAAGAGTACAGATTAAAACGTCATACAATAATAAAAGTTTAAAATACCTATGGAATAAAATACATATAAGCCAAATCGCCAAGATAAAATCAAATCCAACTCAGTCCACATATGTGGTCACTCACTTGGATCTGTAAGTGGTCTCAGCCATTATTCTGGGAATGCTTCTTTCCATAGCCAGGATTTCACTATCCTCCTGAAGGACAGGAGGGAGGGGGCAGAACTGATCTCACTCGAGAGAGAGTTCCACAACCAAGGGGCCACCACAGATGCGCTTGCGAAGGTGGCAGGACCAAGAGCAGGGCCTCTCTGGAACATCTTAACACCCTTGATGGTTCATAGGGGTGAATAAGTTCAGACAGGTAAACTGGGCTGGAACCGTATAGGACTTTATAGGTTAAAACTAGCGCTTTGAATTGTGCTCAGAAGCTAATTGACAGCCCGTGGAGCTGACGCAGCAAGGGAGTTGTGCACTCCCTGTACCTGGCTACCGTCAGTAACCTGGCTGCCAAGTGTTGGACTAATTGCAGCTTCTGGGCAGTCCTCAAAGGCAACTCCACGTAGAGAGCAATGCAGTAGTCTATATGGGATGTAACCAGAGTGTGGACCACCGTGGCCAAGTCAGACTTTCCAAGGTACAGGCACAGCCTGTAGTTTGGTAAGGCTCAAAAATTCTCTGGTTAATAATTCTAAACACCTCTCCCTAAATTGAGAAGAGGAAAACTTGGAAAGATTACTGAAGAAAGATCAGGAAGGAAATACACAGTCAGTTTTGCAGTTGGATCAATAGAAAAACAAAAATAATGACCATAGATGTTTTAGATATCTTTAAAGTAGACAATGAAGATATTGAAATGGGCAAAGATTTTCTATACCATGACTCAAATCGTTAATCAAAATGGAGACTACAGTTAAGAAATTGGAAGCTTCGGACTGAGAAGGGCAACTCTGAAGGCAGGCATGTAACGGGGGGGCTTGGGGGGCTTCACCCCCCCTGAAATTCTTAGGATGGTCCACGAGAAGGCCTTGTTGGTACATTATTTAAACTGTTATGTTTATTCATATCATGATCCGATCACCAAGATCAATATATCCCATATGCATGGGGGTATTGGGATAACGATACAAAAGGCTTGCTAGGGTCAGGCATGTAGCCAGGGGGGCTAAGGGGGCTTCAGCCCCCCCCCGAAATTCTCAGGGTGGTCCGCGAAAAGGCCTTACTGGTACATTATTTAAACTGTTATGTTTATTCATATCATGATCTGATCACCATACTCATTATATCCCACATTAATGGGGTTATTGGGATAACAATACAAAAGGTTTGCTAGGGTAGACCCTCTTCCACCCAGTCTCAGCCCCCCCAAACCAAACTCAGCCCCCCCCCCCAAACCAAAATCCTGGCTACGGCACTGGCTAGGGTAGACCCTCTCCCACTCAGACTCAGCCCCTCCCGAATCAAAATCCTGGCTACGGCCCTGTCTGAAGGAACTAGATAAGACCTGGAAGTGTAAAGATATATAAGTTCAGAATTTTCCATGTAATTGTATTTCCAGTTTCTATGTATGGGTTGTTAAATCTGGACAGTGAAGAAAGCTGATAGGAAGAGAACTCATTTCAAATGTGGTTCTATCGTTATGTCAAAAAAGACAAATAAATGAGTCCCAGAGGAAATAAAACCTGAACTCTTCTTATAAGCCAATATGGCTAAGCTGAGACAGTTATGCCTTTGAAATATCATGAGAAGACCCAAGTCAATAGAAAAGACAATAGATTGACCTCACAACCTTTGAGGATGCTTGCTCTAGATGCAGGTGAAAAGTCAGCAGAGAATGCTTCTAGAACATGGCCATATAGCCTGAAAAACCTACAACAACCCAGTGATTCTAGCCATGAAAGCCTTTACAATACATAGAAAAGACAATAATTTGGTTGTAAAGTAGAAGACAGTAGAAAAAGAGAAATACTACATTCAAGGTTGAGAGACTTAAATAATGGAAGTCACATCTCTGAGTCTATAAGACTTGATCAGTACTGTTGGTGGAGTCTCTCATTCATACCATCACTATAAATTAAAGTTGACTTGATGGTAGTTAACAACAACAAAAATACAAATCCTAGAATTCCATGTAAAACCTTGGTAATAAAAGTGGAATTAGTGCTATAAATGTGTACCATGAAAAAGCTCCTGACATATGCAAAAGCCTTCTTAAATGTGAGGATTGTTAACTGTACAATCCCTCTTCATTACTGGGGGAAAATGTTTAGCTACAACCTAAATAATGAGCAAATAGGTGTGTAACTTGCCTTCCTTCCTCTCAAATCCCTGGTTGCCTCTGCTACTAGATGTCCATTTGCGGCTTTTTGCTGCAGGGGCCATAGAGAGTTCTTTAAAGTTAGCTATCATAAGTTATTTTTAAAGTGAGCTACTTAGAGATCTTTGAAGTGTGCTACCATAAGTCGGCATAACTGAATTTGGACTGGAGAAATTGAGCTCTCTTATCTGTACCGATTAATAACAAGAAAGATAAATATTTTATGGTGTGTGTGTTTTTTTTATAAAAAAAATTACCCACACTTTTAAAGCTCTTGCTACATATTAGTGGTGAAAGGCAATTAAATCATTTTAGAACATTTCATTCTCCCTGACAAGATTGATGCATTACTTCTCTGACATGAAGATCCATCTTGTTCTTTGAATGCTTGACCTGTTAAATGGTAAGCCTTTTAATAAATGCTCATAAGCATCGGCTGGGTTAGAGTAATGCTCTCTACTCATTGTATTTTGTGTATTGTTGGCAGTGGAGAGGGAAAGTGAATGCTCACCGGCATCAACCAGAGCCAGCAATTGATGCATAATGCAAATATTTTTTTAAAAAAATGAAACTAGGCTTGGATGTACAATATCAGATTTGCTTGTCTAAGTGTTATGCATACGAATCTTAATGAGATAGATTATGGTGTTATATTATTATTTTAATATTGTTAGTAGAAGTAGTAGTAGCAATAGTAATAATGTGGTTGCCTTCACAATGCATTATAAGGATAGGGTTTCATTCACACTACAGGATTATAGTGCTTTCATCCTATTTTGACTACCATCCTATGCAATCCTGGGATTGGCAGTTTGGTGAGACCCTGGAATTCTGTGGATGAAACTTCTGAATGCCACTTCCTAAATTGCCAAATCCAGTATTCCAAAGGATGGCACCATCCTATGGAATAGGATTTTTTTCATGTTAGGAACGACTTGAGAAACTGCAAGTCACTTCAGGTGTGAGAGAATTGGCTATCTGCAGTGATGTTGCCTAGGGGACGCCTGGATGTTTGATGTGCTACCATCCTTGTGGGATGCTTCTCTCATGTCCCCGCGTGGGGAGCTGGATCTGACAGAGGGAGCTCAACCCACTCTCCCCAGATTCAAACCTGACCTGTCAATCAGCAGTCCTACTGGCTCAAGGGTGTAACCCACTGCGCCACTGGAGGCACCTATGGAATAGGATTTAATAGGGTTATAATTGTGCATTGTGAATGGTAGAGCTCTGGAGACTGGTGTTCAATTTCCCACTCTGTTATGAAATCCCACTAGGGTATCTTGGGTTAGTCATGCATTCCTTGTAATAGTTGGAAGTGCCATAAGTTGACATTGACCTGAAGGCACACAATGTTTCTATCCCTGGCCAGAATCTGAATCTTTGGCAAGTTTTCTGGCAATGATGTAAAGGCTACTGATTGCACCCAGATTGGAGAATCCATGGCCACCAGTCATTAAAACCTGAGATTGCCGCAGCAAATTGTATTTCCTGTCAAGTTGCCACTCCAGATAGTAAACATCTGTGAAGTTGATGCGTTTATTAAAATTCGAACCAAGTGGCGACACTCCTATTATCAATGGGTAGACGATATTTAAAGGGACCAAAGTGTTCACCCATACAAAGTAAAGGTGGTGGCTTCACTCTGAATGACTTTGTGACCACATTGTGTGGTCTCATAATGTTATCATACACATCATGTGATCCCTGATTGGCTTGGAATCAGTTCCCAGAATGAGGCAATCACCTTTTGAAAGCAACCACCATTTGCCCAACATACAGTGTACAAGAACAATGACTCCCTGAAAGTGAGAAATGGTTTTCCAGAGTATGTGGAATCTCATTGATTCTACTTTAGTGGTTGTTGAAGCTGCAATTAAGCTGAAGATTAGTTCAATTTAATAGTTTTACTCTAGTTAGAACTAACAACAGGAGTTAAGGGTTTATCTCAAGGCCTCTAAGGTCCCTTCCACACAGCTGAATAAAATCCCACATTATCTGCTTTGAACTGGAATATATGGCAGTGTGAACTCAGATAACTCGGTTCAAAGCAGATATTGTGGGATTTTCTGCCTTGATATTCTGGGTTACATGGCTGTGTGGAAGGGCTCTGAGTGAAGAACAGCATATCACAGCCAGCTCTCCAATTTGGGATGTTTTCACTAACATGGATGTTCATTTTCCAAAGTCTATTTTTGATTGCTAACTTTACCAATTATTCTTGGTAAGTTTAATAAAATACACTTGATTCCTTTATTGATTGATTGCTGTTGAATTATTTATTATCTGGTTTCATTACATTTTGTTTTCTTTTATCATGGCAAATTGCTTTGGGATCTTCACTATTTTTTTTTAAAAAAATGAAAAGCAGGATCTAAATATTCTTAAATGAAATTAATAAATAGCAAATCAAAGGAAAATCACAATAAATATTTAAGATCCAGCCCACCTCCTGCTCTGCCACAGCTACTAAAGCTTGCCCAAGTTAGTGGTATTTTTACATCATCTTGTAGTACTGCCTGGAGATAATCCAGTTTGTGTGCAACCCCCTGCAGTTGTGTGTCAGAAGTTACTTCAGATATGGAATAAATATATCATGGGGTTCTTTTCATTCGATGCACCTGTTATGGAGGTGGGTGAGAAGCTGTGCTATTTTAAGGATCATCAGGCATACACATGGCTGGTTTGGTGTCAAAACCTGCTCTTCTATTATTTGAAGATTTGATTAATAGATGGCAGACTGTCAGTTTTGGTTGTGCCGGTGATTCAAGGAGCCATTGTTCTTTCAAATTAAAACATTTAAACATTTAAATCCAAGGCTAGGTCTGCAGGCTGATTTTAATTATTCCTTTTGTCTTTGGGAAATACTTTTCTTCTAATGATCACACAGCTGTCACATATACATTACCTTTAGTCAGAATACATGACAGTGCTTTCTTATTAGCTGTCATTATTTTTACAAGGGAAACTGGAAGCCACTAGAGCAGATATATTAATTTCAAAAGACTGCCAGCAAAGTTATTAAAATGAAATTTAAAAAGGGAGTGGGACTCAGAAAAGCACTGATTTCACTTGATTTATATCAAAAAGAAAGAGTAGTTTTTTTACGGATGTTCAGGGGGTCTAGATCTTCTCCCCCTCTTTCAAGTTAATAAATAAATTATCCAGTAATGTCTTTTTGATATTATTTTGCATCTTGCTTAACTATTTTTACTGCATCTGCCAAGGCAAACTGGCTTCAAATTCTTATGATACTTTTGCTGCTCTTTTTGCAGCATCTCATTCTTGCACAAGAGAGAGAGGGAGAGAGAGAGAGAGAGAGAGAGAGAGAGAGAGAGAGAGAGAGATCTATGGTTGTGGGAGTAGATATGAAATGAAATGGAGGGTGAAGAACAAACGATCCAGAGAAGGTCCCCAGGCTGTTTCTTGGCCACTTGCATTCTTAGGATGTCTTTTCCTGAATAGCATGAGTTCAGCAGACTCTAGATTGAACTGAATTATATGAGTCTACATTTACCATATAATGCAGTTTCAAGCTGCCTTATATGGCAGTGTAGATGGGACCTTAGTTCTGTGTATCTGATTTTCATTTTCATGTCAGGAGTGACTTGAGAAACTGCATGTCCTGGTGTGGGAGAACTGGCCAGCTGCAAGAACGTTGCCGAGGGGACGCCCAGATCTTTTTGATGTTTTACCATACTTGTGGAAGATTCTCTCTTGTCCCTGCATGAGGAGCTGGAGCTGACAGAGGGAGCTCATCCACACTCTCCCCAGATTTGAACCTCCAACCTGTTCGTGATACATATGATGAAATGGGCTACGCCCACAGAAGCTTGTGTTAGATCAGGGGTGGGCAATTACCGGCCCTCCAGGTGTTTTGGACTTCAACTCCCAGAAATCCTAGCCAGTTTACCAGCTGTTAGGATTTCTGGGAGTTGAAGTCCAAAACACCTGGAGGGCCAGTAATTGCCCACCCCTGTGTTAGATACACAAGTTTGGATTTTGGTACATCTGATGATACATCTGGTGAAGTGGACTGCATCCATGAAAGCATATGCTAGATTTTTTTTTTCTTCCCAGTCAATCTTAATTATGGCAAGCTGGCTAAATTACCAGATATTTATTTATTTATTTATTTATTTATTTATTTATTTATTTATTTATTTATAGTATATACCGCCTTTCTCATCCCTGGGGGGACTCAAAGCGGTTACCTGTACTGCTTTTTATGCTTCTTTTCTTCTTGTTCTCTAGTTGGGGCTATATTGTGTAAGAGAAATCTTTCAAGGCAACAAGTCAAATTATTCAGCAGGAAATGCTATTTTTGTACTTTGGTCCAGCTAGATGTTTTCCCATACCAGCCTGTATTCAAAGTTGTCCTACTTGCTCACAGTCACCCCGAAAGAACATAATGCCTTTTTATTTCCATTTATATTGGCTTTGTTTGCATGGAAATAAGCATGCATTAGGTTCCCTCAGAATTCTTTAGGCTTTTTAAAAGGGACAAAGTAAATTTGATTTAATCACAGATAATGTTAGGTTCTTTTTTATTGTTATTATTATTTCCCCTCCCTTCAGAGTGCAAGATTGTGATTTCCATAGCTGATATCTCATTGTTTCCTTCAGCTGCTTTCTCAGGGAAAAAAAGTAAACCCCGGCTTCGAGAAGCTAGAATAAGGAGGTTGCAAAACAGAAGCTGCTTTTGTAAGTAGGCTGCTGTTCTTGAAATTGTTTTCTTATCCTTTAGCTGGAGTGATTTAAATAATCTAGAAGTATCAATAACCTCATTTTCCTGTAGCCATCCTCATGGAGTACTCAGTTCCCATCAACTTCACCATGGTAAGATCTCTGATCTCTCTGGGTGAGCTCAATGGCTGGGTCACATTTTATAGGATAGTGTTTCATTTGGTTGCATTTTAAATTGGAGATAATAGGGTGTTACTGGATGTGGCTTTAACTATAGATTTGTCCTCCCTCATTCATAGAATCCTACAGGGAGTTCAGATTAGATATCTTCAGTTTATAGCTCCCCTGTGTTTTCCATCACTACTTCAGAGGAATAGAATCAGAAGAGGCTACAAAGACCATTTAATCCAGAGGTTCCTCTCCTACTCTCTTTTCAAAAAGAAATATATTCAGTGTCCGTCCCCGTCCCCCCCAAATAAGTGAACAAACAGAATGATGCAGTGACTAATTTGCATTCTTTTATGCATTTATATTTCTATCTACTTCCTACAACTTATTTACAAGGTGTTTTAAATAAGACACCTTGAAGCTTGAAATTACAAAATTATTTATTCAAATTAACCATAATAACATGCACATTATGTACAAAACATTTAAAATAACGAAAGAAAATGCTGAAATAAAAATTATGAATTATATTTTTTAAATAATCCTAAATGAGAAGAATCAACCTAGTGTGCTGCTCTCAATTTATTAATGTTGAGCTCTAGGCTTGTGCACAGATTCAGTTAGGCTAGTTCCCTTCAGCTAATCCGTCTGGTCCAGCTTGTTCAGCTGGCCATAATGGCAAAGGCTCAGCCTCCATTTCTTCAGACACAACAAAACTGTGACTGTTGAAAATCAGCAGCCTTCGGTTACAAGTGAAATGCGGGAGGAAGGCAACCATTCGAAGGGAAAAAGCCATCACTCCAGGGCCTGCAAGTCAAGAGGAAAAAAGAGGGATTTTAAAAGGATGCCCAAGGTAGGATAGCTCCAGATTCATCACTCTTCCCTGGGAAGTGGGAAAGCCTCCTTAGACATGCCCTGGAAAGCTGCATGCTGCAGGGAGAGAGCACCTCACACACCTGCAGCATCTGTGTCCTCTAGAGTAGAAACAGCTTTAACTAAGCATTAAACCCAGTCTCCAGAAGGGAAAGGATCGTAGAAAGTGCATCTTATCTCTGGTTCTTTTAATTCAGGTCTTAATGAAGGATATAAGGACTAAAAATGCCTATAAAGCCATAAACGGCCCCAGCCCAGTTTACCTGCCTGAACGCATCTCTCTTTACAAACCACTGTAGAAACTAAGATCTTCTGGGGAGGCCCTGCTCTCAGTCCCGCCACCTTCACAGGCACATTTGGTGGGGACGGGAGACAGGGCCTTCTCTGTAATGGCCCCCCGGTTATGGAACCCCCTTCCTGGCAATATTAGATCAGCCCCCTCACTCCTGTTCTGCAGAAGGATGGTGAAGACCTGGCTGTGGGACCAAGCATTTGGGGCAGTGCAATATGACTAAATGGTCTCCTGAGATGGTTTTTAAACAACTTTTAATATGGATATACAGTGATTTTAATGTTTGTATATATTTATGGTTTTATGTTCCAGCATTGAATGTTTGCCATATATATGCTGTGCTCTGCTCTAAGTCCCCTAGGCAGTGAGAAGGGCAGAATATAAATGTTATAAATAATATACAGTATATTAATATACAGTATATTAAAAATATTTCTGCTTCCCAGATAAAAAATCTAGGTGCAAAGATTACTGCAGACACAGACTGCAGCCAGGAAATCAGAAGACGCTTACTTCTTGGAGGGAGAGTGTGATGACTTGGCTTATTAATTAAAGTCTGGAGGATTTAAAAACTCTTCTCGGTAGTACTGCTACCAACCTAAAATATTAATTTCAGGATTTTTATATGAAAACCCCACCCTACAGCTAGGCTCTTAATTCTTCTCACGAAATTAAACTAAAAGGAGGCTGAGGTGAAATAAACTTCTTTAGAAATGAGGGACATGAAAGACA
The DNA here is from genome assembly GCA_030556195.1 of Anolis apletophallus. Lineage (NCBI taxonomy): Eukaryota > Metazoa > Chordata > Lepidosauria > Squamata > Anolidae > Anolis > Anolis apletophallus. Next base: position 19,893,401 of record JARBWK010000005.1, on the reverse strand, counting down.
CTGGGCTGGATAACACAGCTGCTGCAAAGAGTACCACAGAGGCTTTTCTTTAAAGTTAATAAATTAAACTTTTATTAACTGAACAGGCACAGATCTTAGTGGTTCTACTAACGAGGCACGAGAGTGTATGGTTGTTAACAAAAATGGTTCAACAGTGTAATGGTTAAAGCTAAAATGCTTCTTAATCTTAGATCTTGAAATGTTACACAAACAGCGCTAGACTAGTCTAAAACTAGAACTCACTCCCCACTAATATCTAGACTAGTGGTGAGCTACCTATCAAGCAACTACCCTAGATAGTTAACTTCAGAGCTTTGACACAGAGGCTTTATACTCTAACAGGGCTTTGACACAGAGGCCCAATACTGAGTTCTGACCAGGAGCTGCCAACAACTCTCCACACTCTGTGAGAGCTTGACTCAAAACACTCCTCTCTCTCTCTCTCTCTCTCTCTCTCTCTCTCTCTCTCTCTCTCTCTCTCTCTCTCTCTCTCTGGCAAATAAGCCCTGACATTCTCCCTCCAGTGGTTCGGCTCCTCCCCTAACTCAAAGCTCCTCCCAGGCAGCTTTCTCCCTAACTCCTCCCAGGGAAGGCTCCCAAAACCACTCCCCCTTCTCCTGCCTGTTCCATCAGGGAAACTGCCAGACTGGGGTCTGTGCCCTGCCTTAAATGGGTGAGTTCCTTATAGAGAGCAATAACCAATCTCAATAAAATAATGAAGAGTAGAGACATCACACTGGCAACAAAGATCTGCATAGTAAAAGCAATGGTATTCCATGTAGTAACCTACGCATGTGAGAGCTGGACCATAAGGAAGGCTGTGTGAAGGAAGATAGATGCTTTTGAACTGTGGTATTGGGAGGAAAGTTCTGAGAGTGCCTTGGACTACGAGAAGATGCAGTCGATACTTCAGGGAATAAAGCCTGACTGCTCATTGGAGGGAAGAATATTAAAGGCAAATATGAAGTACTTTGGCCACATAATGAGAAGACAGGAAAGCTTAGAGAAGACAGTTTTGCTGGGGAAAATGGAAAGAAAAAGGAAGAGGGGTCGACCAAGGGCAAGATGGATGGATGGTATCCTCGAAGTAACTGGCTTGACCCTGAAAGAGCTGGGGGAGGTAACAGTCCATGAGGTCACGAAGAGTCGAAAGCGACTGAATGAGCTCTATTGTTGTCTGCAGCATTAATTCTGAGTCCCCCTTTGGGGGTTGAGAAGAGCGGGGTAGAAATGTTGGAAATAAATAATAATAATTCAATAATTTAAATACATACTGCACCTGTTGCACTATTATTAACTGCTTGTCACACTGTTCAGAAACAACCTAATTTAGATTTCATATTTCCACCTATTTATAGTATCGTATTGTAAACAAGTCATTACATGCACACATTCCTGCCAATGTATGCTGGACTTCCCAACAATGCCCGGCACACTCACCTGCCAATACCTGTTAAAGACTTGTCAGACTGGATCATTGATCGGTTATATGGGGGGATTGGTTGGAAAATAAAGGAATCACTATGACTTTAATTCCATGTTATGTAACAAATGAAACACGAATGAATGGGTTTTCAAAATTTTCTTTCCTTCTCTATGTTTCCACCACGTCTTTATTTTTATTCAGTGCCCCCAATTGTACCCCAATATCATCCACTTTGGGAAGCACTGCTTTCAGGGCTGTAGCCAGGATTTTGATTCGGGGGGGGGGCTGAGTTTGGTTCAGGGGGGGCTGAGACTGGGTGGAAGAGGGTCTACCCTAGCAAACCTTTTGTATTGTTATCCCAATAACCTCATTAATGTGGGATATAATGAGCATGGTGATCAGATCATGATATGAATAAACATAACAGTTGAAATAATGTACCAGTAAGGCCTTTTCGCGGACCACCCTGAGAATTTCGGGGGGGCTGAAGCCCACCTAGCCCCCCCCCCCCCTGGCTACATGCCTGACTGCTTTAGTCCAAACTCCTGCCATGCAGCAATAAGCAACAACATTATTTCTGAAATATGCTAATCCATCCTTTGTTTAACGACCTCCAAAGATTACGAGATTACCACCCACTGTCAAACAGCTCTTGCCATCAAGAAATTCCTAATGTTTAGATCCAATCTTTTTTCTTGTAATTTGGATCAATTGGCAGCACAAAACATGTTATCTCTTTTGATATTTAAAGATAGCTACAATGTCACTTCTTAGTCTTCTTTTCTCCAAGCATAAAATACCCAGCTCCGTCAGTTGTTTCTCGTGAGGCTTAGTTTCCTGACCTTTATCATCGTGGTCACTATTATTAGTATCAGCTTGTCCATATCATGCCTGTAACAGACAGGCTTGCCTATACAAGCAAAGTGAATAGCAGCTGCCTCTGACATCCTCATGCAAGGAAAAGCAAAAAAAAATCCCATAAAAATCAGAGCAGATGAAACCTCATTCACACCTAGCCTCAAGAAGTTGAAAAAACAAGAGATCTGTAAGTTTGACCACCAAAAATTAAAAGAAAATTGAGGTTAAAGGGGGGGGGGGAGTCATCATTGGATGCATATGGGAAGAAATTTTAACTGGTTTCTGGAAGGTTCTAAGTGTGTTTGTTTACTTGTTCAAGATATATCGTACCAAGTTGTTTTTGTTTATATATGCATATTGTTCGGTATAGATAAACAGTTGCTGAAATAGGTTGCTGTGCATTTTTCTGGGCTGTATGGCCATGTTCCATAAGTATTCTTTCCTGAAGTGTCGCCCATATCTATGGCAGGCATCCTCAGAGGTCGTAAGGTTTGTAGGAAACTAAGCAAGTGAGGTTTATATATCCTTGGAATGTGCAGGTGGGAAAAAGAACAATAGCTGGATACCAGTACTTTAAAAACTCTAAAATCAGGACAGTAAATAAAGAGCAACCCTCAAAAGCAGGGAAATTTCAGAGAGGAAACAATCAGGGCCAGCTAACAAAGCATTCCCCCAGACAGGAAGCAGCCAGGCTTTGAAGCTGCAAGGCCATTCAGTGCTAATCATGGTGGCTGATTGCAACGTTCCCACTTGTCTCAGACAAGAGTTCTTTCCCTCACCCTGGACATTCCACAGACATACAAACCCCACTTGCCTAGTTTGCAACAGACCTCACAACCTCTAAGGATGCCTGCCATAAAGGTGGGCAAAACATCAAGAGAGAATGCTTCTAGAACATAGCCATACAGCCTGGAAAACTCACAGCAACCCAGTGATTCCAGCCATGAAATCCTTCAACAACACTGTTGCTGAAACATGTTGAAGTGTTCTTTTCTGTTGTATACAACCTCATCCCTATCCTTTCCAAGTCATTCCTGCCTCTATTTTCTGTTGAGAAATTTCTGTCTAGGAATGCATGTATTTTGTTAACTGAGGTATAGCTGTAAACTAACCTTTATTTATATTAATTTTAGCTGAGCTTTATCAGCCTAACATGAGGGCAGAAAGTTGGCCGGGAATGTACTAAGCCGATGACATTAAAGGTGCAAGCAGGGGTGTAAGATATATGTTTCCGCATTTTTTTCTACCACTTACCTGTAAAACATTTCCTTCTGGGTCAAAAGGAACCTTTGTTGGTATCCTCCCTGGGTGGGTTAACTCTCACTCTAGAGAAAGCATATGTGTAATGCAATGAACAGTTCCTGATCTCTGAACCATAATTGTCTGTGATATTAATCCATTTTGCCCTAGTGCCAACAGCCTGAATATGATGGAGGGGACAATTGTGGTTTTAGGAGGTCTATTATAATTTCTGCCAGGAAAATGTAATGCAGGAAGCAAAAGTATAAAGGATATAAATTTAATGAAGGTTGTTCAAGGGTATTGGACAGAGTTACCATCAAAATGGAAGGAGATGAAACAATTAAAGATTTTAATAGTTCTTCTTGTCCTCTTCCCTTATTAAATGGTACATGATGCTCCTTGATGAATGCACCATTTCCTTCTTTCACTGTCTTCTTTGACTCTTTAAATAAAGATGGAAGTTCCCTCACTTTTACTCATCTGACTTTTACATGGCATGGAAATTAATCACAAAAGGGGTATGAATAATTCTGACCTTTCTAAAACCTCAGCTCTTCATATCTGGCTCAGGCTTTGGGTAGCAGTTACAAGGACAATAACATCTGGCAGTAGCAGCTCCTTTCATTATCCGTTGTAGCAATGGGTGTAGTTATTAATTAAAAGCTTTTTCTGGGAATGAGCATACGGGTTAGGAAGTTTCTGGGCCTTATTTCTTAGCACAACCTCTGAGGATGCCTGCCATAGATGTAGGCAAAACGTCAGGAGAGAATGCTTCTGGAACATGGTCATACAGCCCGAAAAACTTATAGCAACCTCTTAGCACATTATTTTGTTTTCCTTTTCTGTCCCCCATCAAAGAACATTCTCTTTCTCTTCCCAAATGCTAAAAATTAGTCCCTTCGACGAAATAAATGTCAAAGCCAATCTCCCTACACTCACTACAGCTTCAGCTTATGAATGGGATACACAATTCTGCATTGTTTGGAACTGAGGAATTGAAGGCCGCCAGAAGCTACATGTTATATAGGTTTCCCATTATTCTTAGACGGTATTCCATTTGGCTAATTTATTATTAATACTAATGATGTTGATGATTTATATGCAACCAATACAGTAGAAGTGGGATTCATGCAGCTATCCAGATAATATTGAACTCTAATTCCCAGGAGCCCTAGCCAGTAACTCTAATGGTAAATAATCGTGGCAGTTACAGACCAACACTATATGGAAGAAGGCATGCTTTCCACTCCTGTGTGAGTTTGGCAATTATATTTAAACAATTATAAACACTGAAGAATGGAGGAAAACATGGACAATCATTAATTATGTAATAACAAACATTTTGAAATCACTACACTATTTCTGTGAATAGTCAGTAAAAGCAGTTGCGTTCAATATGACTCCTATATCTAGGAGCCCTTGGTGATGCAATGGGTTAAATACTTGTGCCAGCAGGACGGAATTCTGACAGGTTAGAAGTTCAAGTCTGTGGAGAGTGCAGATGAGCTCCTTCTGTCATCTTCAGCTCCCCATGCAGGGACATGAGAGAAGCCTTCCACAACGATGGTAAAACATCAAAACATCTAGGCGTCCCCTAGGCAATGTCCTTGCAGATGGCCAATTCTGTCACACCAGAAGCAACTTGCAGTTTCTCAAGTTGCTCCTGATACACACACACACACACACCTGCAGGGATACATTCAAAGATTACCCTTTGTGGATACCTAAAATTGAGAATAGTATCAAACATCTTCTGGAAATTTACACTTTTTCTTTTACACTTAATTTACACTTCTTTTTTGTGTGCGTGCCTAGGGAATGCCCAGATGTTTGATGTTTTACCATCTTTGTCGGAGGCTTCTCTCATGTCCCTTCATGGGGAGCTGGAGCTGACAGAGGGAGCTCATCCATGCTCTCCCCGGATTTGAACCTTTGACCTGCCAGCACAAGGGTTTGACCCATTGAGCCACTGGTGGCTCTGGCACTTTACACTGTGATGGGACCAGAAGTCATGTAGTCATTTAATGATGTTCACTGTCATATACAACCAGCAGCATATCCCCCACAGTTGTATGGGTCTTACTGTATGTTATAGCATTATCATCTCACTCTAACTGCTGTGGTTCTATTCTTTGGCATCCTGGGGATTGTGGTTTACGAAAGATATTTAAATTCTCAGAAAAGGAGCTTGAGTGCTTCACCAAATTGAAAACCCACAGATTCCATAGGATGTATCCATGACGGTTAAAGTGGAATCATGCCACCATAATTGCACTGAAACCATCCTTTAATACCATTCATATGGTTTATGGGCATGAAAATGGAATATTTAGAGGGTATGTGTAGTTGCCTTGAGTCCTATACTAGGAGAAAGCTGGAAGATTGATTGATTGATTGAATGAATGAATATGTGGAAAATACACTTTCAGCTCTGAGCTGCCATTCATCCATTATTTCTTGGGGGGGGGGGGCCCAATGCATATGAATGGTTGCCTACATTCACAACAGAATAGTGAATGTATAGAAACTTGTGGGGACCATATATGTCAATCTGTTCTTTTCATCTATATATGCATAACATGTGCTTCTAGAATATGAATTGTGTAGCTTTCCAGACACTGAAAAACTTAAAGCAGCAGCTCTAGCAAGCAGTCAATGACAAAAGATACCCGAAACTGCAATCTCATCAATGTCTTATGGACTGTATAATTCACAATTCCTCTACTGCAATGATTCCCAAAATTGTTGATACACCTTCCCTGACATCCACAATCTGAACAATCAGGAATGATGAGAACTGCACTACAATAACTTTTAAGAACCCAAGGCCCCACAGTAATGTCTAGATCAGGGCTGTCCAACTTCTACGGGCCCAAGGGCCGGAATTCCGGTCACTGATCGCCTGGGGGGGGGGCAAAGGGTCTGCCTCCGCCCCCCGGCTCTGCCCCCTCCCCGGCTCCGCCCCCTCCCCAGCTCCACCCCCTCCCCGGCTCCAATTTACTTACAATTGACTTTGAGTTGTGGAGTTGTAGTTCACCTCCATCCAGAGAGCACTGTGGACTCAAATAATGATGGATCTGGACCAAACTTGGCATGAATACTCAATATACCCAAATGGGAACACTGGTGGATTTGGGGGAATGTTTCCTAATACCTTTGAGTTTTTTGAGTCCACACTCAAATTGGGACACACCAAAAAAAACACCTCAATGCCGTCGCAGGGCTTGATGGGGCCTCCTTTCCCAGAGGCAGGTGGAGGAGGCCCAAACAGCTCCCTCCCTCCCTGAAGGGAAAACAAGCCGCGGGGGCAGGCGCAAAGGAAGCCACGTTGCGCCCTGCACGCGGGGGAAGGCAGCACAACAAGGGGGGAGGGGGCGCGGAGGAGGGGAAGAAAGCTTTGTCAAGGAAACCGCCGCTGAGGGATCCCTCCCCCCCTCACCCAACGTCCCACTGTTTTTAGATTGATTGATTTGAGACAGGCCCTTCCTTACCCATACTGCGGGAGCCCCGCCACAGGGCCGAAGCACCAACGCCAACGCCGTCCCCAAAGAGCCCCGCTGGAGCCGAGGCCAAGCTCAGGCCGGGCGCGATGGCTCTCCCATCTGCAGGGCGGGAAGCAAGGGCCCTCCACAGGAAGAGGACGGAGCCAGGAGGGGCTTTCCCTGCCTCACTCCCCTCCTCCCTCTCTCTGAGGGAATGGGGGCTGGCCTGGAAGCAGCCGCGAGGGAGGAGGAGGCGCGCGCCCAGGCCGGCCGCAAATCCCGCGGGACCCGAGATTTCGGCAGCTATCGCGAGACTACACAGCCACAGATGGGATTTCGACCTCCCTCAAAATCCCGTCTGTGGCTGGCGTAGTCTCGCGATGCTTGCCTAAACCCGGAAGTAGGTTTTTTTTTTTAAAAAATTTAATTTGTATTTTATTAAAACAAGTTAGGGGGCCGCAGGGAAGGGGCTCGGGGGCTGTGTATGGCCCCAGGGGCGCCTGTTGGACAGCCCTGGTCTAGATGTCTATGCTACTTTAAAAAACACTATTTTACAAGTTGGCTTACTGTTGTTTGAATTTCTCTCACATTTTTCAACTCCAACATGGAATTAAATAAAAGTCCAAGATAATACTTTAAAATATAATTTGGTTTATAAACGATGACTGGATACTGTTGTCTAGTCCCAGTGAGAGTAGAATCATAGAGTTGGAAGAGACCTCATGGGCCATCTTGTCCAACCCTCTGCCAAGAAGCAATAAAATCACATTCAAAGCAGGCATGTAGCCAGGGGGGGCTAAGGGGGCTTCAGCCCCCCCCCCCCCCCCGAAATTCTCAGGGTGGTCCGCGAAAAGGCCTTACTGGTACATTATTTAAACTGTTATGTGCATTTAAATCATGATCTGATCACCATGCTCATTATATCCCACATTAATGGGGTTATTGGGATAACAATACAAAAGGTTTGCTAGGGTAGACCCTCTTCCCCCCAGTCTCAGCCCCCCGAACCAAGCTCAGCCCCGAATCAAAATCCTGGCTACGGCCCTGATTCAAAGCATCCCCAACAGATGGCCATCCCACCTCTGTTTAAAAGCTTCCAAAGAAAGAGCTTCCACCAAAATCTGGGGCAGAGAGTTACACTGCTGAACAGCTCTCACAATTAGGAAGTTCTCCCTAATGTTCAGCTGGAATCTCCTTCCTGTAGTTTGAAGCCATTGTTTCATGTCCTAGATTCATTAAATCAGTTGAGTCAACACATGGATAAATCTTGAGAATTCCATGGCCCACTCCAGTCAGGACTAAAAAGCAATTTAAAACATGTCAGTGAAAAGAATAATTTCCCTGAGTGGTCACATGAGATTTTGGCCTCTTTTTATTGAAGAATATGAGTTCTGACCATTCACAATTAATATACTCAAAGACCATAAAAAGCCTCCCAAGATTTACATGTGTTTTAACTTGCCAGATAACTATTATCAAAATGACTGCTGGTACTTTAATATTTAAATATTCACTATTTAAATGTAATATGATAATACGTGGTGCAGTTGGATAACCCAAATCTGCCTCCTCCCAATTTGGAAAGCTGATAGATTTTTCAGTTCACAGATCTGTATAAGATTTAGTTTTGGGCGGTTCATTAAGGATATTTCTGCCTTGGTGAAGACAGGGGGCAAAAATATGCAAAAAGTTACATTGGGAGCAAGCCCTGATCTTCCATTTAGAAACTCTATTTTTACAGTCAAACTTTTCAAATCTGTCAGCGGGAAGCATTCCTGTCATAAAGGTTTTATTAAGCAAGGAGATCAAGATGTGAATATGAAACTTTCCTGAGAAGTAGCCATGTCAGTTTATAATAAACCACTTAATACCAGAAGGAAATGGAAAGATATAGTCGGCTCAGCTAAAAAATCAAATTGAAGATATTATAATATACTGAGCAATTTAAATGTCACTTTAATATCAGAGAAAATTAGTGAGCTAAATGTATAAATCGGAGGCTGCTTTCTCATCTTGGGCTTTATTAATGTACATTTGTATGCTTTCAGAGAAATGGGTTGAGGGGGCTTCCCCCCTACCTACCCACTCCGTGTGCATTAAATGTACTTAAAATTCTTCTAAAAATAAGAAACTGTAGTTTCATATTTGTTTCAGCCATTCAAATATTGGATCGAATGGATGAATTCTGTGTGAAATCCAAAACTGCTGTCAACAGAGAGAATGAAGAATAATTCCATAGCCACTTTTATTTTGTGCTATAATCACCCTTTTCTGAAGCTATATTTTAAATTAACAGTTTATGCTCCTCAGTATCTTACAGCGGATCTGCACTGATCACTTATCCTAAGGTTGATTCATGGTGACAAATGCTAGATCGGTTCTGGGATGGTTTTGACTGCCATCCATCCCTGGCTGCTGTGGAGGTGGGAAGGAGTCCTGATCACCCAGCAGCATCAAACTCCTGTTGCCTCACCACTGGCAGCCAGTGAATGTGACATGGCTCATGTCAGTCGATCATCATCTGGCTGAGTGCCAGAGTTATATGGGAGAAGGGAGAGGAGGAATTGGCCTTTTCTTCCCCCCTACCTTCTCTGATCATGTCATCACTCTGGCCATTATAATTCCAGGTGATGAGTGAACAACACAAGCCATGTCATTCTTGCTGACTGCTGCAAAGAAAAGAATGGAACTGGAACATTTATTTTTGTGTCAGGAGTTATTTGAAAAACTGCAAGTTGCTTCTGGTGTGAGGGAATTGGCTGTCTGCAAGGTCGTTACCCAGGGGACACCCTGATGTTTGCTGTTTTACCACCCTTGAGGGAGGCTTCTCTCATGTGCCCACACGGGGAGCTGGAGATGACAGAGGGAGCTCACCTGCTCTCTCTGGATTCGAACCACTGACCTGTCAGTCAGCAGTTCTGCTGGCACAAGGTTTTAACCCATAGTGCCACCGGGGGCTCCTAATGGTAGTGGTGGGAAATGGTGAGTGCCATCTCATTTCTCCAGGCCAACAGAGCTCAGGGAATATGGGTTGGCCATGTAAACAGTTACAGCCAGTTCTGTCTAGGAACTGGACCAACTGTTTACATGGTCCCAAAGACATTGTTTGCTTTGGAGAATAATGGGAAAAGAAGAGAGAGAAACTGGGACAAAGTGAGCCAGCTCGAATCCCTTTGGGGAGACAGGACTGGGTATAAATAAAACGGGACCATTTGGAAAGTATGATTTCATAAGTCACTTCCACTTGCAGGTGGAGACCACCAGCTAGCTGTTTTAGTGAGGTCGCAGAAAACTAGATGTTGACTTATTTGATTGCTTTGCATTTCAAGAACAGTACTCAAAATTGAGTTACTCACTCTTGACAGTGTCCTGTTTGCTTTACTTTAGGATTTCTATCAGTGTAAATGCCACCTCTGTCAGCTCAAACACACATTATCTGCATGTTTTTGTATCACCTAAATGGTTTCAGTGTTGTTTATACAAATCTTTTGTTTCTTCACTCATAATGGTATGCAAAGTTCACCACGGCTGAACTAACAAGGGAGGCGAGTGATTAATTTTTTTAGTCATTAAAATGACTTCAAATAAAGGATGTTATTCCTTGCAAAGATCATTTTGGATTTGCAATTTCATTAACCAGTTTGGGGTTTTTTGGTGGGGGTGGGGTGAGTTGGCCAATCAAATAAAACCCCTTTCTTTTGATTACAACACAAGCCTTTTTAAAATCCATCAAATAACACCAAAGGGCATGCACAGATCGTATATGTTGGATTAATTGCATGGCTCTTGCCAAATACTATCATGTTTTCTAATGAACCATATCTTCTCATGATGTGGCCAAAATATGACAAGCTCTGTTTAGTCATCTTGGCCTCTAGGGTGAAGTTCAACCTGATTTGTTTGAGGACTTAGTCATTTGTCTTGATTGGAAAAATTATCTTTTTAGACAGTGTGGAAACTCAGATATTCTTGGAGCAGTAGCCCACAAATATAACTTCTTCCTATTCAACATCTGGCTTCTTACAAGGATATCTCTGGGATAAACCTGGCACATCCATTTTTATTTTGTTCAACTTGGAGCTCTATTCTTTATTTGTACTTCCCTCTAAATCTCAACTAAACTTCTCTTTTACACCAGGGATGAACGTCCATCTTGACTTGGTGCCTCACTCCATAGCAATCCTTTTCCCCCACATGGCGTTACCAGCAAGATGGTTCAGTTGGCCTTTGAATCCCAGAGAACTGATGTTCCAATCTCTCTCATATGTGTGCGATGTTTGGTCAGTTAGGGGGGTGGGGTTGTTACTGACCAATATTGGGGGTCTATTCCGTGCTGCCTCCTCCCTCTTTTTTGTCTTCTTGAGGCTTCAATACCAGGTCGACTGTCAGTAGCCAGGGTCCCTAAAAGCTTTGATCCTCCTTCCTCAAACAAGTGAATCCTTTGAATTTGCTATTGCATATGCCCACTATTCTACACTTAAGCAAGGAGAACCAAGCTGGCTCTCTGATCCTGACATGGATGGTTCATGGAGAAACTCCTGTATCCTTCCTAATATTTTCAGACTGCAAATCCTAGGAGTTCTATCCAGCATCACCAATGATGAAAAATCATGGGAGTGGCAACCCCATCCAGGAGTGTGGACATTTGGAGGACCCTATTAGATAGTGTACTCCCACATCAGGATACCATCTCGGTCATTGTGTATCTATATGTGTGTGATTTTCTTACAGAGATAAAGGACTCCGTCTCCACTCCCTTCCTTGCAGTTCAAAAACTCATAAGCACATTTTAGCTGTCCTTGTGCGACAGGACATTTGCTATTCCGAAATAAACAGTAGTTGGAGATGCTCTGTGAGAAAACACTTTAACTATTGAGCAACGACAGGGGGTGCAGAGGTCATACCAAAAAGAAAGCCATCAAGCACCAACAAATGCCTAAATAAACACAGATCAAAAAGGTAACACTGGGCCCAGTGGATTAGGCGACAGCAAGGGCAGGTTTTATTACTCTCTTCTCTCTCTTTCTCATTCTGGCCACATACACACACACACTTTAAAGTGTTACCAGGAGGAAATTGGAACAATCTCGGTTTGTGTTATTTCTGCATTTGTGAGGTTGTTCACTTAGCCTGTGCATTGACCTGGAATACTTGGCGTCATTGAGACAGAAAGAGTAACAGAGATTCAATGATTTCATGAAGGAATGTTATTGAAAGGCAGTAGATTTGCTTTGCTGGCAAGGATGTATTATCTTGGGGAGTGGAGAGGGAAATGATACCCTTGTTGGCCATTCATTGGATGCTAGGGGAAAATCTGAGGTCTTTTTTTAGGCTGGAGGACTTAGACTTTTCAAGGCATCTAAACAGACAAGAGTTTTTTTTTCTTTCCTGCAGACTTTATTCAGGTTTTTTCCACCCTTTTGATTTCTGGTGCAGTGTGAGTGATTCCAGACCTGCAAATTTTCCTGTGGACCTTTTTAAATCAAGTGTTTGCCATTATATCAACATTTATTCAGGGTGGCAAGTTGCTTTATGGCAATGAATCCATAGGGCTTTCTAGGAGCTCTTCACACAGGGCATTTAGCCCCATTCTCCTGCATTGTTTTGCAGCTTGGATGAGGCCTGCTGTGTGCTATCACATGATGCACAGCAGGCCTCACCCACATTCCTCCCAAAGTGGAGGGGAAGCACTGAAAGACGCTTCCTCCACCACTATGTGGAGGAAAGGTTTTTTTTGGTAGCTCCTATGATGGGGAAAGGGCAGTGGGGCAATGCGCATTACCACCCTTTATCCCATCTGATGGGGGCAGGGACAGAGTTCCAATGCACCATATCCCATCCCTACCATATGATGGGGGAAGGAGGGAGGGTGTGCCATATCCCATCCCCAGCATATGATGGGGGAAGGAGGGAGATTGAAATGGCACAGCCCAAATGGGCCATGTGAAGAGGTCCTTAAGCAAGGCGTACTCAGAGGTGGTTTTACCAGTCCCTTCTTCTGAAATATAGCCTGCAACACTGGGTATTCTTTGATTATTTCCCATCCAGGTACTAAATAGAGATGACCCTGTTCAACTTCCAAGATCAGACAGGATTGTGTGTCTTTGTTGTTGTGTGCTTTCAAGTCATCCCTCACTTCTGGCAACTCTAAGGCAAATCTGCCATGGTGCAACCCTGCAGAATTTGTTGTGTGTGTGTGTGTGGGGAGGGGGGGGGGAGAGTTCAGGTAGTCTTACGTTCCTCTAAGACTCAGAGAATTATACTTGCCCAAGTTTGCCCATTGGGTTTTTACAGCATAACAGATAATTGAACTTTGGTCTCCCAGTGTCCTAGTCCAACATTTATGTTGTGGTGTAATTAGAAGTTCTATATGTGGTAATAGGAAACAACCTCTTCTTAGCAGAAGTCCTCCCTCTCCGGATTAAGGAATAGACAAACACCAGTTGTCTTTGTAGCAGAAAAGGGACTTCATACAAAATAATATTTACAATACAGGAACTCTTCTCAAACCATTCTGCCCACAACTCCCAAGCAGTTGAAGTCTTCTTGCTTGCAAAAGCTTTCTCCTCCTTCTTCAGGAAATTTGAAGCTTTCTCTTAAACAGACTCTCCAGCATCAACCCTCCAAAACCAACCCTCAAACAACATGGAAGTTTTGTTCTCCTTTAGTACTTTTATAACTACTCCACTCTTGCTTCAAATTACAAATTTTAACCAGGTGGATTGCCTTTTACTTACAGCATGCTTGGGTCTGATTCTTACATTTACTTACTGTACATTCACGTAAGAAATGACATACTTAAAAATTCCAACAATTTAATCAATGTTGGTTGTTTTCTGATGCCCTTAGGACATCAGAATTTCTATAGGGTTAAAGGTGTGGGTAGATACCCAGAATGACGGCCTCTTTAAATTAATGCAATCCTGGTGTATGTGACTGGCTTTATAACTGTGATTTTGCAAAAATCAATCACTCGGACCTAAAGGTCAGCAGATTCTTTGACCATGGGAGATTGAAGTTTAAAGACCACCCAGTCAAACATTTTAAAGACACTTCTATTCCACATTTATACTCCACCCACCAATTTTGATATCAAATCTTTTTTGAAACTTCCAAGTTGACATACAAAAAAGATCTCCAAAACAATGCTCTCCTGCTTTGGAAATGGTCAATTTCATACAGAGAGCTGTGATCCAGTGTCCTTGCAGACAATGCTAATACAGCACTACAGGAAGGAGCGGAATATAAAGAAAAACTTCAACATCTAATAAACCTCAAGAATTCATATGGAGTCAGATAAATGCTCAGAACTGCCTTTTAAAAAAAATCTGTCTAACTTTAGGTTAATTCACACACAAAATATTTTTTTTCAATAAATTAGAATCCAAGGCCTCTATGCATAAAATACACATCTGTGTCTCTTCTCTTTGAGGCTTGGGTATACAATGAAAGTACAGCAGTCTCCACAGCTGGCAAAGTTCACTTGTCTCATACCTTGTTCTTCCCTCCTGCTTGAAAAATTACCTTGCATTATGTCACGTTTATGTGTTTGAACCCCATAGCAATGCAGAGCATGGCCAGCAGCAACTGGATGCTTTTGTGTTTGTAATGAGAGTCTTTGAGAGAGGTTTGAGGTTGTTATGCTATGCAAAGCAGTTTGTATATGTGTAGTGCAACTTCTAAGTCATCCTGCCCCCCCCCCCCCCCATGTGTTTGATTAATAAATTAATGAAAGCTGACAGGAAGAACAAAGGGTAGAGCAGGCAGTTTCGCACAGGGTAGCATTCCAAAGAAACAAAGCTGATTAGTTCGTAACAGCAAGCAAAAGGGAAAGGTTGACAGTCTGCCAGTCACCCTCTTATTAAAATAAAGCCAAACAAACTCCACACATGTACCCTTTCGTAATGTGAGTGGGTGAGCCAGATTAAAGATTGACACTAAACTTTGCAGCCCTGACTAAAAGTTCACAGAAATTACACACATAAAAGAGTTATCCACCTTGAAGACATTACCTACATGATGGGGTGGGTGGGTTATGTGACTTCAGGTCATCTGTTGACTTATGATGGCCTCATCAATTTCATATTGTTATCTTAGGCAAGGAATACACAGAGGCAGATTTGCCAGTCACTCCCTCTGAAATAGAGCTTACAACACCTGGTATTCATTAATGGCCTTCTATTCCAGGATCTCTTGCTTTTAGGGTGTTTAGGTAGACATATGTAAATTGTGACATTGTAAATTTATCTGGGTAGATCCGACCAGTCATAGTTGATATTGAGGCGAGGATCTGCCTTTTGCACAGTTTTTATCCCAGAGATTTTCCAGGCAGGATTTACAGTTGCTCCCAGCCTCTTGATGTCACTGCTGGACATGAAAAGTTACCAGGACCAAAAGTGTGTGAAAGATGGAGTCTCAATAGGGACCACTGCCCAACTGGATCATATTATGAT
Organism: Anolis apletophallus; assembly: GCA_030556195.1. Lineage (NCBI taxonomy): Eukaryota > Metazoa > Chordata > Lepidosauria > Squamata > Anolidae > Anolis > Anolis apletophallus. The sequence goes on along the minus strand of JARBWK010000005.1, from coordinate 19,877,940 downwards.
TGGAGCCTCCAAACATAACTCTCCATAAGGGCTCTCTCCCTCTGTATTGATGTGGGCAGCAACAAGTACACAGTGCATTTCAACCTTTTTTAACCTTTCAACTTTCCCTTGGAGACACATTTCCTTCTGCACTTTTCTTCCAAGAGTGGCTCTTTACCCCATCTCGCACCTTGCAAAGATGGAGAAAGCAGATAGCAAAGGGAGGTGCTTTGTCACCATGCCCCCTTAGGTGTCCCAGACTCAGGGAAAAGGTTGAGAGCAGATGGAGCTCCTCCCTGATCCATTGACTGACCCTTCACAGCCATTTCACCATGCCTGGAATCCTATGGTGGGTTGCCTGTTGTATGGGTCCAGTATACGAAGATCTTGTTATTCAAGAAGCTTACAAGGGTAGGAAGCATTCTTACAGTTCTCATTCTCAAAGAGCATTTGCCACAATGTCCCAAACCTGATATATTATATATATATTATTTATTTATTATTCAGTTTTATATTCCGCTCCTCCCTGCAGGCTCGGGGCGGATTACAGCAACAGTAGAACACATAATAAAACATACAGTAAAAATTTGATTAAAACAGAGTACATAACCAAAGTGCCAGCAGATTACAGTTCTTAACTCAGGCGTCAACATGCCATCTGCATTCGAAATTAGCCAAACGCCAGCATGAAAAGGGCAGTCTTACAGGCCCTTCGAAAAGGGGCAAGTTCTTGGATCACCCGGACGTGGCTAGGAAGTGAATTCCAGATCGCGGGAGCCGCAGCAGAGAAAGCCCATTGTCTCGTACTGGACAGATGGCAGGAGCGGGATGATGGAATAACCAACAAATTCTGCTCTTCCGAGCGCAGTGATCTCGGGGGAACATACGGGGTAAGGCGGTCCCTTAGGTACACAGGCCCTAGACCATGCAAGGCCTTAAAGGTTAAAACCAGCACCTTGAAGGCAATCCGGTACTCAATGGGAAGCCAGTGCAGTTGCCGAAGGATGGGAGTAATGTGCTCCCTCACTGGTGCTCCCACCAGCAAGCGAGCGGCGGCATTCTGCACCAGCTTGAGTTTCCGGATTGTCGACAAGGGAAGGCCAACGTAGAGGGCATTACAGTAGTCCAGCCTTGAGATGACCGTCGCCTGGATCACCGTGGCCAGGTCATCCCTGGACAGGTAGGGTGCCAGTCGCCTAGCCTGTCGTAGATGGAAAAATGACATTTTGCTAGCCATAGAGACCTGGGCCTCCATGGATAGCAAGGGGTCCAATTGGACACCCAAGCTCTTAACGAGGGATGACAGGCTAAATTGCTCGCCATCCAGGGTAGGCAACCGGCTCTCATCCAGCCCAGGGCGACCAAGCCACAAGATCTCCGTCTTCAACGGATTCACCTTCAGTCGGCTGGCACGCAGCCAACCAGTCATGGCTTCAAGGCATAGATGGAAACAATCGGGTACGGTATCCGGCCTGCCGTCCATTCTCAGCAGAAGCTGGGTGTCATCAGCGTACTGATAACACTCCAGACCAAAGTCGCGAACCAGCTGGGCCAGGGGGCGCATGTAAATGTTGAATAATAAGGGTGAGAGGATGTCCCCCTGGGGGACCCCACAACTTAATGGGAGCCTCCCGGAGACCTCCTCCCCCCTCTCCACACATTGTCCCTGATCCTGGAGAAAGGAGGTTACCTATTTAAGGGCAATCCCCCTAACCCCAGTCACGGCTAAACGGTGGGCCAACAATGCATGGTCTACGGTATCAAACGCTGCTGTTAGATCTAACAAAAAAAGCAGGGCTGACCCACCCTGGTCCAGCTGGCGGCGAAGTTGGTCTGTAATGGCGACAAGCACGGTCTCCGTCCCATGCCCAATACGGAAGCCGGATTGGAAGGGATCAAGTCCAGCTGTGTCTTCTAAGAACCGCTGCAGCTGATCCGCTGCTGCCCTCTCAATTACCTTGCCTAAAAAAGGCAAATTTGACACAGGTCGGTAATTGGAGGGTGCCGAAGGGTCTAAATTCGGCTTCTTCAGCAGCGGTCTTACCATGGCCTCTTTCAAACCCCCTGGGAACACTCCTTGCTCAAGGGAGCTGTTGATAATCTTTCCCAGGGGGTCTCGTAACCCCTCCCAGCAAGATCTAACAAGCCTGGAGGGGTATGTAACATCAAGTTGCAGGGAGCTAGTTGTTTAAGTGTTGGAGTAAGTCTTTGGAAACCCTCTTGGCCATGGAAACTCACTGGGTGACCTTGGGCATGTCACACTCTTTCAGCCTCAGAGGAAGGCATCAGAAAAACTCATCTTAACAAATATTTCCAAGAAAAAACATGATAGGCCATGATAAATCAGAAAAAAGCAACTATGAGAAAATTTCAACTTATTTATATTTTTGTGTCTTTAACAGCATTCTAGTCATGGTGCTCTATCTAGCATAGAAGTCTTAAGAATATCAGGACATTCTGTGACAACAGTTGGTATATTAATGGCAGAATAAGAGGACCTTCTTTGACATCAAAATATAAGAGTAGTATTATTTCCAAAGAGATGGCTCAAAAGAGTGGTGGCACCTGATAAAGGGCATACACTTCCCACTTTGACATCAGTTAACCCAGATTTTCAAGGTTTCTTTTCAATATTGTTCTAACATCTACACAACAGGTTTGACTAAAGATGGCTGTGGGGCTGAAAACATAGATGTGCATGTGCATAACAGGAAGTAATGGTTCTCTCAGACTACTTTTTAAAAAGTATTACCAAGTCTAGTATAATTTAAACCCTTCTCAAAGAATCAAGCAGGATCTAGCCCTAATCTGTTGCAAACTCCGTCCTGTGTCCCCATTTTTATTTTTATTTTTCCTCTCTGCTGCTCCTGTGACCTTAGGTTGCTGGGTGAGGGTAATGTTTTTTGGCAACATAGTTGGGAGAGTGAGGAAAACGAACCAATGAAGGAATCTGAAATTCACTGAGAAGCATAGAGTTTGATGCCTTTGGAATTATACATAAGTGCCAAGTTGAGATCTGTCCATGTATATTAGACCTCTTCATTATTGTTTCTCTATGGGAAGATGCTCATTTTCCTTTCCTCTTAAATCTCTCTTATTCCAGTTTACAGGTATCTTAAGGGTGCCTGCCTTCTCTTCTGGTTCCCTTAGGCTTCACCACAACCCATGCAAAAGTTCATGTCACATTGACTTCAATTTTTCTCATAATATTTTCTGTCCCTGTGTGACCACCTGGAATTTTTTCTTCTTTTGCCTTGAAAAAAATACATAAGGGTAAAAGGGATGTATGAATTGTAGCCTTCAAATGGTTTTAAAATAAATATCACCTGTTTTTTTTCTTGAAGGAAAGTAATTTGTCATATATGGCATTTAGAGGGGGCAAACAGGTCGCATAAAGATTGGGTGGGCTAAATACAGACAAAGGGGCCATGATACATTCCCTAAGTGTCATTTTGTTACTCTTGCCTCTCAGATGAACTTTTCTTTTCCTGGCAAATAAAGAGGAAGCAACTCACCTTTTCAATAGGTTGCAGCCCAATCCTAGGGCTTCTTAACCTTTTAAAAAAACACTTTTTCAAAACCAGGATGGAACCTCTGATTGCTTCTAGTTTTGCTCTGTTTGGAGCATTTTGTTCAGTTCCCAGAGGGTCCAAGGAGCATGAAACTGACTTCCAGATCTGCCAGTGTTGCCCAGCTTTGATTTAACCATAAATAGATCTGCCAAATCTCCCTTCCTCAAACTGCTCCCTCACCACCACTTTTTATTGGGATCTGAATGCTGAGAAGGTTAAAGGGTTCTGTTTTGAATTGAAAAGCCAAGAATCAGGTTGTTACAATTTGAGAAGTTGACTGTAATGAATGTATTGTGTGTGGTGAAGTAGGCATTGCAAATTGCCCTGATGTAAAGTGAAATGGAGAAGTGTGGGATCTCAAGATATTTTAGATTTATGGGAGCTAAAATCTAAAACATTAGGAGCCTTGTCCTGGGACTGTCATGTCTGAAGGAATACTGGGAAACATAGTAAGCGCTTTTGGTTAGCAGGCACTTAGAAGAGAAAGGACATTAGAAAATGTTATCTTGCCTTGGCGTTTCAAGTCCATTTTTGTGCCCGAGGTTATTATACAGTACAACTTTAGGTTCAGGGCTCAGTGTGGTGTGTTATGAAGAATAGCAAAACCAACAATGATTAAGCTAGTATGTATCTATTTTGGTTCATGTTTAACTTTGCAAAGTGTATCAGATAATGATAGTCAAGGCTGTGCTTCCATATCTTATTATCCTTTGGTTTGTGCAGTGTTTGAACCAGTGTTTGAAATAAAGTCTTATTATTATTTTCTGTAGACAATAGGGGAATCTAGTCTTGATGTGTTTTCCCTCTAGTAGTCAGCATCAAGGTGTTGTAGTGTAAAGTTGTGTATGCAGTCAAATGAATGATGAGATTGAGTATTCTGACACTATGCAAATACTTGAAAGCTGTATATATGAAAAGGATCTAGGACAGTGGTGGCAAACCTATGGTACATGTGTCAGAAGAGGCACACAGCCCCCTCTGTGCCTGCCTCCCTCCCCGCTTACTCACTCACCCACTTGATCACTCCCCTCCCTTGATCTCCTGCTTGCCACTACCCCTGCTCGCCACACCCACTCACTACCACCCAAGCACCCATCCACCCACCCATCTCTCCTTTGGCCACCCCATCTCTAAATGGTTTGCCATCACTGATCTAGGAATTGTAGTAGACCACAGGGAAAACAGAAATCAACAGTGCAGCTGCCAAAAAGCAAAAGTAATTATGAACACTTTCAACAGAAATATAGTTTCTAGATCAAGGTTAGTAGTACTGCCACTATCAACTTCATATAGAACACTGTGTCCATTTCTTGATACTATAATTCCAGTAGGATATTGATAATCTGGAGTGTCTCCAGGTAACAGTGACCAGGGTGGGCAAGTGTCTGAAAACCAAGCCTTGTGTGGAGGCATTTCAAGAGCTGGTTATGTTAATCTTGGAGATGAGGAAGCAGAGAGAAGAAGTGAGGCTTTTTTTAATATTTGAAGGAATGTCATGTAGCAAATGGAGCAAATTTATTTTTTGTTATTACAAAGGTTAGACAGTGGTTTTCAACCTGTGGGTCCCCAGGTGTTTTGGCCTACAAATCCCAGAAATCCCAGCTAGTTTATGAGCTGTTAGAATTTCTGGAAGTTGAAAGCCAAAACATCTGGGGACCCACAGGTTGAGAGTCACTGGGCTAGAACATGAACTAGTGGATTGAAATTAGAAGAAAAGAGATTCAGCTTCAACTTAAGTAACAACTTATTGACTGCAACAATGGTTCTACTGTGCAATAGACCAGTGTTTTTCAACCTTTTTTGAGCCGCAGCACATTTTTTACATTTACAAAATTCTGGGGCTCACCACCAACCAAAATGACAAAAAATGACACTCTAACACAGTAATACAAATAGTTAATATGTTTTAAATGTATTTATACACTCAGTGTGAAACCTGGGCCTGTTTCGATGAACACAACATAGATATCCTGGCAGGAATGGCAGAATGACACACACAAAGGTCTTGCTCAACAGCTGGGAGTTATAGTTCACCCACAATCAACGAGCACTCTGAACTCCACCAATGATGGAATGGAATCAATGGGAGTTATGGGAGTTCCCACACAGAACTCACATAACCAAGAGAAAATACTATAAGAGTTTGGTGGGTATTGACCTTGAGTTTTGGAGTTGTAGTTCACCTATATCCAGAGACCACTGTGGACTCAAACAATGTTGGATCAGGACCAAACTTGGCATGAATACTCAATATGCCCAAATGTGAACACAGATGGAGTTTGGGGAAAATAGACCTTGACATTTGGGAGTTACAGTTTCTGGGATTTATAGTTAACACACAATCAAAGAGCGTCCTGAACTCTTGCAACAATTGAATTGAACCAAACTTGGCATATTGAACTGAGCAAAGTGAGGCAAAGCGAGCAGAGCGAGGCTGGGAAGAAGGGAGCCCAAGTGGAGAAGAAAAAGTGTTCGGCAGGAGGGGGAAGAAAGGATATTGGAGGTTCCAATTTCCCACAGCACACCTGATAATTGCTCATGGCACACTAGTGTGCCACAGCACATTGGTTGGGAAACACTGCAATAGACTCTCTTTTTGTGTGGGAGGGAGACTCTTTCTTTGGAGATCTTTAAAAATGTTTAAGCAGGTAGTTTTCAGGAGTGCTTCAGCTAAGTAACCCTGCATGAGAGGGGGATGGGTTGGATGGCCATTGCACCCACTTCCATCACTAAGATTCTATTATTTTCTTGTTCCTTTTTTCTGAATCTTCCAACAGCTTAGCCGTGGGCCTGTTCTAGTATTCTTTAGCAGTTGCGTCAAGCTCTCTGAAGAAGCTTCCCAACCCACCTTAGTGTTCACCAGGGGCAAAGTTGCCACCAAAGCATGATTGCCAACAACAAAGAATTTGACTTCAAAAACTAGTGAACCCAGCAAAAAATAATGCTTCTTTTATCCTTGGTTATACATTTTTCATTTATCCCCCTCCACACCCTCAGTTTAATAAGTTTAAGCCTGGAGATGTAGAATTTGATTCTTTTAGCAGGCAAGCCCTACAAATTCAGTGCAAGGTTTTTTTTAAATACTTTCAAATCCCTAATGAATCTTAGAAAGAACTTTGATCATAGGCATTGAAACTTAGCAAGAGTTTTTGTCCAGTGACAAAATAAGAAGAATTTGTATTTCCCCCCTGAGCATAAAGTTTAATGTGTATGATATGGTGGGTGGGTGGAAGAAATGTTCATCTCCCAGTCTCTGCTATAATATGATATGGAAGGCAGAAGAAAGAAGTACTGACCACAGTGGCATCTTGAATTGTCTTAAATGCTTTGCAACCAAAATACATATTTATGGGGAGGAAAACTCATTTGGGAAATCTCATGTACACTCTTGCACAACATGAGAGAGATCAGGGGCTTGGCAGGTGCTATGTTCAGAAGGAGACAGTTTTTCAAAAGCCGCCTTTGCCTTACTTTTTTGATGAAAGGGTGCATTTCTGTTATGTTTTGTCAGTGTTTTGTATGTTGGGGAAAATGGCACTTTTGTTTTGCTATGGTGGACTTTGACAAAGAATACAGAAGAGTTCTTGAACTGCTTTCTTCATAGTTTCATTTGTTATACAACTTCCGCTATCCAGATTTTGTAAATATTTTGTTTGGTTATGGCAATAGAGGATACAGAAGGTTGTTCCTTGAAGAACTTGCAGATGGCCCAAAGTACATTAACTAGAGTTCTCACTGAAGTCAAGGTGTTGCCAGCCACACAACAGCTGTTTCTGCTCTCAAATAGTTTCCTACATAAGAGTTTTAATATTTAAGGCCTTCTGTGGTCAGGGTTCTGAATGCTGATGGATCACTTTCCCCTGAACAAATCAAGCCAAGCATTAATTTGCTGCTTTTATTTCTATCTGCTGCAAGTGGAGATGGTTCTAACAAGACTGAATAGGAAGCTACAAGAACCAGCTTCATGTGTAGAACTGAATAACTATTCTGATAAGCAAAGCCCATTCAGACCCCAAGAATGCCCCAGGACACGGGAAAATGCTAAGATCTACAGTTCTGATGGCTCAACATACTGCACACATTCAACCACTGGGCCATTCTTTGAGTGCAGTGGCTCCCAAGTTGGTATATTGGTAGTGAGACTAGAAAGCATTTGGTTCAAATGCTACTGCTTAGAATCTTAAGAGATTTTCACAAGTGGTAAGGAGTACAGGCAGTCACCAGTTACAGCGATCTGACTTACAAACAACTTATAGTTAAGAACAGGGGTGAGACAACAGGAAGTGAGATAAATCTACCCCTCACAAGGGAAATTCACTCCTGTCTTAGTTATCATAACAAAAGGTGTCCTTACGAAAGCTTTCCCCCCAATCCTTGTTTCCATAACAACCCAAAATTTTCCAAACCCAATTGTTACAGGAACACAAAGTAAGGTGACATCCTCTGAACAGGGACACAGACATCAAACATCAAACAACAGATCCTCCCAAGCGGCCAGATGGTTGCCCTAACAAGCTTGCATTCCAATCAGGCCGAGATGCGCTGGGAACGAAACGGTTCCCATCCCTTCCTGTGAAAGGGCTCCGACGCAGCCAGAATATCTTAGATCAAAGTAGCCGGGACCTATAAAGATTGAGTCCGGAGTGAGCTCAGAATCTTGTGCCAACGTTTCAGCCACCTTGTCTTGCCTCATGGAACTTTACCTGGAAAGCCTTCCTGTTTTGGACTCACGTTTTTGCTAAGCTTTGTTTCAAGCAACTTCTGGATTTAGCCAATTGCGGCCTCAAGATTATTATTGCATTTTTGGACTCTTAAAGACTATTGCTTTAATTCAGCTGGATGCTGGGAACATCATTGAACTCTTCTTTCCTTGCCTTCTTTACCTATTTTACTTATTCTAAATAAAGCATTTAACTGCAGCTACTGTGTGTTGGTTTACTAAGGGTCTGTCCAAGTCAGGTCACAACAATACACCACAGAAATGTTAACCCTTCCCTGGATATCCATTTTAAAAAATCAGTATTTTAGCTGGAGTTACATTTAAGAAATGTACCTGTTCTGACTCCTATACACATTCAACTTAAGAACAGGCCTATAGAACCTATTTTGTTCATAACTTGGGGACGGCCTGTATAGGGAATGCAAACAAAATGATGCAAACAGAATAATAATTTTAAAAGTACAGTAGTTAATTGAATTAGCCCCCACTCTGCCCTAAATTTTGTTACCTCTGCATCTCAGGTGGTAGAAACTGTAAAAGGTTCTCTAGCAATGCAAATCCTCGATTTACATTACGTTCCCGAATGGCGCAACAAGTAGTTTAGCTGTAGTTCAATGCTGAAACCACTATACCATGCTTGCTCCCTAGACTACTGTACTTAGGTAATATTTAGGTTTTTTTATTTATTATTATGATGAATCTTTATTTATACAACAACAACTTATGCCTGCATCAAATATTTGATGCAGGCATAAGTTGTTGTTGTATCCCTACACAAGATAGATTTATATTGATTGTTTGTGCTGAATCTTTATTTATACCCTGCCACCATCTCCCCAAGGGGACTCGGGGTGGCTTACATGAGGCCACACCCATCAATAAAAAAAACCACAATATAACATAAGAACACAACAGCAAATCCAAATATTATGACTTAAATACAAAATCAATGTAAACAACACAACAATATAAAATTAAAAGATTAAGACACTGAAGACAATGACCATGGGCAGGGTCAGATTCAAAGATATTTTTTTAAAGTAAAACACTGGGACATAGGGCAATATGAAGTATCAGGGAGGAGATCCAGGGGATGAGATAGGATTTAATTGTACATCGACAGAATAAAGTGCTTCTGAGGGCATATTATGCACAGTTTGGTCAGGTTTATCATAGATTCAATCACTGAAGGCACATTGGAACAGCCAAGTTGAGCACCGGATCACCTTCAAAGTGATCGTATTAACCTTCAAGGCCTTGTATGGTCTGGGGCCGTTGTATCTGAGGGACCGTCTCATCCCCTATCAACCCCAGAGGTCACTCCGCTCTGAACAACTGAATCTCCTCGAAGTCCCTAGCGTCAAATCCATTCGCTTAACATCCACCCGACATAGAGCCATCGATCTGGAACACTCTTCCAAGTGAAGTTCGGGCCTTGCAAGATTTACCATCCTTTTGCAAGGCCTGTAAGATTTATCTTTTCCGGTTAGCTTTTGACTGTTGAGCATGTATAACCATAATTTGCTTAATTTTAAATGACGTTCTTGTTCTTTCTACTGTCTTTTATACTTTTAGGTGATTGTGAGCCACTCCGAGTTAGTGTTTTTGCATCTAATTAACCAATTCATGGATAGTCCAGTTATTAATTTCTCAAGTGGAGTAAACAAGTTCAATTTTTAAATATATTTCTTTCCCCAGGAATAATCCTCAGCATTGCTTTCATGATGTTGTTTACTGCATACAAAAGTGAATAATATTTCATTAATGCCCAGTATTTGCTATATATATGCTACTGATTACTCTGTCTAACAATTTTAATTTTCAGAATGATGGCACTATTTGCATCTTGGTTGTTAAATTTATTATTATTTTCTGTGTATTAAAATCCCACAAAATGATGTCTTCTATTTTTGCTAATGAGAAAGACAGAGACCCCAAAACATACCCTTGGGTTTTGAGATTATTTTCCCCCCTTAGAAAACATATTTGGCCTTTCCCTTTTTGCTGACTCAAATACATATTTTTGAAATGAGCTGACTGAAATTTGCTTAGACAGATAATCCTGCATTTCACAGAAATACGGTCAGTTTCTCATTATAGGCTTTTGCTTGCTTATATATAAAACTTCAAGAATATGAAGGGACCATAAAATATTATGAAGAAGAAGCAATTCTAGTAATAGTTGGAGTAATAATAATGATAAGACTGGCATAGCCTTAAATAAAGAGAATTTTACTGGAGGAATCAAATAGTAATCTCACTGAAAATTTAACAATTGAGAATATATGTTATGTTTGGGTACTGTATATTCCTATCTAGAGGAAATTAGGTAGTTAAGCCATCATTTGCAAAGAAAGCTTCTATTTACTACTGTATGTTTTTGATGGGCTAGATTGTTGAAGTATCTGTAATAGTCCCACACTTCCTTCCCTCCTGCAGAGAGAGATATTGAGAGACAGACAGAGAGAGGGAGTGAGGGGGAGAGGGAGGGAGCAAGAGAGATTCCCTATTGTAGCAAAACATCCGCCTTTGAAAATCCTGCTTTCCTAAGTTGGGATGAAGTTACTGTGAAGCAAATCTTATTTAATGCCTCAAAAACACAAGTGCACATCTTGGATCAGATAAATTTGAATGATAAAATCTAACAACTACCTATCCAAGGGAAGAGACAGTATATATACTTCTTAACTGGATGCCAAGAAATAGGCCTTGTTTCACTTTAGCACTTTCTGCCATTTGGTGAGGATCCATTTAGATCCTTATCTCCATTCTTCATCCAGGCAGGTACACGGATCAGCTTTCAAATACTGATAATAATAGAATTTACAGATGAAGTAACAATTAAATCATTCTGTTACTATAAAACAGTTAAACTGGGACAATAGGAATTTAATCAGAAAAGCAGAGGAAAACCAAAAGAGAAGTCAAAATAGTGATGAAAATAAGGCCTTCATACCAATGACCTTGATGAATAGGATAAACAGGAAAAACAGGAAGATACATCCTAAATACCCTGAAGGAACCAGATCATCCTGGATCTTGGAAGCTAAGTAGTGTCAGCCTGGTTAATGCTTAGATGGGAGACTACCAATCACTATCAACTGCTGTAGGATATATTTCAGAGTAAGAAAGTAGCAAAACTACATTTTGAGTTTTCCTTGCCTAAGAAAACACTACAGAATTCATCATATGACTTGAACATAAACAGTAGAGCACTAAATGACTATTAGGGCTGGGCGATATCATCAGATCTCTTTTCTACTCGTAATGAAATCATATTTAAATGAATATTGAAGCGAATATGAATAGAGTAAGGGAACCTGGAAGTAGCTGATCAATTTTGAAGTTTCCTTCCCCTTCTTCAAAAAGGATCAGAACAGGATTGGAATTGTTAAACAAACACGGCTTGGAAGCGCTTTTCTCCCTTCGCACATCAGACTGATAACACCCTCCCCAGCAGACTGGGGGAAACTCACATTTCCCCCAGGTCTGCTGGGGAGGAAGGTTATCTCACATCCAATCTGTGTGTTCACACACAGATTGGATGAGGGATAACACCCTCCCCAGCAGACTTGAGGGAAACCCGGGGAGAAACCCTTGGAGGGAAGGAAAGGTGCCTCAATAGCAGGTTAAAGTCCCGCTATGGAGGCGGCTTTCCTTCCCTCCAAGGCTTCCCTCCAAGCCGCCTCCATAATGGGTTAAAAAACCCAGTTTGGAGCAGATGCTGTCATGTTTAAATGGGTTAAACATGACAGCATCTGCCATTAACGAGGCCATTACGAAGTATACGAGGTTTATGATTGAATTTTGAAAACAAAACATTTTAAAAATCGGAATTAAGACAGATACGAAGCTCCAGCGCCCCCTACATACGAGGCGAGTTTTGAAGATTTTTTTCAATGAATCGCCCAGCCCTAATGACTATACTTCCCATAGGAGACATGACACAATGGTTGATTCAGTAGTGATGTGGACAACTTCCCTTGGACAGGAAATGAACACCAAACTTATGCCAGGAAGGAAAACAATTCCCATTAACCTGTACTAACAGTGGCAGCTACTGGCTTCAGTGTCAGTGAGATTATGAGTCCTCTTTGGGCATTAGTCTACAATTCAAAAACTCATCAAAACAGGTTGAGCAATTTGAATATCTTCTGTAAAATCCAGACCAAAGGCTACTTAAAAAGTCACCAGCTGCCACTGAGAATGGAGTATTCTTTCAGATTTCCATATTATTTTCAATCAATCAATCAATTTATATCCTGTCCCATCTCCCCGTGGGGACTCAGGGTGGCTCACATACATAAAAAGCAAATATTAAATGTCTTGTACTGTAATAAATAAGTAGTACAATTTAAATAAATTCCAATTTAAATATTATAACACAAATAGTTATACAAGCACCAATATCCTATAAAACACAGTAAAACAACATCAGTAAAGGGGAAATTTTAATTTTTGGAGTGGACTAGAGTCTGGCCAATAGTTGTGTAGTTCTGGAGACAAGACGTAAGATGTGCTGTCATGCTTAAGGCTCCTGGTTTGGCTGCTATTTTCCCTGGGCATTTTCCCTCTTAGTTTTCTGCGTCAGTGGTGGTTCCCATGTAGCGGTCTAAGACATTCAGAACCATGGATAGATCCATTTAGACCAGGGTAGATTCACTACTCCATTAACACAGGAGGCATTGGCCACCACTATTTTGAATCTCATTTCTTCTAATATTTTTCTTTGGAAGCCCAATGCTCCTATGCAATAGTTTCATTTGGAAGCCTGGAATGAGGAATTAAAAGTGGAATTGAGCAAACAGGCAATCAGTACTATGTTGCCAAATGTTGGTTTAAATGCAGCTCTTCTCAGTATGTAGCTGGGAACCATCAAGTGATAAGTTAAAGAAAGAACATCATTCCTGTTTGTCTGCTGCCAAGCATATTTTCCTTTCATGGCTAATAACAGTATAGCTTGAAACCTCCATTTAAATGTGGAAAGCTAAATATAATGATGTCTTCCGATCAGTGTTTCTCTCTTAAAAAATAATAAAAAGAAAGCTGTCAGAGCTTTTGCCTTTTAGCTCTAAAGTCCATTAACACCTCTTACACATTTCCTGACAGATTGTCTCCACCACCTTAGCAGTTCACTCACCTCTCTGTAATCAAAAGTTCCTCATCTATGAAATGGGGAAAGGTGAATTTATTGGCTTCACAAGAGTGTTGTGAAAATGAGCACACCAGAGACTTTGGGATGCCATAATGAGGGCTGTTATGAACAGTCTGGGGAAAAAATTGACAAAGGAAATGCTTGGAATCCTGTGTGAAATGGTTTGCAAACTGGATTGTATTCTACTTTTACGCATTCTGATGCCACAGCAATCCTTAGAGACAGAAGACTGTTCCTGCCATTCAGCCAAGATTTGACACATTGTATAACTGAATTACTAAAATGCACTCTACATGAATCTGTCATTGAAAACAGTGCATATATTTTAATTGGTCCAAAGTTGTCACCTAACTATTAGCCAAAGGCAGGCATTTCAGAGCATATAATTCCAGTTTTAAAGCAATTCTTGGGATTAGCAGTTAAATGTGTCTGAATCTTTAGAAAAGGGATCATAACTGTAGGCTTCTAGATTTTGGACTGTAACACCTGTCAACTGTGGCCAGCTCAGCCAATGGAGAGAAGTCATGGGTATTACCGGCCAACAACACTAGAGGCATCGTAGATGTGAAGTTTTCCATTCATAGTTATTTTGGAGCTTAGAATCAGAACACTTAGAGTCAGTGATTTCAAAATGTTCATGGGTTAATGTTCTGCAAATACGATAAAAAAGGAGGGGAAGAAAAAGTCCAAGCTGGATATTGCCTGAAAGTCTATTTGCATGTTTTTATTTTTCCTTGCAGCTTACTTAAAATATGAGATGCAGCTTCCAGAAGTCTCCAAGAGAGATAATCATCCTTCTCTTTTGTCAGGAAAAAAGGCAGCTAGTGCATGGGGTAGAGGAGGTTATGAGCCACAATAGCCTTAGAATCACTTGCATGGCCACATCTGGCCCACCCCGGTCTCCTTCCTCTTGTATCTGAGTGGCCAGTTACATTGTGGAATTGGGAGTAATTCCAGATTTCATTATTAATGTTTGGTTTGGTTATGGTAAAATTAGTGAATTAGAGCTGTGTTATTGGAGAAGATAAAGGTGTGAGAGGGCTGTTTTTTAATTTTTCCTCTGGACACATTCTCATACATTTGGGACCTTTGGACACATTTTATTTGTCTGTTTGCTTATCGAATTATGTATCTGCACAAGTCATTTATCAATGGATTACCTAATTTAACAATATGAAATATCTAAAAACAAGTTAACTAAGTCCAATCTCCTCCTTAGAAACAGACAGACAATGTGTTTCAGAGGTCATATCCTTCTCCAGCTCACATGCCCAGAGCCTGTCATGTAGGGAGGGAGAAGAATCTTTATTCTAGTTTTGGCAACTCATCAGATGGGAAGTTGGAAAATAAGAGTAGTTGCATGTTTATGGTACATGGGGAAACATCATCAAGATAATTTACTATATCTGTGGTAGGAGGCTGGTAAATGATTGCAGGATAAGAAGCAGAGAAAGAGAGAGACTGAAAGGGTCAGAATCCCAAGGAGCAAGCAAAACATAATTTAACCAATCAAGATATGATATCTGGAAAGGTGAGAAAGGATGCTTCGCATCAGCCACCCCAGATGTTTACCTTATCCACTTTCCTGGCTTTACTTTTTATAAAGGGATCTTGTCCTTGCCTCTTTAGTTTAACGTGGCCCTTTAGACCTCCAAATGCCCTGCCCATTCCAATTACCGTAAAGATATTTCAGCCTCTCCTCCAAAAAATATCTATTTTTTCCAGCTAAAAAGAGATAACAATAGTTAAACACTCATCTTCTGGACTTTAAAATGCTGTTTTAGATGGTTCCTGGCAAAAAAAAATCCCACCCACTCCTCATTCCAGAGTATGATTCCATTAAGAGTAAGAACATTTCTGGTCTTATGTCCTCTTGCAGTGCTCACCAGTTTTGAATTTTTCTCACCTTTAAAAAGGAAACATTTACCTTCCTAAAAAAACTCATGTGTTTTTGAAGCTGAAAATGTGAATGTTATGTTTATTACTGTTTTCCTATTCTGATCAAAATGATTTTGAGTAGGAAAATATTAAATGTTTTAATGGCCAGGCATGAGAGAGACCACAACTGAGAGTAATTATATCTCCATGGTGAAATTGTGCACCTATGCACTCATCTTGTTTTTGTTTTTGCTTTCTCACTACCTTTTGTTTCTGTTCTTAAAAGAGCATCCACTTTCTGAAATGTTCTCGGATAGGGCTGCTCATTATTACAGTATTATCCTTGAAATGAAAGAACCTTGGGACCTGTAGGGTTCTAATGTCATTGATCCACAGAGAATTTGGAGGGTGGGAAGAGGCTGCAATATTTCTTAGATTATTAAGACATTTGTTTCCATTTATTGCAAGATGGAAAGAGTTATGAATTTAGTGACCACCATGCCTTGGGTCGTTGTCAGTAAGCAATCAATAACTCTCTTTTACTTTTCAGTATAATGGCCTCCAGCCTTTTTCTCCCCCTTCCCTCCCCCTTCAAAATATTTGTCACTTTTCCTGAATACTTGTAGCATTTTTATATATTTACTCTTTAAAGGAAACTGAACCATATCACAAACACTTGTTTTCTGTTCTGCGGCAAAGCTTTCATGAAATACTGGGCACTTTATGTTGTCACATCAACAATTCAAGGTAACATTTTCTGTGACTGAGCAGGGCACAGCATGCCTTGTTCTAAGCATTCATTTCCCATTGCATATGAAATAATTTGAAAATGTCTGCAACCCACAGGATGTTCATATAATACCTTAGCTTTCATTTCCTCCAGCTGGACTTCAGTACCCTCCCTCACAGAAAATGTATCTAATCATATTTGAAGACTACAAAGCTGGAAAGTTTTCTTAGCCAACTTTAATTTCTCAACTGAGCCAATGGGAAATGGGCAGAGCTGTGACTGGTCATATCTGAACCAAGAACTGGAAGCATACATGATTACCATTGCTTAACTTAAACTTAGAAAAGCTGATATAGCATAAATTTATTCACAACTTAGACTGAAGGTGGCTCTGAAACTCAACTTCATGCCTTGTTTTTGTTGTGTGCCTCCAAATCAATGGCAACTTATGACAACCCTTTTGCAGACTCATAATGGGGCTGATGCCTCAGGCCTTGAAATCCATGTGTCAGATCTCAATAAAACTAGATAGGTCCTTTTGCCTGCTTTATAAGTTAAGTCCTTCCAAAGTTGTCTGCAGATCCAATTGAAAGACTTGTTTTTGACTTATTTAAGCCTGTAGTCATAGAGATTACATAACTTAAACAACCTTCTTCCACCTTTTTCACTCAAATTAACCTAAGAGGCTATGCTCTATGAATCTCCACTATCTGAGTTGCATTAGATGGCTAATGAGAAAGGGCTTTCTTGGTGGTAACACTGATGCTGTGGAATTTTTCCCAAAGGAGGTTTGTCAAGATAGCAAGTTAAGGCAAATATGTTTTAAGGAAATGTTGAGCTAATTGGATAATTGGTTGCTATTTGATGCTGCAACTCACTACACAACTAGTGTTTTTTATATTTATTGTTATGGCTTATTTACTCACATTTGTTGGCTTTGTTAGCATGTTCATCTGCCCATTGTTTATTTTGAATGGGAATCACTGGTTTGAGAGCTGTGAGTTGCAGAGATAGGCCAGTATTTAAATAAGTAAATTGGCATTCTTGTTCTCATTTTTCTAAGGCTTTCTCAAATATGAATCACTACCCCCAAGTTAAAAGTTGAAATCTGAGAGCTATATAGAAGGGAAAGGACCCAGAGTGAAACAGGGATGATTCCTCTATTACAATCTCTTTATAGCAGTGGAACAGACCTTATAATTAATGGTATACACTTGTGAACAAACACTATAAATAACATAGACAGTGACACAGTAAGAAACATGCAGTTGCAAACCAAATCATATGGATGGTGCTAATTCACATAGATGAGGCACTTCTTATAAGCCTCTTGCATTTCTTGCTAATGCTGCTGCCTTGCAATTTAACTTTTTCTCCCACTTCCTCTCCCAACATTTTTAATGATGCATTATATATTTTGTATGTATGTAGCTCTTTAGTTTGAAGAGAAATTGTATGATACTTAGATAACTTATTTTATAAGCATGTAATAAATACAAATAATTCATTGATTGAATGAATACAATTGTGTAAAATCCCATCCACAATTTTAGAAACCTGTCATGAAATGGATGGGACTTCCCTAGAGGATGGATATCATCTACATATTGCTCAAACCCTTTCTTTTTTTTTTCTATTGGCTATAGCTTCAGTTATACAGTTCAGATTTTCTGTTCACATCTTCTCAGCAAGAACCTTACAATAATCCCAGCTTTCTACAGATTAGCGTTCCACTGAAGGTTGGCACATATTACCCCACTCTGTACTGAGTGAACAAGATACTTATGGAATAGAATTTCTGGGGCACTTGATAGATCTTGCTTTTATGATGAGCCAGACTCTCCTTATCTTCCATAAACCTCCCTGTATTTGTCTGTCTGGGTGTCAGCAATGAAGTATTTTGTTGCTGCTGTTTTAGTATGCCCTTCAAGTCAATTCCGAATTATGGGGACCCTACAATGAACCATCATGGAGCTTTCTTGGCAAGATTTGTTCTGAGGAAGGTTTTCTTTGCCCTCCTCTGATGCTGAGAGAGTAAACACTTGCTCAAGGACACCCAGTAGGTTTTCAAGACCAAGTAGATATTTGAAACCTAGTCTTCCATTGTCCTAATCCAACACTCAAACCACTAAACCATAATGACACCTCAGAGAAACCTTTAATGCTACCTGATATAATTTTTACAGCCAATATGACCAGTAGCCATTAATGATATTATCTTCCATGAATGTATTCTACTTTTCCAGCTGTTCACATTGATAGCCATCACTAAGTCATGTGGCATGGGATTCCATATTTATGTGCTATGCGAAGAAGTGCTTCCTTCCTTCTGCCCTGAATCTCTTTCCATGTTGTTTTGCACACCAAGCCATCATTTTCATCAAGCTGTCTACACATTCATGTGTGAATTGTAGATGGAATCAAGTGATGTGAGCATGCAGTTGGCCAGCATCCCAGATTTTAATTCATACCAGTTTCTTTTTGGAAGAAGTAAGAAGTAGCTGGCACTTAAACAGGCAAAAAAGTCTTGGAGTGTTCTTTTCACAGTCCATAAAATGCCACAGGGCAAAGCTTACAATAGCTGAAGTGTCACACTCTTCCTCTGTAGTTTGCAGTTTGGTTTTCTCTCTCTCTCTTTTTGTAACCAGTTCTTTGAGAAACCTTGCTTATGAATTGTTAGTAGATGTACTGGTACATTGTGTGTTCATTATCAACTTTTGATGTGTTTTAAATGAACTGTAAATTGGCTGCATTGTTGTGAATTATAGGCCTTTTTCATTATGTATTATAGCTTTTCTGCTATTAGTTTATTTATATTGTCTGCTTCCTGTGACCTATTCTGAATACAATATATTTGTGGGAAATGCTATATATAAATAAACCAACTATGACTGTGATTCCCATGTATAATGCTAGTGCCTGAAGTATCTCATTAAAGGAAACATCGATGAAGAGCCTGCTTTCACTTTTTTACCTCCTTACACAATGTGAGCTCCTTCTTAAGAATCCTGTGGAAGCAAAAAAGATCAACATTTTAAAATTCCTGCAAACTTAATGGGTAGCTCTTTATTGTAGTTATACGGTGTTGGATTCTTTGGTAATGAAAACCTGCATCTTTATACTGCCTTAGAATGTAGTGCTTTACAGTCTCTTGCTCCCTAAAATAAGAAAAAAGTACAGTTCTCTGACAGCATCAGACACCAGCATTGTCACTCATCAAAGCTATCCCCCGTCATGATCTTTCTTCTGAGTGTATCACTTGTTCCTGATTTTTGACAGAGAGGCAAACATGCTTGTCACTGCTGCCCTTTTAATATTTTCCCTCTCACACTACTTAATCCTTCACAGCCCTTTGTGTATCTGACCTGAAATCTATACTCAAGGCAGGAACAGTGGGCATACTGTCTTTTTTGAAAACATGGGGGACTCAGCACAAGAAAAGTAAAGCAATGTAGCAGGTGGTGTGAGAATGTTTCTTGCTGAACAGAAACGCACCACTGATGAAATGAGGTCCAACAGGGATGACCTTCTGCATCTTTTAGATAAAAATAAAGTTTTTTTCCCATTGGGACCAGCAGTCTTTCAGATGTGAAGGACCCAACCAGCCCTTCTTGCCCATTCCTTACAATAATCCTCAACTATTGGGTGTGATTATTTTCAGAACATTGAAGAAAGGGCTGGTAGACTTTGTTACCATATAGTGAACTAAACATTTTTCTTGATCAGAGGTTCCCAAATATATTTGGCCTACCACTTCCTTTTCAGAAAAAAATACTTGGAAATCTACCTTATTTAAGTGAACAGAACAATGCAGTGACAAATATGAATTATTTTGTGTATTAATATTTATGCCTACATCCTACATAGTAAAGAAAAAAATATTAAAATCAACTATAGGTAAAGGTTGTCCCTTGACATTACTTATGTTCAGTCGTGTCCGACTATGGGGGTTGGTGCTCATCTCCATTTCTAAGCCTAAGAGCTAGCGTTGTCCAGAGACAACTCAAAGGTCATGTGGCTGACATGACTGCATGGAGCGCTGTTACCTTCCCACTGGAGTGGTACCTATTGATATACTCACATTTACATCTTTTAGAACTGCCAGGTTGACAGAAGCTGGAGATGACAGCGGAAGCTCACACCGCTCTCCGGATTCGAACCTGCAACCTTTTGGTCAACAAGCTCAGCAGCTCAGTGGTTTAGCTCACTGCACCACTGGGGACACCCTAAAATCAACTATAGTAGCATTTATATTACATACAGAAATTTGAGATAATGAAATATAATATTAACATAAAATTACTAATAAATATAATACTAAATGAGAAGAATCAACCTGGTAGAAATTTAATATTAATTGATTCATATTCAGCTCATTTTTATCAGCAGCACAATAAATATTGAAATACTTATTTCACTTGCACAGTTATTAACTGCTTGTAACCCAATTCAGAAGCAATCTAAATTAGTTTGCATGGATGTCACCTATTTATAGTATCGTTTTGTAATCAAGTCATTACACACACATATTCATGCCAATGCATGCTGTACTTCCCAACAACATGTGACATACTTCTCTTCCAATGCTTGTTAAGTCTTGTTGGCAGACTTGACCACCCATTCATTATAATCTGCATTTTTAATGTTCATTTTGAAAATAACCACTAGACTTTAATTCTGTGTTACACAACAGATGAAACATATCTGGATGGTTTTTCTTTTCTTCTTTCTTTATGTTTTTACTACCACTTATATTTATTCACTGCCCCCCCAGTTGCATCCCAGGCTACTTCTGCTCCTGGATCATTCCAGTACCCCCTTCCCCATCTTTATTTTCCTGGAGCATGGACTGGTTTGATCTTCTTGTGGTACAAGGCACTCTCAGAACTTTCCTCCAGCACTGCAGTTCAAGATCATCTATCTTCCTTTGCTCAGCCTTTCTTTTGATCACCTCCATAGGTTAATACAGGGAATACCATTGCATTACTTATGCAGATCTTCATTGCCAGTGTGATGGCTCTACTCTTCACTATTTTATCAAAATTGGTAATTTCTCTCCTCCCAAGAAGTAAATGTCTTCTGATTTCCTGGCCACAGTCTGTATCTGCAGTAATCTTCATGCCTAGAAATGCAAAGTCTGTCACTGCTTCCATGTTTTCTCCCTCTATTTGCCAGTTATCAATCAGTCTGGTTGCCATAATCTTGGTTTGTTTGATGTTTAACTGCAACCCAGCTTTTGCACTTTCTTCTTTCACCTTGGTTAGAAGGCTCCTCGGCTCCTTCTCACTTTTGGCCATCAACGTGGTATCATCTGCATATCTAAGGTTATTAATGTTTCTTCCAGCAATTTTAACCCCAGCCCTGGATTTGTCAAGCCCCACACGTCACATGATGTGTTCTGCATACAAGTTGAATAAGTCAGGTGAGAGTATACAGCCCTGCCATGCTCCTTTCCCAATCTTGAACCAGTCTGTTGTTCCGTGGTCAGTTCTTACTGTTGCTACTTGGTCGTTATACAGATTCCTCAGGAGAGAGACAAGGTGATTTGGTATGCCCATATACCAAGAACTTGCCACAATTTATTATGCTCCACATAGTCAACGGCTTTAGAATAGTAAATATAACAGAAATAGATGCATTTCTGAAACTCCCTGCATTTCTCCATTATCGTTCCTCTGCCTTTTCTAAACCCAGCTTGTAAATCTGGCCTCTCTCTCTCTCTCTCTCCCTCTCTCCTCTCTCCCCCTCTCTCTCTCCCTCTCTCTCTCCCTCTCTCTTCTCCTTCTCCCTCTCCCTCTCTCTCCCCCTCTCCCCCTCTCCCTCTCTCCCCCTCCCTCTCCCCCTCTCTCTCTTTCTCTCTCCCTCTCTCTCCCTCTCTCTCTCTCTCCCTCTCTCTCCCTCTCTCTCTCCCTCCCTCCCCCTCCCCCACATGAATTGCTGGAGTCTACCTTCTAGGATCTTGAGCATTACTTTACTGGCATGTGAAATAAGTGCCACTGTACAAAAGTTTGAGTATTCTTTAGCGTTTCTTTTTTGGCATAGGGATATAAGTTGATTTTCCCCCCAATCTGATGGCCATTCTTGTGTTTCCGTATTTGTGGGCATATGGTATATTATCTAACTTTTAACAGCTCTCGCTAGAAACAAAGTGGCCCTATCTATGCTGTCATATGTCCCTCTGCGTAATTTTGTCATTGTGCCAAGTCAACACAACAACACGTGAAAATAAGAATGTTGTGAAGACATGTGGTCTGTAGTAGGGCTCTAGTGAAATATTCACAATGAGAAAACTGGGGGGAAATTGATGGCTTGTAGGACATGAGATCCTTTCCCTTGAAAAATAAATTTAAATAGATCTATAAATGGACAGGTCTTTTGCTACTAACAAATTTTGTAGATATGATAAACCAATTTGTTGTTACATCTTCACCCTATTTTGTATTTCCTTTCAATTGGTTCCTCTAGGAATTCAAGGATCCCATAGTGAATAAGGGGATTTGAAAACTGATACATGACCAATCATAATTGGCTGCTTATTGTTACAGTTCAGGCTTAATGTTAGATACATCCGGGGAGGATAGTTATTTTCTTTACCCCCATCTTCATAGTACTAAACAGCTCATCATTATAGCCTCACCAAAGATGATGCTCAACCATACAGTCCAGGAACATGACTCCAACGTGGGATTTGTTTTAACCTGATCTTTGTCTGGTGTATTTAATATTTTAAATGTACATCCATCTAAACTTTAAGATCGTCTTGGATTTACTTCCTAATTTTCTACTTTAGCATAGATATTTTTAGCTTGTCTGGAACTTATGATTGGCACTGGGATTGGCAAACTCCTATGAAATGAATTCTGAATGGATTTGTCCTCAACACTTCCATAATTGTATGTTTTTTAGCCTAGCTTGTTAAGTTTCTCATGGACATTATGGAACAAGTTGTCTTGCCTCCTCCTGACTAATTACATTCATACACATCGAGGATAATGGTACATTATATGTGATGGCTTGAATCAGGGCCGTAGCCAGGATTTTGTTTCGGAGGGGGCTGAGTTTGGTTGGGGGGGGGGAGACTGGGTGGAAGAGGGTCTACCCTAGCAAATCTTTTGTATTGTTATCCCAATAACCCCATTAATGTGGGATATAATGAGCATGGTGATCAGATCATGATATGAATAAACATAACAGTTTAAATAATGTACCAGTAAGGCCTTTTCGCGGACCACCCTGAGAATTTGGGGCTGAAGCCCCTTAGCCCCCCCTGGCTACATGCCTGGCTTGAATTCATCTACTAAGTCAAACTGTTCCAACCTGATGCCCTCAGCCCTTCTGCAGGTCCAGGAATTATTGGCATTTTAGTGCAATATATGGAGGCACCACATTCAGGAAAAAATTGATTTAGTGAAAAAGGAGTAGAGAATTTGCCCCAAGAAATGTCTAGACTAGATACCAATTGTTCTCCAAACTATCCCTTATAAAAGAAGTCCTCAGCTGCATGGAACCTATAGATGGATTAATTCCAGGAAGTTCCCCTGCCTATTAATGGTTTGTAGCAATTGTGTATACAATACAGTTAAGAGTCATGCAAGTTTGCATTAGCTTGGGAATAAAACTGACAATTCCCCTAATAGCTTGATCTCCATACATGTTTACAGTCTGACAGCATTGGGTTGGCTATAACTTAGCAGGAGATGTTCAGCACCATTTGTAGCTTGACTCACTTATATGCTTTTTTCCCATTCCAAGATGGAAGTAGCCATGTTTCATGCTGTTTGTTTTCCCTATGGGGGTTGCTTCAATAAAATGTCATGCATTGTAGCTTTCCTGGACTGGGTGTCTTTAACTTTTCAGTCTGTTGTCAGGCTCTGATGAAGAGGAAAATATATGCTTGTACTTGACTCCACTTGAGAGATGTGTGAGTCCATGTATGAAAGTTTTAGCAAGAGTGAAAGAATTTGTTTAACTCCTGTAGTTCCAAACCTTAGAATGTGTAGCTTCACTGGATATCTAAGATCGTTTGCTATAACTTCTAAGGTTGCAGTGTGCTAGAGAATTTTAAGCAGCTCACCAAATTAGTAATCCCAGAATTCCTTAAAATAGAACTATGTCAATTGAAGCAGTATCACACTGCCAGGGGCGGACGAAGGTAATTTTAAATGGTAAGCGAACATTATTTCCCCCGCCCCCAATTGCTTGATAACAAAAGGTATAAGGTAATATGTATTTATTTATTTGCAACATGGAGTTTGGGGAAAACAGACTTTAACATTTGAGAGTTGTAGTTTCTGGGATTTATAGTTCACCTACAATCAAAGAGCATTCTGAACTCCACCAATGATGGAACAAAACCAAACGTGGCACACAGGACTCCCATGACCAACAGAAAACACTGAAAGGGTTTGGTGGACACATTGGCCTTGAGTTTGGAAGTTGTAGTTCAGTATTTCCCAACCAGTGTGCTGTCGCACACTAGTGTGCCGTTAGCAATCATCAGGTGTGCCGTGGGAAATTGGCACTCTCCCCCCTCCTAGCAGCCCCCTCACAGGTTTCCAAGAAACAAATTGAGCCTCTCCACTTGGAAATGTTTTTTTTACTATTTTACTGGATTTTTGAGAGCCCCCCCCCCCCCAGAAACTGTTTATAACAGCTTCATGACATCCATAGTTAACTGGAAGCAAGTTTCACTCAGGGTGAAATTTTACAAAGGTCTGGAAAACAAGATCCATGAGGAGTGGCTTGAAGAGCTGGGCATGTTTAGCCTGAAGAAGAGAAGGCTGAGGGAAGATAGCCATGTAGAAATATGTGAGAGGAAGTCATATATATGTTGAGTTCATCGAAGCAGGCCCAGGTTTCACACTGAATGTATAAATACATTTAAAACATATTAACTATATGTATTACTGTGTTAGAGTGTCATTTTGGTTGGTGGTGTGCCCCAGGATTTTGTAAATGTAAAAAAACGTGCCGCGGCTCAAAAAAGGTTGAAAAACACTGTTGTAGTTCACCTTCCATCCAGAGAGCACTGTGGACTCAAACAGTGATGGATCTGGACCAAACTTGGCATGAATACTCAATATGCCCAAATATGAACACAGATGGAGTTTGGGGGAAATAGACCTTGACATTTGAAAGTTGCAGTTTCTGGGATTTATAGTTCACCTACTACAGTCAAAGAGTATTCTGAACCCCATCAAAGACAGAATTGGGGCAAACTTCCCACACAGAACCCTCATGACCAACTGAATACTTAAAGCCATCCAGTCCAACATGTTTCTCACCTTCCTTCTCTATCTTCTCTTCTCCCAGTTAAACATCCTCCAGGACGAAGGGAGGAAAGCGGCAAACTCCAAAAGCAGGCAGCGCTGCGGCCCGCGGCTGCATCCTTTTGGGGTTTGCTGCTTGTGTGCGCCTGGGCGCTCCACACGCACACAAGCAGCAAGCCCCAAAAGGAGGCAGCTTTTGGGGCTCGCCTCGCGCCTCTGAGTGCGCAGAGTTCTTGCTGCACCCCTTCCCCTTGCTGGAGCGCAGGGCCTCTGCCGAGGGGCAGAGCAAGGGCAGTGGCGGGGCCCCCAAGGAGGGCGAGGAGCAGGGCGCCCATGCGGCCGGGTCAGCAACCTGTTAGGTATTTTTAAATTCTTTGCAGCGTGTGGTTGGTGTTGCGAAGCTTCTTAGATAAATCAGGACGCTGAGTCGGCAGTTAAAAAAACAAAGCTTTACTCACAAAACAAATCCACTTCACTCCTCAGCACAATCTCTCAGAGAGCACTCAGCAAGGATAGATAACAAGGCTTTATACAAAACGCCGAGGGAAGTTGGGCTAGGCGTCCTTCGTCACTTCCCACTCTACATAACACTGCTGGTTAACCCTTTCTGCTCCAGCAGTGTGCATTGCATCTTTAATATAGCACTAAATATATATATACACAAATTAACATTTCACTACTATGATACACTCTATCAATTCCAACACAACCGTTACGGCGGCTGCATGGCAGGACGCTGGCTGGCGGTGGAACACCGGTCGCTGCGTGGAGCGCCCATGCCACAAGATGATGCTCTATGCATTTGCTTAGTCCACGTAATGGACACGCTGGCCCTACACACTGCTATAATTGTGCAATGTGGATATAACCATGGCCATCCAGAGTTTGTCTTAGCTACGGGTCCTTCGTGAAGCTCAAGGGAAATGTGTGCATGTGTGTTCAGATAGAAAATTTAAGAGGCTCAATTTGACTATGAATTCCAAACAATACAGCTGGTTGCTGGTCTTTTAAATTCTTAGTGAATGCCTGCCAAGCATTTGTTTACATTACTGTTTTTATTTGCAGAATAATGAAAATATTACTGGCCGAAGGTAAAAATATGGATATTAAATTTTTAATAGAGTATGCACAGTCGTAAAAAGAAAAAGAAAAAGAAAAGAAGCTCACAGACGAGGGCTCTTCCGTGATAATTAAAAATTATAAAGTCATTACTCCAGCTTGCTTTTGGAATTGCCGAGTGAATTAAACAGTTTGTTGTCAGTGCAAATGCATTTGCAGACTTTGCTCATTAAAATTCTGCATTGTTAAAATGGGCACAGACTGCATATACAATGACTAATTTGATTTTAAACCTTGCCTTTCCTTGCCTTATCTTTCCCCTACACTACAGCTCACCTCTTAGAGGGACAGGAGGAAAAATACATATACAGTTGCTGATGCAGGGGAAAAGTTTAACACATAGTTAAAACAAAACAAAACTTCAATTGTGTGTGTGTGCCTTTTAATATAATTTGTGCCTGTGTCTTTTCTTTCCCTATTAGAAACTGAGAGGGAAGAGACATGTGGGGTATTCCAGCTCTCATATACCATAATATGCTATTATAATGAAAAGTGTTCCTTTTTATGGCTTCACCACAGTATTAGGCTGTGACATTTATCTGCAAAATGTTAATCTTTAATCTTTATAAATTGCATTCTGAAGGAATAGCAGCTCTGTAAAACACTTGTCTTTGAGCCTTACAGGGATAAAGTTATAATGGGGTTGGACACCATCCAGGGTTTTGCTGTCCTTTAATATCAGATTGTTTAGAATAATGGGCTTGTTTTGCCTTGTTGAGGTTCTTTTCCCTCAAGGAATCATGTTCTCAGCGGTCCGTTTAATAGGAAACCCTTTTGTGTAGCAAAGGATGCTGGGATTTCTTCAAATCATTCCATTATGGCAAGAATATGCACTTTTTCCCAAGCCTCTTGTTGAGTTCATGCATTGAGAATACAGCATAATACTCTGTTCTGATTGGTTGTAACCTGCCTTAGATTCTGTGCCAGGAGAAATGTACTATATAAATTACCATATTTGCTAAAATATAATGTGCACCATTTTTGGCTAAATTATGTTGCCAAAATCAGCCTGTGCATCACATTCATGTAATAGGTAAAGCAAAATAGGAAGAGCTTGGAGAGTGATTGGGAGCTGGGGAGGAAGCCCCTGTTGCAAGTGGGAGAGAGGGGGGGAGGGGGGAGATGGAGAGGGAGGGAGGGAGGGAAAAGCCAGGGGTTGAGTGGCAAGTGGCAAGTGGGCTTTTCTGGAAAAGCGTTAAGAGTCTTGCAATTTGTATTTTTGTGAGACAGCAGCACCCTTTGGCTGAGAAGACTCGAGAGCAAAGGCTATTCCAGACAGGCTCTATATCGCAGGATCTGATCCCAGGTGTTCTGCTTTAAACTGGATTATATGACTTTGCACTGCCAGATAATCTGGAATAATCTGGAATAAACAGAAAACATGGGATCAGATCCTGGGATATAGGGCCTGCCTGGAAGGGTCCCAACTGTACTGCACACTTTTTTTTGGAATAAATGGTAAAGAGTGCACTTTTTGCCACTGTGCATTACATTAACTAGCAAATACTTCTTTTGGTTCCAAGGTTTTGAAAACTGAGGTGCACATTATATTCAATGGCACACTAGATTCAAGTAAATATGGGTAAATCAATCTTTGGAAGACTTCTGGGAGTTAGCTAAGGTGGGAAAAGAGATGGCAAAGCAGCTGGAAACTTTTGAAATGCAGATATATCATGAATCAATATATTATTTCAGCATTTCTAGTTAAAAATGAACCCCCCAAAATTGAATGAATCCCAAAGCTGTGAACTGACTCACCCATGTACTGTATCTTAACTTTTATCAAAAAAGCTTTATCCATCCCCTTCTCTGCATAGAGGGGAGTAAGGTGAGAACTTAGTCTGTCCTCAGAGAGCATAATAGAAGCACTGACCACCTCTACTTTCTCTGTCATGGTGTCATTTCTGGCCTTTTTGAATGTCGACTGGGAAAATGGCAGCAGTGACAACCAGAGGCAGCTGGCTTTCTGATCTGGTGCTGATACTGTTCACTCTCCAGGGAATGATCTTCAATTTATTGCTGAATCATATCAAAATCCATAATTTTGGCCCCCAAACCTGTCCTTGGTTTATACCTGACGTTGACTTCTTCTCAAATATATACAGTATATTGAATTGACAAAATGGAGCAGAAGGAAATGTGGTTACTATGTGGGTATGCCCTATGTGTCTCCAGGAGCCAAGGGATTATTTTGGAAGTTATCAAAAGCCATTTTTACTGTATACAGTATGAAATTAGTGAATAATGGATTGTAAAATCAAAGTTGGGTCCCAATGAGCTTAAAATGCTGCCTCACTGCACGTTTCCATCTGTTTTTGAAAAGTAGATTGTTATGCCATATTATAAGCTACTTTGAAAGCAGTTGTGTATATAATTGAAAACATCATTTAAAAACCCTGCTAGAGTTCTGTTTATTAATCCACTTCTTTCCTTTTCTTTTATAGGTAAGTCTCTCAGTTCTTAAATCACCTGGAAGCTTTCGGGTTTTGCTGTATTTGCATCAAAAAGTGTCTCGTTGGCTCATCTGTTTCTCTCAAACAAAAGGCTGGAATCTTGCAGAAACGTAAGAGCAATCGGCCTTTCAATATGGCTAGAATTTATGGTATGTTTGGGTGTGCTCATGATGTATGCATGTCTATTAATATTTGTTCAATTTAGATCCATCTTTGTGACCTTGGGACAGTGCAGTCATTGATTAAGATACACATAACTCCAGGTACTGAATAGCTTCATAATCCCTTTCTACAAGTGCATTAACATCCTAAAAATAAATGAGATACCTGATTTTGCAATTTATGTGGTTAGATTCAAAATTGATTAGTTTTTGTGTCTTGTCTGTCCATACTTTAAGGATAATCAATGTATTTGAAATCAAAATCTTGAAAATGGAAGACTCCTGTAATATTCATCTAGCAGAGCTTGGAAAGTTACTTTGACTAAGAATGGCTTTGGTGGCGAATTGAATGGCATTAGTGACCAGCTGAAATTACTTTTAGTTAGGATGGTTGTAGTGACCACCTAAATGAATGTACTAACAAACTAAAGTTATTGTGATAAAGAATTGCACTCACACACACACACACACTCTCCCTTATAAAAACAAAATCATAGAGAAAAGGAGAAAACAGGTAAGCTTGCCTTAGCAGGTGCTCTCCCCCCTGCCTCATTGTGTGAAAGATACATACATAGTTCAATATGTTTGGCCACCAAAATGAAAGTCTTAAGAAGTGGAGGCTTATGAAAGTTTTTTTTAAAGCATTGCTGGATGGATACATTTTGAAAGTGGCTTTCAAGTGGTCTCTCAAGGATTACTTATGCAAGGCTTGGTGGTTTCATTTCACATGTGCATTTTGTCAGCTTTGGATGCAAAGTTTGCTGAACTTCTCGATCTGTTCTTTTTTGTGTTTATGTGGTGTGGGAAGCCCTTTTTCTGCTTCCCGTTCCTAATTTTCTGCTAAGTTAGAAGTAACTTTCCATGTTTTGCTGCACATGTGCCTAGTTTTTAACTGAGCTTCCCAGTGTCTGGCTGTTTTCACTTTCTGCTTCTGTGTCTCTGTTTGGGATCAACACTTGATCTGAGTCAAACAAATGAGGTTTGAGATTATTGCTAGATCCCACAGATTGGCAGCAGTTGGTACAAATCTTTTAGTATATGTGTTATTTCTTCACCACTTTAGTGTTACTACTGTTCTTAAAACAAATGTATCATCATTGAAAGGAGGGAGATGTAAGAAGGGCTACCTCAGAAATAAAGAAGGGAGCTAGTCCCAAACAAGTTTCCCTTTTAAAAAACAAACAAAAAAACAAACCTTCATATGTTTCTGTATGCTGCTGTTGGTTAGAGGTTGATACAATAGTTGTCGAGTGTTGCTATGCACCTTGAATGTTCATTGGGTGACAATACCTTTTACATGGATTTCTTTACTTTTTACTTTTTACTGGAAATTCCTGAGTCCTGTGTGACAGTGCAATCCTGGTTTACAATGTAGTGGACTGGGAATAGTTCATAGTAACATATGATATGGATGTGCTTTGGAAGAGAACCAACAGCAATGATGAGGACACTCTTCTGTTGCTCCAAACTGCAGTATGGCCCCCATATTCCCCATGGATAACTGAAACTAATGTACAATAGTGACTTGGACTGGAAGCATACCATAGAATTAGACTGGAGGACTCGAAGAGGTCCATAAGCACTTCTCTCTCTTTTTGGTGCATAGGTAAGTGAAACAATAGATATCAATTCCATGGATAAGAGGGGTCACTTGGCACTTGTTTTAAGGACAGCCAAATTTGCACTTTTTGTCTTTTTTTTATTTGGGGAGTTCCTCAGAAAACTTCTTGGATAGGGAGATGTCTTTACTACTACTGCTGTTGGAGCTTTTATTTGAAATGACCTGATGGTTACTCAATAAACGTGACTGACTGACTGACTATAACACATTACAATTCACCCTCCAACAAGTTGGGGGGTGGATCATTTTGTCTCCTCCCCTCGGAGAAGAGATTGGTTGATTGCACAGAAAGTGCTGGAAGGGAGGTGGGGCTGGCACAACGTGGTGCCAGCCCTCATTTCTCCCTCATTCAGCTGGAAGCCATCGCCCACCACTCCCGCCCATGGGTAGTATAATAATGATCGCTCAAATGGTTTCACATTTGGGGGTCGGATAGGAATTCGCCCACAGGGTTTTGCCTATCCTATACTGTCTATTAGGCGTAAAACAACAAAAGTCCCATTAATTACGGATTTCTAACGAATCAATTAGATTTCCGTTTCAATTTTAGCATGCCTACTGTCTATTAGGAGCTTAGATGGAATGGTCGGCTAATAAAATAGCTAAGCGTAAATAGTTTAGTTTTCCAAAGGTTGGTATACATTTAAGGTACCCCTTAAGGGTGTGGGGCATTCGAAAACACTCACCTAGAGGTTAATTTTAGGGGTGAGGTGATGGTGAATGTCCCAGGAACGGTGAGAGTCTAGTCTCAAAAGTTGAGAGAGATTTTTCCTGATGTTCCCCTTGCGGGTTGCCCGGGTTGAAAGCTACAGGGGACCCAGATAGTGCGCCTAAAGAGCTGAGGGGTAGACTTTAGAAGACGCTACCTTGGCTTACACACACCAAGTTGAACTGACACCAAAAGTTAGTTGAGTTACAAGTTAAATAGGTAACTATTTTAATAAAAGTTGCCCAGAATTTGAAACCATATATATTGTGTCTGTCTCTTTATTTCGGGGGGTTGGAAGACAAAAGTCCAATCCTCTGAATCCAAAACCAAATCATGCTTCCACTAGATGAGAAGCGGGAGAGACAGTACAAAAAGTAGTAGATTCTGTTCCTCCTCTACCTCCCCCACCTCTAGAAAGCTACAAATTGGTTTAAAGAGTGGGAAAAAGAGAAATAGAAGATCATTTTTGAGTGAACCACTTCATTATACGCTACTTTAAATAGCCCAATTTCTACCACTTGTGAATGGTTCAAAATGGTGCCCAATTAGATGTTCCACAGAGACACCAAAGTTAGTCCACAGATCCACAAAGATGCAAAGAAAACAAGAGAGGAATGTAGCAGAAAAGAACTTTTCTTGACCTCTCCTATGATAGTTCTCCAGTTTGTCTCTTTGGTAGACATGTATTATTGTGTAATGGCATAAAATGAGCTGGTTCTCCCATGGTATCAGGATATATGCTTGGCGAAGCATAACAGAAAGCCTTGGGCATGTTCCTCCTTTAAACACAAAAGCAGAAATCACCTCTAAATGTGAAGATTTACAATAAATACCCTATTTGCATTTGTAGTGTAGCAAGAAGGTTGAGGGCACCTGACCCTTGCTTCTTCGTGCCCATCCACATTGGAGGACTTAGGACTGTGTGTCTGTGAACCATACACACTTAGATTAATGTGAAAAGTGTAGCTTTATGCTTTGCCTCTTGAATTTTTGGGGAAAGGGAAGGGCTGGGGCTGGTTTTGCCTGGCTTCTTTAAATATCTCACCTGAAAAGAGTTAAGAAATAAATGCACCAGTTCAGTTGGAAACTACTCTTGTGGCATTGCGGTGTATGCATTAGAATAATGACCTGAATTGGTACTACAAATATAATTACATTGATTCTTTTCTGATGGCTATAAACAATGACATTTCCCTTGATCTCTGAGCAGAGTTAGTTATAAAACACATGCTCCACTTTTGTATTCACACACTGCATTCTCATCACTTTTGTCTCTTCCTCCCCGAGGGCTTGATTTAGAAGAAGTGTCTGATTTAATGGGGGGAAAAGATGAAACAACAAAGACAGCAGCGGTTCAGCGCTTTCGTTATAAACAAATACGAAATGAAGGTATCTCCCTATTGAGTATGTTGCTTAGTATCACAGCTTTATATTTTAATATTTGGCTAAACAAAGATCACCCTAACAACATTGGTTGCCCCTTCAAAAAATAAAAATTCTTTACCCTTTACAGTTTGCTATCTTTCATACCATTTCACAGCAGCTATTTTACTGAAGTGGTGGTGGTGGGGAGCATACTGAAGTTATTTGATTTTAACACATCACATGTTAAAAGTTCCCATCAGGGTAGCAGAGCGAAAAGAGTCTTTCTGATAGAAAAGCACTACCTTGGTACGAGATAGGAAACAGCAATTTTCATCACCAACAGTTCTATATAACTTGTAAAGCCAAGAACTAATGGCCTGCACAACACAGATTTTTTGTTGTTGAAATATCTATTCTTCCCTCTGTTCTCTCGGTGCAAACATTTCAAGAAGTACAGGTGGATATCAAGGCCATTTGGCACAATATTCATTGTCTGAGGATGTAAATCTGGAGGCGTACTGATCATATACTGGTTATCTGCAACATGAGACTTTTTGGTGAGAGAAGAGACCCACAAGCAGAGAAAGACATATTTTACACAACACAATTGCAGGACTTGGATACTTCTTTAACTACAATGGCTGCATTCTTCAAAATCTTGGGGATTATACTTGGGTGAGCTCTGTCAGGTAATTCCAAGTACAAATCCTAGGACTCTGTAGCATGGAGCTATGCCAGTTAAAGTAGTATATGGTAATTGTGTTGGTGCGTAGTGTGCCCAAACTTTTGGTTTCCCTGGGCCACCTTGGGAGAAGAAGAATTGTCCTATCTCATGAAGCAATTTATATCCTTCCCATTAGCAGTTCTCCCAGTTTGTATAAGTATGATGAACTGAAAGCAAAGTCAGTGTAAGGGAAAGTTAACGGGAAGCTGTGTTTATGGGCGGTGCACTGCATAGTCATATTTGATGCTGTTTTGCAGAGAATGCTTTGTTTTTTAATGGCATTTTTCTGAGATTGTGATAGGAGCTATGTCAAGCAAAGTTAAGGTCTCTCTGGAACATGCTGACTGTTTTGCTTCAGGAAGATAAATACTCCCAGCTCCTTAAAAATACAGAGTTTGTTTTCATATATCACAGTGTGTTTGTAAGAACAGTAACTCAGGCAGTCCTCAATCAGCTGCTGACAATATGCTAAATCTTTTGTAAATACCACCTGCAGGGCTTTGAAAACAGGTGGTTACGTGAAATCTTGTCTGGCCTTCTCTATACTTATATAAAACACAGACATCAGTACTTTAGCAAATAAGAAAGCAAGTCAAGCTAACTTTTTAGTTATTTTTTTAAAAAAGAAAGCCTGAAGTATCTCATTAAGAGAGTGTAGTTTAACACAGAACTGCCTTGATTGTAACAACTACCTTCTGAATAATGCCTTTTTGCATCAATTCTTTTCTCTTGTGAAAGAAAGCCACTTTGAGTCTCTTTTGGGAGAGAGAAAAGTGGGGTATAAATACCACCACCACCACTACTCATCATCATTACATGAAGATAAATTGTGACAGCTGTTGGGACGATGGAATCAGGTGAGAGAATACATCATATGGAGAACTCGGGACCAAACCATTAGGAATAAGTTGGAGTTATTGTTTAAGATGTAATGTAAACTGTCCGAGAAGCTTGCAGAAGAGGAGGAAGAAGAAAACGAAGATGTAACCCTCAGCAGATGTGGAGGGGTGCAGATGTTTGTGAGAGGGGAGGGTCATGTGCACAGGGCACACTGTTGTATATGTTGTTTATGTATATATGTTTGTATGGATGTTTTTTAAAAAATAAAAAGTTAAAAAAAATTATAGTGCAACTGTAGTGGACAGGCAGGTTTTGCAATAAAGTCCTTTGACATATATGTGGCCCCAGACATTTTGCTGTGTGCAGCAAATAAAGAAATAGCAAAACAAGATAACTGCACAATCCACATGGCCCTATGTGTACTTACTTAGGTGATCGCTCATTGTCTGAGTAATATTGTCCTCGAAGTGTGGTGTACTGGCGGTGGGTTCATAGGTGACTGTACAGCCCTGTTCTTGAGCCGCTTGTTCTCCCGCAGTGAGGGCATTGGTTTCAAGGTGGAAGGCGGTCCCGGTCGGGGTTGGCTTGACATGCCTTCCTCTTGGCACATTTCTCTTTTGCCCTCCATTCATGCCTCTTCAAATTCCGCAACACTGCTAGTCACAGCTAACCTCCAGCTAGAGCACTCAAGGGCCAGGACTTTCCAGTTCTCAATGTCTATGCCACAGTTTTTAAAGTTGGCTTTGAGACCATATTTAAATCTCTTTTACTGTACTCCAACATTCAGTTTTCTGTTCTGGATTTTGGAATAGAGTAACTGCTTTGGGAGACGGTGATCGGACATTCGGACAACATGGCCGGTCCAGCATAATTGATGGCGGAGGGCCATTGCTCCAATGCTAGTGGTCTTTGTTTCTTCCAGCACACTGGCATTTGTCCACCTGTCTTCCCAAGAGATTTGCTGGATGTTTTGGAGGCAATGCTGATGGAATTGTTTGAGGAGTTACATGTGATGTCTGTAGATAGTCCACGTTTCGCAGGCATATAGTAGGGTTAGAAGCCAACAGGCAGCTGAAATGTATCCTATTGAAAATATTTGGTGTTTTTAATGGAATCCAAACTACTGTAAGACCAGATTGTATGAAAGTCAAAACTCCTGCAGTGGAGATCAACTTTTTATATACACACATGCACATACTCTGTTCCCTCTCTCTTACCAATGGTATGATGGGATTCCGTTTTGTCTCCTTTTCGAATATATGTGTCTTGCAGAAAGTTATAACTTAACACTAAAATTCTGCCATGCACTTTCGGGTAAAAACACATAACAATATATGAATGTGTCAAGGTTGGGGAGGGATGAAAGTCATCATCTTCATTTGGAATTCAAATTTCTTTTTCTTCAGTGAGAGTAGCTTTGGGGTCAGATCTAATCGGGAGCTGGAGAAATTGCTGCAGTTACCTGAAGTATAAGTAGTGAGGGCAGCAATAGTTGCGCTGTAATGACATCTGCTCTGTTACCTGGGCCCAATTACCTTTATATACTATATTCCTTTTAAGCTCTGGGCTATCCCTTTGAAACATATTTCCATTTCAATGTCATAACGGAAGTATAAAAAGGGGGTGGAGGGAATTAACTTCTGGAGTTCAAAAGTTGGAAGTCTCTTATGCAGAATTCAGCTTAGGTTGTCATTTCTTATGAGGATTTTGTCAGAGCTCACTTTATGTAACACAAAATACAGTTTAGTTCTACTAACTTATTCCAGTAGATCCTGCATCATACTTTCAATGCAGTTATTTTAGAAGTTTACAAAAGTTAGTTGTTGAAGAACAAAGTGGTTAATGAA
Organism: Anolis apletophallus; assembly: GCA_030556195.1. Taxonomy (NCBI): domain Eukaryota; kingdom Metazoa; phylum Chordata; class Lepidosauria; order Squamata; family Anolidae; genus Anolis; species Anolis apletophallus. The sequence goes on along the minus strand of JARBWK010000005.1, from coordinate 19,841,798 downwards.
AACACGTTTGAAAATATTCTAATATTTTTAGGCTCATAGTAATACTTAGGTATGTAACTTTTCCTTTTCTTACTTCCTATGCCACATTTTTAAAAAAGCATTGTTTTTCAGTGCATTTGCTCTGTAGTGTTGTAGCTTCTTTCCCTTTGTTTTGTTTTGAATTTGATTATCTCATTAAAAGGGAATTGTCATCAGACCCCTATTAAACCCATGGCAGTGGGAAGGAACACAACCAAAATAGGGGGTGAGTTTTCACATTTGACAAAACACAAGCCATTTTGCACTGGTGTCAAAGTTAAGGTAAGATACGTGGCCATTTCAGTACTTTTAAAGTTAATTCAGGGAAAGCTATGTTGGCTATACAGAGAAATATAGTACTGCCAAATCTGATAAAACATGACCTTGCTAGATTTTTTTTAATCCTCCAGGAGGAATCTGTGGCAACTTCTATCAAAAGTCATTCACTTCAGTTAGGTTTTCTATTATTCAATGTTTCCTGTTTCCACAGTAAATTCGGGGAAATTATTTTCCACAATAGATTTGGGAGCATATTCTCCACAAAACTGTATGCAAGCTTTGAAAGTTTCATTCATTTCTTTGTCAGGCAAAGATGTCAAAAATCATGCTAGAGAAGAAAAATGATGATGTTAAGCATTACATGCCTATTTTTCGTTTCATATGTTATTTGTATTGTCAATTAAGTTGGTCTAGATCAGTGGTCCTCCAGGTGTTTTGGACTTCAATTTCCAAAATCCCTGACATTTGGCCAAGATGGCTGGGACTTTTGGGATTTGAAGTCCCAAAACCTGGGGTAATAAAGTTTGGGAACCACTATTCTGGAGGGATGGTAATGCAGGCAAGTAGCCTTAGCATTAGCCACCTCATTTTTTTAGCAGCCCTGGACTTGTGTGCGTACCCTCAAGTCTCCTGTTGACTAATACTGATCTCATAGTTTTCATAGGATTTTTAAGGTAAGGAATATTCCCAAATAGTTTTGCAAGTTCCTTCCTCTGAAATATAGCCTACAACATGTGTTGGCAGTCTCCTATCCAAGTACTAACCAGGGCTGATCCTGTACAAAACAGACATGACATGGTTAATTTAGGGTATTTAAGGCTTAACCCCCCCCCCCCAGTTAAAACAGAAACAGAACTTTACATCACTAAAACATAACAGAACTTCTAATACAAGTGATCAATAGCATTAAAACCATTTAAAAAGCATACCCCATATACAGTACATAACATATCTATTTAAAAATGGTGACTTAATTGGGGTCAATTTGACCTCAATCCTGGATTATTAATTAATTTTCCCAAGTGCAGGAGGGAAAAATCCTATCATATTTTCTTTTTTCAGGGCAGGGATGCTGATTTACAGTCCATTGCACTGGGCAACAAACTAAAGGGAAAGCTGCTTTCACTGAGCTATGATAACAGATGTTCAGAGCACATTAGTTTTCATGAAAGTTTAATTTGGCAAAGCCTTGTATCACTGTTGGAGTGAATTGGTATGTTTATTAGCACAATTACACTATTTGGTGAGGAGAGGTTCTAATGTCTAGAGATACATCTTATTTACAGCAGAGTCCAACTGCAAGCAAACAGACATATACATTTGCATTGTTTCACAGACACTCATCTGCTTTGACTGCCCCACCCCCCATTTTCTGACCATTCTTGATCTGCTGACCTTCAGATTAACTGTAAATAATGACAGTGATCCATGGAAACCTCGATCTCTATAAATCTTCCTTCAACCTCAGAGTAGCAAAAGAGGCGACCCTTTCAGGAAACTGAAGCATTCCTTGCTTTTGTGGATAGGGACATTTTTATATCATTTTTTAAAAAGGATGTTCTGACTGCACTCATGTGTTGACTGTAGTTGTTTTATAGGATAGTATGGCTGGTGATTATGTGACTGGGCTAGATTTGGAAATATTTCTTTTTGAATTACAGTTCTCAGAATCCTTCAACCAGCATGTTCATTGCTTCGGCTGGCTGTAGGATTATGGGAGTTATTGTGCAAAAAGCAACTCTCTTTGTATTTTTCCTTGCTGGCTCAGAATAACCAAGCTATTGAGATTGGTTCCAATGGAGACCAGTACCATGTATCTAATAAAGAAAACAGAATTAACTATAGCCCTAGATAATGCCCAGAGAGCCATACACTTTTTGCTTAAGCTTTTTGCATGTCAGTGTTCAGTTTCCATCTCCTGTGTAGATTCTACTCACTGAATGCTGCTTTAGGGATCCTCTCTTCCTTTACCCTTCTATCCTGTTTATTATGAGTCACTTACCATCATGACAATTCCAATGTCCATGGTAACAAAATGAAAATTAGCCTATCTTGTGATGTTTTCTCCATTTTTCTATTTTCTTAACACCAAGTCAGTAAAAGAACCATGTCATTAAAAGAACACAAATACTTGGTTAGAATAACAAAAATCTAATGGCAGCATTGAGGTTCTCAGTTCTTTTGAGATAGCAAACCCAGACTGTCCCATCTCAAAAAAGAGAGGCAAGGCTCACATCTTTCATCAGGTTCTTCCTTGCAATAAAAAAGAAATAAACTCAATTTGGATGTTGGAGGGAAGTATCCTCTTTACTTCTTACACTTGACATGCTATTTTTCTGTTTGTGTGAATATTTTCCTCTCTTTCTCCTGTTTTTGTATTTGACTTACCCAGCTGGGAAGGCGTATGGAGGCTCTATGGAAAAACAGAACGTGCTGGATGATTTGTGGTTTGTACAGAAGGAAATGACCATGAATCTGCAGTATAATTTATAGCCCATTAATAAGCTACACTCAACATATGGCGGAAGTCCATCTGAATGATAACAACCGTGTGTAGCACACAGTCACCTGGGAGGAAAATTTGTTTGTGCTTACTGCCTTAATTTGCTGTTCAAATGAGGTGATGTTGGGCACAAAGTGATGAAACTGTAATAACAAATTTGTTTTACATAACAAATTAGATTTATATGTAACAGAATATCATCTGGGCATCTGACAGAAGTCCATTTGCTATTAGCCTCAGAATAACCCTGTGAAATAGGTTTCAGGTGAAAGATTTTTAAACAATGGAGCTTGCTTGAACCCTGAGTTCTGTGTTCATCTAAACTTCCATCCTTAACATGATGCTGTCTTCTCCCTCTCATTTGAAGAGGGAGATGATATTATTATATTGTTTATTATTTTTCCCAGTTCAGGACTTAAAGCATCTTACAACAAATTAAAAAGAACATATTGTTAAATGAAGATACAAGAAAGACTGATTGTACTCCCAATTGTGCCCTTAAATAATGTAATTAGCAAAAGTAACATTAATTTATGATGGTTTGTGTTCTTTCCTACTTGAGCTAATGAGGATGGATTTCACCTGGAATGGAAATGGAATCAATTTCAGATTTGCACACAGATTCTTCTAAAAGCAATCCTGATGACAGAATCCATGACTGCAGGACGTTGATACTGCAATAAATTGGACGGTATCTATTTCCGTGTACCGTATGTAGATTGTATCTAATAAGTGTATAGAATGTTTCCATGCTGATGATAAGTAGCCTGCAGCAAAGTCGAAAACGTTCCTTTCATCTTGATTTCAGAGCTGTGAGACTTGACATTGGGGACTCAGAACTCAACAGTAAACCAAATCACAGTGTTTGCAAGCTTCGGCTTCCCTTTACTTTCCTTTTCTTCCCCAAATTTGATGATGCCGAGTTCCCTGCATTGGAGCCAGATTGAAGAAGCTGTCAGTGGAAGTGAAGACTGCTCCCATGATGAATTCGTCTATAAGCTTTTCAAGACCAAACATTTTTATAAGAACTTTTCTACACAGCAATAGCTATTAAATAATTCCATTCCAACATGTCCCAACCATCACTAGTTATACCACCCGTATCCAATCTGTGAATATCTGTCAGGGCAGAATCTCTACCTCTTGCTGTTCACTCCAAGCTTTTCTCTCATTTCCCCCCCTCCCTTCTCTGTCCTCCTGTCATTTTCATTCCTTTGGAGAAAGAAGCTTTGGATACACATTATCCTCTCTCATTTAATCTAGACTTGGGCCCCACTCACATGGCAATATGGGCAGTCCCCGAGTTACAAACATCTGACAAATGATACATAATAACGGGGTAAGACAAGCAGAAGTGAGAGCAATTTACCCCTTAGAGGGGACATTCACTCCTGAAGCAGTTATCATAGGGGAAAGGAGTCTCCACTGGAGCTTTCTCGCCAGTCCATGTTTCCACAACAAGGCAATTTTTTTCAAAATCCAATTATCTCAAGGACAGAAAGTGAGTTGAAATCTTCTGAACAGGGGCACAGACAGCAAAACAAACCTCACAGAGGGGTTAACCTTTCCCTATGCTGTCCAAACCATGTGTGTGTGTGTGTGTGTGTGTGTGTGTGTGTATGTATATATATATATATATGTGTGTGTGTGTGTGTGTGTGTGTTCCAACTTACATATAAATTCAATTTAAGAACAAACCAACAGAACCTATATTGTTCATAATTTGGGGACGATATTACAGTATTATTATTTCACTTGAACTGTTATGGTTCATTACTATGGAATTAGGGCTTGGGACCTTTCTTCTTCCTGAACTGTCAATCCCAGGATTCTCTGAAATGAAACCACGGCAGTTAAAACAGAACAACAGCACTCTAATTCTATAGTATGCATGGGTATAGCCTAGGCTTATTCCAACTATTTAAGTAAAATAGACACCGGTGATTTCATTATTACAATTCTGAGTAGTTACTGAGAGAGGGAAAATGATAGTCCCAGTTTCTGCAGAATCACGACTTGGGCCCCACAACTTGGGCCCAGACAGAAAGAAGCACTGACCCATGCACACTGAGGGCACCCACCATAAAGGCGCACAGTGGTGTCTCCTATACACCTTCTAACCAGGCTTTCCTGATGTGAGACCTCTGAAAGTGCTAAATTTCTATAAAACTCAGCATTCAGTAAACCTCCCTACACCAGAGGTGTCAAATTTGTGACCTTCCAATTTCCACAAGCCCTAGCAATCTTGCCCAATAGCCAGAAATTCTGGCAGCTGAAGTCCAAAACACCTGGAGGGCCACAAGTTTGAGTCCACTGGCCTGCACTATGTCCTAATCTCGTTGGGTTTTTTTGTGGACAGGTGATTGACATATATGAAATCAGAATTATGGTGGCATGTACAATCCTGATTTTGGAAATCAAAGATATGTTTTTTAATATTTGAAGACCTTGTCTATCTTGTTCATAGGTACCCTACTCTACTCTTTCCCAAATTACTTTTGATAAATAACTGGGCCAACCAACAAATCCCAGAATTCTTTGCAACGGATTCATGTCAGGAAAGTGGTAACAAACTACTACAATTGTATGGGTCTCTCAGACTACATACATAGGGGTAAAGAACTATCCTGAATTCACTAGAGATAATGTGGGCAGCTATTGAATGGTTCTGGGAGGAGCATTATGGCCAGAGTGATGAAGCAGAACATATGGCTTTAGAAGTGATAGAAGACTCAGAAATGAGGTCAGGCAGGAGAAGGTTGCAGATAACTACAATTTTAATCTGGAGGGAGGGGAGGCTAATTGGCCAAATTGGAGCTGTTGACTCCCCCTTTTTGTATCACATCACATCCATCAATTCTAGTCTGCCATCTTGAGAACATCTCTGGGGTGTGAAGAACACAGCAGCATAGCACTTGATAATAACCTGATCTCAGCTACCATCATACTAGATTCCAAGATCTCCCTTCATCCCTTATATAGTTATCTACCATTCTTGGCTTCATGTAAGATCTTTTCTCTGTACTTTGTCCACCAACAATCATAGACCATCATTAAAACTGAATTCGTCACCTTATCACCAAACCTACACATTTTACATTTTCAAAATTATTCACACATACCTACTAATTCATGGGCATAATTTTCTGTACATAACCACTTCATTCACTATGTCTGATGAAGCAGAGTCAGTCTACAAACACCTATGCAAAAACGTATTTCTCTCAGGCATGTACAACATTTGCCTCTCCAGATGTTTGGAACTTCAGCTTTTTTAGCCATCATGGGCAGTAGAAAGGCATTATGGAAAGCATCCAGACCACCACATATTCCCATAACGTATTCTAAATTATTAGAGAAAGGAAATTTGTTTAAGCAAACCAGACAGAGAATAGAAAGCTACTGAGGCAGAATTACTGACTTGAGGGAAGAGAGGAATTCTTCAATTAATCAAAATGAATTATTTTTACCAAGTTAAATAAAAGCTAATAAAAATGAAACAGTAATACATATGGCTGATTATAATAATTATTGGTAACCATGAAGGATGTTAATGTGATATTAAAACACATCAATTTAAAATTCAATGACAGACAAAATAGTGATTTTCGTAAAAGAAAACACATTGGTTGTGCTCACATTGACCCTTAATTTTTTTAAAAGACATAATAGAGAATGCAAACTAGGGCAGCTTATTGCATAGTAAATGTTTGCACATGTTTAATGATATTTGAAGGACAACCAGGAAATAATATTCTCCAGAATGCTAAAGCCTGTTGTTATTATGAAATCCTCATCCACAAAGTTCAGACGCAAATAAGACTCAAGAGTCTGAGTAAATATGTATGCTAGATGCTAGATAAACATAGTTTCTGGTTACTTTAGAGTTACTATTAAAATAGGCCTAGCTAATACTATTTAGCCCATACTTTACTATACCATAAATTCCATATTGGCTTGATACTAATATTGAAATACAGTAATTAAAAGCAAAGACAAATAAAAAATAACTTAATACAACATGGTTTTACTATATATAAAATAGTTTTTTTAAACAATTATAGTTCTATTTCTCTTGATTTTTTGCTGGTTGCCTGAGAGTTCTGGTTGCTTGAGTTCCAGTTAACTGATGGCCTAATATATAATAACTACTTTACTTGTAGTAATGAAGGACACCAAATGTTGAAGTAACTATGTGTGACACAATCCTCCTTGTGACCAGATAATTTAGATGTCTTCTCAGTCTGTTGATGTTCATTTCCAGTATTCCATTATGATTATTTATATTTAAATCACATTAAAATCTTTAGGCAACCTTGTTACCAAATGAAAGGACACCTTCAAACTGAGTACGGCCTTCTGATACTCCTTTAGACAGAGAACCGAAAGCTACAACACACACGTATGAAAAATCGTCCAAAGTAATAAATCACAATGTCAATACAACAATTATGCAAACACAAAACACAGTATGGGACTGGTATACAGTAATAAGCAAACACACTGAGGAGAGAATCCCTCTGAATAAACAGATGCCACAAGCAAGAGTAGCAGTATATAAATGTAATGCAGTATGTATCAAAACATTAAAAGGACATCCCAATGCTAGTCATGAGACAGTATATCTGTCTATATATTGTACACATCAATATCAGAAATACAATGCAAAATATAAAGGTATATAATGCAATACAGTACATTCCAAGTGGGAAATTACAGTACATAAATGGCAGTCATAGCATCATATCATCTGTGTGCTGAATGCACCAGCAAATATACATAAACACAAGGCCCAAGCATAAGCTGGAAGAGTAGATCTCACATTAGCATAGGTGTGAACAAACAATAAAGCATAATACATTCAAATAAATATAATGATCAATACTCAATGTCCCAGGTGGAGAATACCAACGGCGGAGGCCGAAAAGTCTATATTCAACAGCCTCGTTAGGCTCAGTTCACCCGATAGGGAGTGTAGAGAGCACGTTGGCTCGGTGAGCTGTAACGTCACTGGTGCGCGACACGTAATCTAGTCGCCCCAGAGTTGCGTCATAGATAGAGAAGGACGCCCGTCAATGACGTAGCGCTGATAGCACTCCCATTCAAAGTAAAGTTAATGTTAGGGAGAAGCCCCAAATCAATATAATAAATGGTGCAGGATAAATATCCTATGCAGGTGAGCTTGTCGGCTGAGTGAAGCCTCCTTGATAGCTAAGGAGCCGCTGAAGCCAGTAATTCCTCACTCGGAAGGAGGGGGGCTAGCGGGGGAAGAAAATAAGCCGCAAAAGGCGCCCGCATGCAGTAGCACTGTAGTATGCTGTGAATATTTGGCTCTATAGCCCGTAGAGTGGCGAAAAGAGGCAATAACGTTGAAAATCAACTGCAGGCTTATTTCTAAAGCCCCTGCCCCAGGTGAGGGTGGAAAGGGATGTCAGGGGTGAGATGAAGCAAATGCCTACGGGGATTTACCACTGCGCTGCACCCGTTTCGGACCTCAATGGGTCCATCTTCAGGGCGAGAGTAAACACAGCTATCTTTGTGGCTTCAATAAAGTTTCAACAAATCTGGAATTGAAATGGAACAAAATCTTTCTCAGAATATACCCAGTCACAGGGAAAAGGGTGGAGGCAAAGGCAGGGTAGGCAACATACCTGTCTATAGTCATCTAGTTGCATCAATAGTAAGGGTGACCGCCATATGGTGGGGAGCAATTAGAGGGTGGGGTATAAATACCCTTAGAGCAGCTGGTTGTAGTAAGGGAAATTATAGGGATTAAGTCAATAGGTTGGAGATACTGAGAGGCTCATTTAGGCCACTAGGGGTCTCACTTCTGACCATAGCTATCCAAGAGCTTTCTTTGCGAAGTAACTGTTGTCTGATATCACCATGGGGATGGGTTTTAACCCGTTCAAGCCCCATGAAATGGAACTCCTCTCTGCCTTTATGTATGGATTTAAAATGGCAATAGAGTGCCGATTCTTCAGATCCCAATCTGATTCTACTTCGATGTTCCCCTATCCTAACCTTGAGCATGCGAGAACTTTGGCCTATGTAAATTTTGTTGCACGAGCAAACAATGCAATAAATGCAACCAACAGATTTGCAGGTGATGGCATCCTTAATCTTAAATGACCTGGATTTGTTTGTAACATATAGCTCTCGAGTCTCCAATACGAATTGACAAACACTGCAATTGCCACAGCGTCTCATGCCAGGTGTGAGAACACTGCGTGGGCTATGTAATCTATGATCCGTATGGATCAGAAGGTCACCTAGGTTGGTGGTGCGCCGATAGGCAGGCATGGGTGCGTGTTGTAGATCTGGAATGTCGGCTATGAGGGGCCAGTATTTTTTGACTATCTGCAGCATCTCATTAGAGTGAGTAGAGAGCGTCAGAGGCCAAATGGGCCTATTGGGTCTTTGTCTGGTGGATGTCTCTAGGGTGTGGGTCCTCTGTAAATTATCTACTTTATGTTTGGCTTGCTGTAAGATGTGTTGGGGATATCCCCTATCCCGAAATTTATCCAGCATGCATCGGGAATCCCTTTCATAGATGTGAGGAAAAGTTGAGTTCCTCTTCATTCTTAACAATTGGGAATAGGGCAGATTATTCTTTAAGGGGAAAGGATGGAAGCTCTGGTAATGTAACAGGGAATTCCTGTTAGTGGGTTTACTGTAATTCTTGACACATAGCTTATTGTTTACCCTATGTATGGTAACATCTAGGAAGTTGACTTCATATAAATCATATATGGTATTGAAAACAATATTTGGGTGCCAAGTGGAGAGCCAAGTGTTACAAGTGGATGTCGTGGTGTCGCCCCTCATTAAGAAAAAATGTCATCTATATATCTGCCCCAAAAGGAAATGTGGTGGAAAAAGGGGTCCGCATCACAAATGTGAATGCGTTCGAGCAAAGCCATGTATAGATTGGTGATTGTGGGTGCAAGGGGGGAACCCATTGCCACCCCAGAAGTTTGCAAATAGAAGATGCCCTCAAAACAGAAATAGTTATATTCCAGCACACAATCGAGAAGTTCCAACAAGAAGCCCATAGGGGGATTTTGCGGTTGAGGCCTGGAGTCAAAAATGGAGGCAATGGTCTCTCTCGCATCCTCTAGAGGGACATTAGTATAGAGAGCAGAGATGTCGGAGGAGACAAGGTGTCAGGAGGTACACTCATCCCTTCTATTTGTAATATCAAGTCCTTAATGTCACGAATATACGAAGGCGTAGATTTGACATATGGTTGTAACAAGCTTCCATGTCATATCCAATGTCCAAATTACCAAATTTACAGTCTTAATAGTCTCTGTAGTATAAGTTCCAAGTGTATACTCCTGAGTAGGGTAGATATATTTATCAGAAAAAAACATTCCAAATGTGGGTTCTGTGGTAACCAAGATAGAAACCGCCGACTGGCATATTTTAGCTTCGTAGAGGTATCACAATGTTGAAGGTTATAAAGCAGGGTCAGATGTTCACACCCTAATGAAATTCCTCAGTAGGAAATATTACACAATGCTAGTCGACTAGGACGTGATTACATCGGAATTCCCTCGTTTCGTGCCCGAAGGCACTTTTTCAAGGCCATAGATATTAAATCTCATGTAACCTTCCGTTTCACAAATAACAGTGTATATTCAGGCGGTAAGTATACTCTGTAGTAAAACATACATATAAACAGGTAATATCTTATAACAAAATCATACATAAAGCAACTAATAAATATAGCAGTAATCAGTCAATCAAATTAATGACAGTCAACATTTAGTAAGCTGTTAATGTATCTATTATAATTACTCCTTCCATGGAGTTCTAAGCTTACTTCCATGAAGACAATTGGCTAACACAATTCTCATGTGCTCAGGGAAGTGGTTATATAGCTGACCCAATTAAAACCATGCAGGTGAGTTAATAGTTAGATGCAGTTTATGTTAATATGGCATTAATCCCAAGTTTTTCATTTAACCCGAAAGGTATTTCTGTATTTAAACTTACAATCCACCAGGTTTCCACTCTAATTAATGTTTTACTCACATCAGTGTGGGGTGGTATTTTCACTCAATGGTGGTGATTCCAATCCCGGAATGCCTTGGACAAGTGTCCAATATTTCCTCACTATTTTCACAATTTGATTGGCCTGTCAGTAAAATCCCATTCATCATATCTTAGAGACAACGGGTGGCTTCATTCAGAAAATTGAAAATCTAGACATGGATATGGGTGATACTTTAATTGTTGAAGATACTGTTTGCAGGTCAAGGGTGGAAATCCTAGCTCCTAATATTTATATCCAGCATTAGGGATGAGCTCAGTGTGCGATTCCATCATTTATCTCAATGCACTGCAATTAGTTTGGGCATGAAGACCTGGCTGATTAGCTCCATAGTTTAGCACTTGTTCATTAAAAATGAATCAACAATATCTCCAACATCCTTATCTGTAATTTCCCTAGCTGCCACTAAATATTTTATAGACAATTTTTTGTATCTATGAGCCTATAGTTTAGAAATATGTGAAAGAAGGAACACTGCTTGCTGCTGGGATTATGGGTAATAAAAATGGTTACAAGTCAGTCCTTGAATATATACAACTTGGCAATGGAAATGAAAAACAGAAACATTACATATTTTAATAAAACTTTTGGTGTTTTCTCAAATAATGTGAAATGATTTCTGAAAGTTAAATAACTTTGATAAGCACTCTCTCATCTTTTTTCTTCAAACATCTGTGTCAGTTTATCAAGTTTGTACACCTTTCCATGGGGCCAATGAAAAGCCTATTGAAATGAATAGATATGGCACTACTCCCATCCACAGTAGATTGCCCTCAATATTTCCTGATTTAATTGCATCCCTATTAGCCTAGATCTCACCATCAGCTTAGCATGGAGGCAGTCAGCATGCTGGGTGCTGAATATTAATATTTGATTGCAACCTCAAGAGATTTCAAAGACTTGTCAAGATCCAACATTTATTCAGTTTTCATGGAGGGGGTTGGGGGAGAGAATGATGTTTTTAGTCTCTCCAGAAAGCAGCAGAAAGTTGAAGCCAAGAAGCACAACTGCTTCACTGAAATCTTTGCATCTGAAGTAGACCAGAGGGACCCCATTACAGCTAGATGAAAAAGGCACCAGGAAATGTTCAGTCTTCTTTGCTGGTAACATTTTGCCCAGTGTCACCTATTGGATGATGCATGTGAGGAAAACCCAGCTCTTCGTTCTAAGTGGGGCTTCCGTGCCAGTAGTGGCACAGCTTCTGATTCTTTCCTCTCTACAAGTTGTTGCTTCTGTAATGTTGCTTGATTTCCTATGTGATCTGTTAAATTGTTCAACCATTTACATCAAAGCATAGTTTGCAATTACTAAAAATTAGTAACACATGTAATTAATCATTACTAAAATTTTAAAAAAGGTAACAGTTTTGAAAAATTTAGGTAACAATTTTAAATAAATTATTTCCAAGCTACAGTTCAAATTTCATGCTGCATAAAAATTATATATAATGAGGCAACAGTTAAGAACAGCAACATGAACCAGAAATATGGAAATACATTTGGGAGGCTGTAATGAGATGAAATCATCCCCATGCCTCATTTTGCTGGTATACAAACTTCACATGGTTTAAATTCAAGAAATATCCAAAATGTCATTTGACTTGTTCACTGGGCACTTCAAGATCCAGTTAACACATTCATCTTCATGTGTTATGTGTATCGGAGATGGAGCGACTGATGAACTTCAGGTTGATGTTAGACTCCAGCTCCCATCAACTGAAGCCACCCTGGCCTATAATGAGAAGTGATGAGTGATGGGTGCTGTGGCCAACAATATCACTGGTAAAAACTTTATCATTGGAGCTGAATATGTTCATTGGAGAACTGCTGTATCTAAAAAGGTGCTGGTTTTTCAGTATCATCCAACCTGCAATTTCTTCTTGTGTGCCCTCAAGTAGTTTCTGATTTACAGCAACCCTAAGGAAAACCTATCATGAAGTTTGCTTAATAGAATTATTCAATGGGGATTTGCCTTTACCTTCTGAAACTGAGAGAGAATGAATTGCCAAATATCATCCAGTAAGTTTCTAAGGCTGAACAGGGATTAAAATTCTGGTTTCCAACATCGTAGCCCAACACTCAAACCACTATGTCACACTTGCTCTTGTAACTTGCAATTGATATTAAATTCATCAGATGGTTGACATCAATATCTAAACCAGCCCTATGTCACACAGGACTTGGAAATATTATGCAAGGAGTATAGCTGTGGCAGATAATAGTCATATCTACATATGATACCTATACCTCTTGTCTCTAATATATTTTACAAGACATCATTTACATTACTCTCTTTGTATATCTTAAAAGAATTATTATAATCAACAGGAGCTAATTATGGTGCCTGTAATAAAACAGATTATTCAGGTGATGCTGTTTTATTACTGTCTCATTATGATTAAATAATTCCAATTAAATTCTGGGTCAGGGAGGGAATATCTCACAGGAGGGCTTACCAAGTACTTTAATAGATTCTATTTATCATATAATCCCAGGGCACGGATTTGGTTTTTATGCTATCACACTAATTTAGTGTGACACTGCTGAGGAACACATCTGCACACTGTAAAAGTTTCCTGTCCAATAGGCTGCAGAAATGCTGTAGAGAATTCTTAAATTCTTTTTACTCTTTTATAAAAGTCATCATTGAATAAGAATATGATAATTTGTGTTGGAACTGACCTAAAGTTTGTTTTACCTAGTTTCCTGCTTCAAACATTGTATAGCCAGATGTATTTGGAATTCCACAGGTGTTTTCCATTGTGCTTTCACTTGACCCTAGTTAGTTAGTATTTGAAAAAAATACCATTTCTGAACCTAGGTCAGTGGTTCTCAACCTGTGAGTCCCCAGATATGTTGGCCTTCAACTCCCAGAGATCCTAACAGTTGGTAAACTGGATGGGATTTCTGGGAGTTGTAGGCCAAAACACCTGGGGACTCACAGGTTGAGAACCACTGACCTAGATGGTCGATATTGCCCCCAGAACTAAGACCAAGGGTTGGAAAAAGTACTATTTAGCATTCCAGCTCCCAGAATCCCATGTTAGCATGGCCAAAAGTTGTATTAGCTTGAAGATATTAGGAGCTATATCCTTCCCTTCCCCTTAAAAAAAAACATTTTTGGGCTTTGGTTAATACCTACTTACTTATCTTCTGTCAATATAATCTGCTTTTAAAGATATTAAAGCTGGCAGCCATCACCACTTCTTGTGGCAACAGATTCCATGAAGCAATTTATACATGGTATGTTTGTAGGGATGAACAAAGATGCCACTTATCTTTTCTCCACATTTGCATTTTCCCCAGTACACATTCTTTGCATTCAATTTATGAAGAAATGTTCTAAAGACCTAAAAAATATAAGCAAACCAAGATCACAAATAAAATAAAAAGCAGTACTCTAACTGGTTTACACTGGCATGGGCATTTTCACCTGTACTTAACACATATCTAATATTTCAAATGAATACCAGAAACCTTTTGGGTTTTAAAGATGTCCAAAAACCTTGTTGGGTTTTTAAGGTGTTGAAAGGTAACCTTGCACCCAGGGAAAAAAGGACCATTAAGACAGCCCCTTTGGCTCTTCATGCTTCAGTAGTTGCAGAAGGGACTTCTTCCCCATTGTTTACAGCTAAGTGTTTCCCTTTATTTGTGGGTAGACCCTTGTTCCATGAAATGATGTTGGGTGACAACACATGTGAGTTGATCCTATAGCCCACCATTTGTATTCTGAAAACCTCCAAAATGAAGAGTGATGGTTAGAAACCAAGGTAGGTCTTGAGATGGATGTAGGATGACTCTGCAGAGGCTGTGGCAATGCTTTCTAGTTATAGAAGTCCTCCAACTGCTCTCTATCTTCCATGGGAAGTATCAAACTACTGACGTAATGCTACTTCCATCAGCAGTCTTTGTTTCTAAACTAAATGTTCAGGTATTATATTGTTTAGGTGATGATTCAGCTCTTTGAATACTTTGTTCTTGCAAGCATGGATGACCACAGTGTCCTCTGACCAATGAATAGGATGCCCTAGAATGCATTTATTGCTGTAAATATGACTGCCTCATGGATTGATTCAAGACCATCATTATAGAGACCATTTCATTTTCATTTTATGTTCAGTTCCCAGCACATTCTCATGAAGAAATAAACCAGGGTTCCAAAAACGATGCCTGTGATTCCATAATGTTTCTGGACTTTGAGGATTTTC
This sequence comes from Anolis apletophallus, assembly GCA_030556195.1. Classification (NCBI taxonomy): domain Eukaryota; kingdom Metazoa; phylum Chordata; class Lepidosauria; order Squamata; family Anolidae; genus Anolis; species Anolis apletophallus. Next base: position 19,826,732 of record JARBWK010000005.1, on the reverse strand, counting down.
CTCAGTAGATTTAGAAACACTGGAGAATTTCTGCATTTCACAGAGAGAAACAAAAATGATCATGTTGTAAGCTGCCCCGAGCCATTGGGAGGGGCGGCGAACAGATGTGAATAAATAAATAATAAATAAAAATCCTACCAGGTGTGCTCCAGCTTAGATATAGCTAAAGTAACTCTTTGGAGGTTTTTAGTTCTTGACAGTAGTTTTATCCATTCTCAATTTAAAAGCCAAAACCAAACAAGCAAGAATGCTTAAAAGGGAAAGGCTTCTGAGTATAGCTGTGAAGATTTCTTTTCCCTCCTATCCTTTCAGAATGAAGCTGCTTGTCTGGATGTCTGTAGTTCTGATTCTCCCATCAATTGCAAGCTACCTGTCTCTCCTTCCATGTCCTTTATGCAGGGTCCTGGTTTGCTCTCTCTCCTTAGCTTGCCCTGCTTGTTTTGTTTGACATACTTCCCTGCTAGTTTTCCTTTCCCAGAGAGTTGGAACAGTCTGCCTGAAGCTCCAGACTCTGTGTATTATTCTGTTATTATTTTTTCTAGAGTTCCTAAGATACAGTTCTCAAGGGAAACCAACTCGACTGCAGGATATGCTTAAGAACTTGATTTTATTGGAATTCGCCTAGAGCAATGTTGCTGAGACTAACTCTGACCTGTGGCTTTGGGACTGAATCTTGCCTTGGCAAGAGAGAGTGAAGTGGTTGATTGCTAACTTTTCTGCCCATGCTACAGGAGTGAATATTTTTCTGATGAGAGAAAGAGAGTGCTTGTGAAAAGGAGCAAGCCAAGCTATGTAGAAAGGGAAGCAATATATTTTATTGATTGTTTATTTTTATTTCATTTATTTTACTTTTATCCTGCATTTCATCTAGGATGAGGCCCAAGGCAGTGCCCATCAAGTTAAGAACTACTAAGAAGCTATACTAAAAAGCTATTTGGTACGAAAGGTATGGGGGTTTTTTTTTAAAAAAGGAACAGTTCAGTTAAAAACACTAAGCATTAAATTATATAAAAACATAATATATCTCTTTTAAAAATCCTTCTGCCACTTACTATATTTAGACAAAAAGCCGAAGTCCTCTCTAAACAAAAAGATACTTGTCTGTCAGCTAAAAGACCAAGGTGCCAAGGAGAGAGATTCCTATGCATTGGGAGCAGCCACTGAGAAGGCTATCTCCCTCGTCCTCACCAAATGATCACGTACGAACAAATAGAAAGCCTTCCCCCCAGAGATTTTGAAAGTTTGGCATGTTATAGAAGGAGATTCAGTCTTTGAGATAGTCTGGACACAAGCTATAGGCACAAGCTGTGGAATCCCAGTGGGTGACCCTGAGGAAGTCATATGCTCTCTGATCCAAGGAAGGCAAAGATAACTAACTTCGGAACATGTCCTGCCAAGAAAATCCCAGAAAAGCTTTGTTTAAGCCCACAATAAGTTGCAAAGGACTTGAAGGCACACAAAACTTCAGTAAAGTATACCAGAATAATGTATTTCACATGAAGTTATGATGTTAACCAGCAAGGGAAAAACGAAAGGGGTGATATATCCATATTGGGAAGGATTTCACCAATGTTTCCATTGTCAACATTGATGTGTATTGTGATGTGCCAATTTTGTTATTCATACACATACACAAACACACATTTTCATATGAGAAGATACAAGTCATGTTGGTTCACATCAAAGACCTATCAAGTTCAATACCCCGTTCACTCATTAGCCAACTGGTTGCCTATGGGATGTCCATCTTATATTTCCCAGCTACTGATATACAGAGACACAATTCCTCTGTTACAAGAAATGATGCATTGCCATCCTGACTAATGGCTACTTTAGGGCTCCTTTTATGCATCACCATACACTTAGCACACTGCATCTCATTTACCCTTGTAGAGCCTGGTGTCCCATCTTGGAGAGAGCCATTGTTTCTTACCACACTCAATAAATGTTTGTTTCCCAATTCACTCCAACTCTATATTAGTATAAAGAAGTTAAAACACACTCAGCCCAATACACATTCCTGAGAGAGTCAGTTGCTTGCTCTTTCCAACAGGTTTCCAAAAGAGACAACAGATTCCTGAAAGAACCAAGTTTAACAAGTGCTCTTGCATTCTAACTCTTTGTCTTGTTTTTGATCTAGTGTTTCATCCATAACAGAACATAACAGAACATATCTTTTTCCCCCTGAGTGAGTTTCTCCATGAGACTTTGGTGTGGGAGATTGTCAAAAGCTGTTTGGAGGTCCAAGCAGAAATTGTCTCTAGTTGTTTCTGCCCTTGCATTTACTCATGTTTCTCAAAGTACTCTAAAAGTTAAGTGAGAGAGGATTACATTTTTAAGTGAGAGAGGATTACATTGGAAGCCAGGTTGATATTTAACAAGTGCCTATCTGTTCTGACATTATGAAAATGCAAACTTTAAAAAATAAAGATGATGATAGTGATAAAAAAATAACCTGAATCTTTATTTGTATCATAAAAAAGTTGAGCAAGGAAAGAAAATAGGAGAAATAGCTTTATTTAGGCATGTGAATACAGTTGTTTTGACATTTTGTGTGCCTGTGTGTGGGTAAATGTTGTTGAATGTTAGAAAAGCACTGGTCTGTGAAACACCAATCACTTTTCAGGCCCCATTTGTTAGTGAGCAGATGGATACTTGTTCCTTTGCATGGTTGGTCCTTCCGGTGAGCTGGAACTAGAATTTGAGGATGAGGGATCAAGATAAGGCTTTATGGTTGCTGAGACACACAGGTCTGCTCAGCCGCCGTAGCTTGGCAGCTGCTGAGGTTAATACTCTCTGAAAAGAAACTGTAAATTGGACGTGGCAACTTACTTCCAGGAGCATCATTCTAGGAAGCACAATTTTTAAAGAAGGATTTAGATAAAACTGCTTATTAGTAAAGTGAGGATTATCTGGGATTTTAAAAGTTTGTTCTTATCTCCAGTGTTGTTCAAGTGTAGAAACTTGAGAGCACTGCAAGCCTTCATCTCAGATCTCCAGCCTTAAAAGGAAAAATGTTTGCCTCCATTCCCCCTCCCATAAAGGAAAGTCTTCCCTCAGCCAGAAAGTTCTGATCTGTTTAAAGCTATGAAAGGAAGATGGCTGACCAAATTCATCTCTGCCTTTGGATACAGAAAAGTACATGAACTTATGATGACAGGTTATCTCTAGCAGCCCTTTGATTGCTTGGTTCCCTCAGAAGAGAATGAATTCAGCCTTCTACCAGAGGAATGTTCTCTAGTTGTTTTTGAATTACAGTTCCCTTCATCTCTGGCCACTTGCTACAAGGGCTGGAGATGACAGAAATTGTGGTCCAAAACAATTTAAGAATACCAAGTGCACTAGAGTTCGCATAAATATCACTCAGATTCTGTGTGGACAAAATAGACCTTTTCACAGCTAAACTTTTTAGTAACCTTCCCTTCCTGTAACCAATTTGAGAAGGACATCAATAAAAAAATAGAGATATTGTAGAATTTTGAGTGGTTTCGGTGTGGAGATGTGGTCATTTTGCATAATTTTTTGTGATGCCAAGCATGGTATTAGTGGGGGAACACCTGCAATTGTGGCTAATTTTTAATGGGCATTTTTATGGGGACTCATGGGGAAAACAAGGACAACAAAGTTGAATTCCTGGGGCTTCATGCAACTACAGGTTACACTTTGCCCACTTTATTCTATTGAACACACATTTGCAAAGTGCCCCTTTAATGAGGTTCAGCCATGTGGGATAAATCATGTGGTTCCTGGTTTATAAATGCTGGAGTACAAGACAAAAACAGGCGAGAGCAATATGACTTATAAATGAATCTATTATAGATATAAACTCTAAATCAACGAAGTAGATCATATGCTCTCATAACAAACACTCTTATTTTAATATACTTATATTCAATAAATCATAGAAGAAGCATCTTAGTTAGATACTATTATCAAAGTTATATAATACACCAGAGTAAGGAGGACAAATCAAATAACATATCCACACAAAGAGCACCATTCCACAGTTTGCAGGAATATTACAGTCCCTTGTGTTTACAGTCCATTCAAGCCGAATTCTCAGCGACTTTCAGATAACAATCAATCAAGCTGTATCTTGGGCGAGTTCAAACAAAAGTGTTCTTTGAAATGAAAATTATATCCACGCCATAGGATGAGTAAGTCCTCCATCAACAATAAGTTCAACTCACGGTGACCACTAAAGTAGGGTGGTTGTATCGAGGTTGTGGAGACGCACACATAAATCCAGGATATCGGGTCGATGGGTAAGCTGATGTATGGCCACCCCGTTTCGCATTTGCTTTCTCAAGACCTGTCCAAAGTATCAAAGGCGCTCACAAAGGATCTAAATAATATAATATACATAAACAGGTTGTTCATTATCAAATACTAAGTAACTCTCAAGAACAAAGGTAGCAGAGTAGTAAGACTTGCATAAATACATACCAAACATAGGTAAAGGTAAGGTTCTGACCAGCATATTGTAAGGCGCAGGTGAGTGTGTCCTGGGGAATGGGTCAATATATAGTATGCTTCTAAAGGTAAGACACAGGTGCTCATGTTAATAGGATAGATAGAGGTAGCCTCTCATTTAACCGTTTTGGGGACTCAGACTGGAGAAGGGTAATCCATTTTGATTCGCATCAGAGCAGTGCTTGTTGTGTGTCTGAGTGAGGAGGAGGTCTGACTACTTCAAGTCCCATAATCCTCATCGATTCCGGAAGGTGAAGATGGGTTTTGCAATGCATGTACAAAATGGAGTTGTCACAACCGGTTCTAATGCGAGATTGGTATTCCAAAAAGCATGTTCTAAGAGGGCGTGTCAATTGCCCTACGTAAACAAAGGGGCGGGGACATGGGAAGATCAAGGCGTATACCAGAGATGCGGTGGCACATGTGGAAAAGTTCTTTACTCTAAATCAGGGCTGTCCAACTTCTACCGGACCTGTGGCCGGAATTCCGGTTACTGATGACCTGGGGGGCCGAAGGGTCTGCCTCCGCCCCTGGCTCCGCCCCTCCCGGCTCCACCCCTGCCCCGCCCCCAGCTCCGCCCCCTCCCCGCCTTGGAGGTGTCTGTGGAGGACACCGGGGCTTTGACTTGGAGATAGAGATGAACACCAAAATCCCAGTCTCAAGTCCCAGTCCCTGCTTTGAACTGGATTATATTGCAGTGTGGACTCAGGGCCCTTCACACAGCCATATAACTCAGAATATCCAGGCAGGAAACCCCACAAAACCTGCTTTGAACTGGATTATATTGCAGTGTGGACTCAGGGCCCTTCACACAGCCATATAACGCAGAATATCCAGGCAGGAAACCCCACAAAACCTGCTTTGAACTGGATTATATTGTAGTGTGGACTCAGGGCCCTTCACACAGCCATATAACGCAGAATATCCAGGCAGGAAACCCCACAAAACCAGCTTTGAACTGGATTATATTGCAGTGTGGACTCAGGGCCCTTCACACAGCCATATAGCCCAGAATACCTGCTTTGAACTGGATTATCAGAGTCCACACTCATATAATCTGGTTTAAAGCAAATAACATGGGATTTTATTCAGATGTGTGGAAAGGAAGTCAAATAAGAAGCCAGGGCCCTTCCACACAGGCCTATAACCCTGAATGATAAGGCATAATATTCATTCTGCCTCTGCTAATAACAACAACAACAACAACAGGTTCCTGGAGTAGGAGACCTCCAAGGGCCATCCAGGGCCATCCAGACCAATTTCCTTCTGCCATAAGGGGAAAATACAATCAAAGCATTCCTCACAGATGACCATTCAGCCTCTGATGATGATGATGATAATAATAATAATAATTACAATGGGTTCCTAGAATAGGAGACCTCCAAGGGCCATCCAGTCCAATCTCCTTCTGCTATAAGGGGAAAACACAATCAAAGCAATCCTCACAGATGGCCATTCAGCTTGTAATGATGATGATGATGATGATAATAATAATAATAACAATGGGTTCCTAGAATAGGAGACCTCCAAGAGCCATCCAGTCCAATCTCCTTCTGCTATAAGGGGAAAACACAATCAAAGCAATCCTCACAGATGGCCATTCAGCTTCTAATGATGATGATGATGATGATGATAATAATAATAATAATTACAATGGGTTCCTAGAATAGGAGACTTCCAAGGGCCATCCAGTCCAATCTCCTTCTGCTATAAGGGGAAAACACAATCAAAGCATTCCTCACAGAAGGCCATTCAGCCTCTAATGATGATGATGATGATGATAATAATAGTAATAATAATAATAATTACAATGGGTTCCTAGAATAGGAGACCTCCAAGGGCCATCCAGTCCTACCTCCTTCTGCTATAAGGGGAAAACACAATCAAAGCATTCCTCAGCCATGTTGAATCAAATCTAAACTTTCATGAGAGCAACAGAAAGTACTGAACCTTGAGTTTGGGAGTTGTAGTTCTCCTCTATCCAGAGAGCACTGTGGACTCAAATAATGATGGATCAGGACCAAACTTGGCAGGAATCCTCAGAAGAGGAGGAAGCCGGAAAGCGAATGGATGAGCATCCCCCCGCACGCTCCAAACTCGGCCCCACCCCCTTTTCACTCTGGCCACGCCCCCTCTCGCTTGGTGCACTCTCTCCTTCCCTCTTTCTTTCAAGTGGTGGAAAAGGGAAGGAATGAAAGGGGGAAAGAGAGAGAGAAGGAGGGAGGGAGAGAGAGGGGGAGGGAGGGTAGAGGAGGAGGAAGGGAGCCTGCTCCTCCTCCCGCCCCCCCCCCACCCCCGGCTGGGAAAAAAAAAAAAAAAAATATTCGAAAAAAATATTTTTTTTAAAAATTTTAATCTTAAAAAGCAGGTATCTTGTAGGAGGATAGGGGGCCGTGGGGGAAGGGGTTGGGGGGCCGTATCCGGCCCGCGGGCCGCCAGTTGGACAGCCCTGCTCTAAATGTCTTATTACTGTGAATATTAGACCCCGTCCTCTCAGTGCAGATGTCATTGCAGGTTTTGCATCTTCCACAAGGTCTTGATCCCAGAGTCATAGAGCTACTTAATTGGCATGTGCCATAAGTAGAATGCACTAACAGATCTTTTACATTATTTGTGCGTTTATAAGCAATGGTTGGGGGGTGATGCAGACCAGGGATGTCTGAGATAACATGCCAAGATTTCTTTATTATTTAAATTATAGCCTTAGTATGAGGCGTAAGAGTTAATGGCCAAATGATCCCTTGCGGTCTAGGGATCATTTGGCCATTAAATGCTGGAGTCAATTTAATTAAAGACTATACTATGGATTTATAGTGAAATAAATGAATGAGTCCCAAAAACTTCTTTAACTGGACTATGTTGGTCTATAGCCATCCCCTTCTGATGATGTCACTTGCTGCTGCTCACACCCACCATCATGACATCACTGGGAGAACCATGATGGTATATTGGCTTATAGACTGGATCTATGGCTATGATATCAGTGTATACATTCTATTTTTATCTAGCTTAAGGCACATTAATGCAGTCACTGCTTTCATTGCTGCCACTTCAGGATGTTCTGCGATTCATCCTTTTTATGTAACGCACCCTCCTCCCTTCCTCTTGCGAATAACTTCTATCTCTTTTTAGTGTTCTAACAACTGATAGCACATGGTGGCAAAGCTGTTAGCATCTTTCCTCATAAAGAATACGCTGTACATGCATAATTTTCGTCTCCTTCCATTATGTTCTTGAGTAGGCAGATCAGGCTCTTAGAACAATTTATGTGTTTTTCAGGTGGAAGAAGTGGGCGCATTTCCACTTTTCATCTGGCATCTCTTAACAAAGGGAATATTGTGCTGCTTCTTGTGAAGTATCCTGTGGTTTGTGTTTTTATTTTGTTTTGTGATTTCTTCTAGCATGATGAATCATAGTATTCTAGAATCAACAAGTTAGAGACTCCAAAAGCTAGCCAGTCCAGTCCTCTGCCATGCAGGCATACACAGTCAAAGCAGTCTCAACAGATGGTCACCCATCTGTTTCTTAAAATGTGGGTAATGGACCCATTTGGGATCTCCTCACTGAACGTAGAGGGTCACCAAAAATGAGTAGCTTGTCACCTAGTGGCTGTTTTAGACATTTACATGAACCAGTAGCAACCACATGAAGCACAGGCTTCAACTGTATTTTATAAAAAAGAAAATAATTTGCCTTGTTTGCAAGCCTTGCAAATGCTGATTTTGCTTGATGGCTATATTATATATCTATATATCAAAATGTCATGAGCAAAATAGGTAATAATGGGAAAAAGTATAAGATGTCCCTTTGAAGGGTTCCCAGTCTTTTCCAAACTCTGGATTGTAAAAGGGCAGAGGTGGCTGATATGGGCATTCTGACGGCATTCCTTCAGTCAAAAGACTCAAACTCGGAAGACTGAATGCTGTCAGAATGCCCATCTCAGCTACCTCTGCCCTTTCACAATCCATTTTTTCCACTTCTGGTGTTTTCTTCAATTTCCAAGCTTGTGCATAAACAATTCTTGCAGCAGTTGTTATCACAGTAAAGATTTTGTCATGCAACTTCAGAATTGATCTGTCTGTTATTTCTAGTAGGAATGCCTCTGGGTGCATAGATAGTTTTAGCTTTAGTACTTTTTCAGTAGTTTTATGGATCTCAGTCCAAAACTCTTTTGCCTTCTTGCAAGACCATCACATATGAAAAAATGATCCTGTTGCTTGTTTGCATGTTCAACAAGTGTTTTTCGATTGTGGCTGCATTTTGGCTATTTTAACAGGTCATACCTCTTACAATTTCTGTTAACCTTCTGTAGATATGTTTCAGCTTGTCAATGCTTTTCTTGAATGGTGGTGTCCCAAACTGCAGACAGTATTCCAGATGAGATCTAATGATTATGATAATGATTATTAGCTTCCCATATAAATATAAATAAGGATATTTGGATCCAGTGTCTATTAGTCAGAATGGTTGTATGTTACTTCCAGTATCAGATATGTGGTGCTGACCCAGATCTTCCACTTCCTGCCATCTATCTGCTAAAGATCAGGCATCTCTCTGGAGAGAGATGTGGCAACTCTAATATAGCATGAGTTTAGCTGAACAGATGGATTTGAATTCAAACACAAACACTTAAGGCTCAAAGCTATGTGCTCAACTAGAGTTTTAGGTTACTGCAATGCTAGAAATATGGAGAATGCAAGAAAATTTCAGAGGGAGGGGGAAAATATATTTGACAGGCACTGACCACATTTTTCAAAATAACATTACTTCTTTTTGGGGGGTGTAATTACAAAAATACACAGATTCAAAGACATAGGCAAGTTGGTCTAGAAAATTAGCAATCTGAGGAAGACTCGTCTGGGGGAAGTAGACTCAGTCTATGAAATCGTATGATCCGAATTTCATTCTCTAAAGTACAACAAGATCCCTATGTGTAAAGATACATCTGTGCAACTCTACAACACTTAAACAGCAGATAAAAATAAAAAGAAACCAAGCTATACACAGTCTAAATGCCTTAGAACTTCTATGAACCTTAGGATATAGCTCCGTCTTTTCTCAAACATGCCTTTGCTTTACTGGGGTTGTCTAGGGTCTCCCCCTCTCCAATTGCCTTCTAATGTTCAATTCTTAATGGGCAGAGAGACATCTTTTTCCCCATGGCGGTAAATCCTCTGACATTACTGTACCAGGCAAAGATCCTTTTGGGCAGTGTGTTGGGATGGGGAATAGTTTTCATTTTACTGTTATGATCATATTGCTATTGTGCTGTTACTATTAGTGCTGTGCTGTAGCTATATTTTTTATTATCTTGTACAGTGTTGCATTTTTATTGTTTCATGAGCTGCCCTGAGCATTCTTGGAAAGAGTGCACATAAACAGAGCAGACACCGCAAATACATTTCTCGATGTAAGCATCAGTCAAGATACGTTACTCCTTAAAACAAATAGATTCAAAATGTATTGCAATTACTGAAATGCAGAATTGTTAATCAAGCAAACAGTCTGCTCTGCACTTAATATAATTATCAATAAAAAGGTGAATTTGTGGTTGTCATAGCAACTGCCTTTCTCCCAAGAAGTTTGAAACTCAAGGCACAACCCTTGTTCAAGAAATCTTTAATTTATTGATATCATTGTTCCAAAGGTCCATAATAGTTTTAGGTCCCTGGAAAACATCTTGATGGATATCTAGGAATCAGCACCTAAGATTCCTGAAACATATTAAGAAGGGTTGTGCTTCTGCCATATTATAATATTCTGTAACATTGTAGCCTATGTAGCCCCATTCAAATGTTGTACAGGTAATGTGTAAGGGGGGAATCAAAGTAGTCTCATCAGTCTAGCTATAGTAGTGGAGGAAAGGAAAGCATAGCAATCCTAAATAAAAACACCTTTCCCATTAAGTTGTCCTTCAATTCTCATTTCTAAAGCATTGCAATAGCCTAACATGTCATTTCAGCATTTAGAAAAAAACAATTTGGACATCAAAAGTAAAGGGGCAGGCAAAGTTACCAAGATAATGTTAACTCAGCAAAGATATAAGGTAAATGATTTCCAGTTCCCCATTCTTTGCAATGTTAGACATTAAGGAACTCATTTTCCATGTATGGGCAGTGGAAGCCTGAATAGAAGAGCATCCACTTGTGAAGAAATTTTCCACACAAATGAGAACATAAAATGGAAAATCTCTGTGTGCAGAGGGTGCCGTTCTTTTCATACCATCACCCATGATGTGAAGAGGGCAGTAACACTTGGAAGTAATGCTGGCATGCTCTCTTCCTGACATGTTCACTACAGTAATGTAATGTTTGTGAGGAGTAGTGTCAGTGAACTTTCTGCTTTTTGGTAAACAAACCTTCACAAAATACTAAGGAAAAAAGTCCCAAAATTTGGGGGAAATTGAGAAAAATACAAAAAGTCTTGTAAACTCATTTGTATGTCTGTCATCCATTTCATCCATTCACCCACCCATCTGGCAAGATATCTACAGTGTAGCCCCTATATCTGTGGGGGATACATTCCCAGACCTTGCTTGGTTACATATAACCACAAATCATAGTGAGCCCTATTATTTTCAATGCGAAAAGTGGCAGGGATATCAAGAAGAGGTTGTAGCCTGTATAGGAGGTCCTAAGTGAAATTGTGGATAAGTAAAACCAAATGTATAGTCTGTCAAATGGTACTTGCACTGCATCAATCATTGTTTTCCCATACAAAAATGAAATAGGTGAAAATTTGCCTGCATACCACATACTTCATAACTTTATAACTTAAAACAGCCAATCAACAGTTTTGGCAAATAAAGAATAAACATGGCTAGCTACCTTCCTTTTAAATATCTTTAGGTTCCTACAGTTGCATGAGGTCCTAAAAGCTATGTGAGTGGCCTCCAGATTCCCTTTATTAGAATATCTATGCTGCCAGTAGCTAAGTCAGCAACCTTAACAGCTTTGGCAGCACCCCATTAGTACCAGAATTAAGTGGCTTCCAAATGATTGCATTGACATTTGGCTGCACAGTTAGAGTATTAAACAAATAAGCTATTCAGTTAAAAGCTTCTTTTCTCCCTCCTTCCCTTTTGCTACTGCCCACAACTGTCCCCTTAGCCATTATGTCCCGGCATTTTTGTGCCATGAAAGTTAGCAGGAGAGAACATTTGCCCTTTCAAATGGTTTGATACAGTAGCTCATTGATGGTGATGTACTTATGTAGTTTCAATGTTTAAAGATTGTAAAAAGAGAGATTTGGGCTGCTCAAGATGACTGTCAATCTGTGAAAAGATATTAATCAAGCTTGAAAACATTGATCTCTGGCATTGTACAGTGTGTTCTCCATATTCACAGAATCTGAATTCATGAATTTAACCTTCTATGCCTTGAAAATATTTTTTGAAATCCAGAAAGCCAACCTTGATTATCTGGTTTTTTATAAAAAAAAATAAGGGACACCATTGTATTTACAGGGGTGCTCATTAGGTAGCTCGCGAGCTACTAGTAGATCTTCGGCCCTCTTCCAGGTGATCTTCAGGCCTCACCAGCCAGATGGGGCACTCCTTCCATGCACGTGCACACACCCTGCATGCAAGTGCGCCCCTGCTACTGGCTTCTGCTCTCGCGGTGCTTCTTTCGCCTGCGGGGCATTGCAGGAAGAAGGAAGCACGAGACGGGGCCTCTGGAGGGAGCGCCCTGCCTCTCTCTCGTCCAGAAGCAGCTGTGCAGCCTCCGTTGCCGGTGAGACAGGCAGGACGGAGTGCTCCCTCTGGATGCCCCGCCTCGTGCTTTCTCCTTCCTGCAATGCCCCGCAGTCGAAAGAAGCGCTGCGCAGGCGGAAAACAGCAGGAGCACGCGTGGTGGTGGGAGCGTGTGGCGGTGGGAGTGCGTGGCGGCGGGGGCAGGTAGATCTTTTGGACTTGGTTGCTTTAAGAGTAGCTCGCATGTTGAAAAAGTGTGAGCACCCCTGGTATATAACAACAACTGTATAATTGACTTAAGCATTCATGCGGTTTGATATCCACATGGGATCTTGGAATCAAAACCTAGCAGATATGAAAGGCCCATTGTTTATATACGTTCCCAGTGACTTATAGTAGCTTTTAGAAAATGAAGTTAATATTAATGTACAATTAATAAAAGTAATACAAAACACATAGAATATATAAAACTAGTACAAGGAAGACATTAGACATATTTTCCAATGTCACCCAGGTCATTATATTATTTAACAATTAATAAGTAAATTGATTGCTCTTGACAGTACTGACTTATATAATTTTAGGATAACAAGAAAGGGGCCTCATATTATGTAGAATACATTATTTGGTTAATTCTTGCTTTTTAAAACATATATACAGTCAGCTTTCCTATAAGCCCAGAGGGTGACTCGGCTTTCCTCCTCTGGGCTCCTCTGTCCCTGTCGATCTCCACCCCACCCAGCCCTTCCCATGATAGCTCAGCCAGTCAGCCTGCCTGCCTTCTCTCCCTCCCTTCCCTTCTCTCTTTCTTTTCGTTTGCCTCCCTCTTCCTCTTTGCGCCCTTACACCTGCTCATATGTTACAATGGCACTCGGAAGTTATACCCCACTTTTTCTCTCCCCAACAAGACTCCATGTGGCTTTGATAAGGGATACAGGTGCAGGGGTTTTCAAACTATGCTCCGTGGAATCCCTGGGGCACTGCGAGTAACAGTGAGAGGCTTTGTGGTACCATGCAGCTTCCTGCCTCCTCCTCTTTCCTCCACCTCCTCCTGTTGAGAAATGCGGGAAATTGAATGTTTGGAGCAGCCAAAACAGCAGCAGCAACAGCTATAGCCCTTTCTCCATCTCTGCCAGACTCTCTTTCTCAATGCAGCCTTTTATGCTTCCAAAATCTTATTTCCCTCCCCAAGCGCAAGGGGTCCTTTGATTGTGCTTTTCTTTATATGACAGAAGGGTGTTGAACTGGATGGCCCTTTGTGTTTCTGCTATTATTATTATATTATATTATGACCTGGCCTATCTGTCAAATTTTAAAATGCAATGCAGTCCCTGTATCCAAATGTTTGCCAATGTCTGATATATATAATGTTGTGGCTCCTTGAAAAATGTTTGCTTCAAAAAGGGCTCTGCAGCTGAAAAAGTTTGAGAACCCCTGAGGTAGAATATCCCTTATCTAAAATCATTGGGGGCAAGAGTGTTTTGGATTTTACAATCTTATCTTTGGAAATATTTGCCTGTTCATGAAGGTATATTGTGGAGTTGGGACTCAACACTAAATAGGAAAGACTGTTATATTTCATATACTTCTTATTATATACTCATACCTTCATGACCATGGGAACCTTTTGGGTGACCTTAGGCAAGTCACACACACTCAGTTTCTGAGGAGAGCAGAAACAACCCCCTTCTGAACAAATCTTGCCAAGAAAACCTATGATAAGGGATGGTAGGGATGGCATGAGTGAGAAACGATATCTCTTAGTGATAGGGGTATTGTTTGTCTTCCAAGTTGTTTCTCACTCATGCCAATCTAAAAGGATCAGACTACAACATGGAGCAGATTCCCTACTCCTCTGTTCTGCACACAGTCCATTACTGATAGTGAAATCCATGATATTCTCTTTGATACCAGCTGTCTATTTGCTGAGACATGGTCTGGACATGCCAAAACAAATGAAGCACCTTTGAGCTATGAAACCTTTTTACAGTTTACAGTCTTTTTGTAGAAGATGATATCTTTCATTTCAGCAGTATTGCTTTCCTTTCCCCCCTACTTTTTAATTCCTCCGCATTAATATGTCACCCATCTGACATTGAGCACAGTAGCATTTTTCATTCTATTTAACATTAGCAATAGAAATAAATCCAGGAAAATAGATAGTAGCACATTTGTGATTTGTTGGTGCTAACCCAAATATTTTAGAGATATATTTTAAATAATTGCGAGCAGGATGGCTTATTTATAACATTGGCTGTAAAGCTGTGTGGAATTCAAACTAACTTAAAAATCTGAGCTTCTGGATATCTTTGGATTTCAAGTGAACTTGGAAGTCCAAACGTCACGTTTGCATTTTTGTTTCGATCTGCTCATGTTTAAAAGGTAATTTATTTCTTTTTCTTTCACCAGTGATATTAAATCTCTCTCTGTATCTTTTCTCCCACTTTTTTATTAGTTGTTTCAGAACAAATTTCAATATTTTACTTGTTGGAAGAATGAATGGTTAAAAACACCCAGTTGTAATTACACCAGAGACGTAGTTCATAGAATCATAGGGTTGGAATGGACTTGTTCAGTCTAAACATGCTCAGCTCTTTTAGCCGCTCTTTAATTCCTTGCAAACTTTCTTCTTTAAGGAAGCAACAAGTTAATTTTGTATTTATTTTCAATTATAAGAGAACAACGGCAAATTATAGCTTTTTGAAGCCTATTCACAGTTCTTTCCTTCTTGCAAGAAGACACAAATCTGGTTGGATGGCTTTTAATTGAAACTGGACTGTGCTAACAGATAATAAGCTGCCAATGAAGGTCAGAGCTTCAATGCTACAGTTTTACCAGCAATGTTATATGCATTTGAAATGTGGTCAACAATAAAGTTAGAGGAGGAAAAACTGGTGGTTACTTAGAGAGCAATGGAAAGAAGTATGTGTGGCGTGACAGTAAGAGATAAAGTCAGCAATAAAGTGTTTTGTCAAAGAACTAGAGTATGTGACGTGGCCAATGAAGTCTATGTGGCAAAAAGAAGATGGGCAGGGCATAGAGCATGAACAAAAGGCAACCGGTAGACATGTTAACTAATGAACTGGATACTAAGAGACCATAAGTGGCCCTTGGCCAGACCTTGTATTCGATGGGACAAAACAAATTTTGCATATGGGTGTTTTGCACACAAATAGCTTGGGGGGGGGGGGGGAGTAACCAGGACTTTCTGCATAGGAAATAATATTTCTCTGTGAAATTTTTCCAAAGAATAAGCTCCAAAATCAATTTTTTTTTGCAGAAGTAACATTTTTGTGTAGAAACAACATTTAATGCCCAAAAATTGTGTTTAAAATAAAATTACCTGCAAAAAATAACACATGACTTTGACTAAAGGCAAATAATTATCAAATCATTGTATAGACTGGGATTTATTAGTAGTTTATCTGAAACAGTTTTAGGGCAGTTGGCAGTTTTAGATATTGAAGAAAAGTAGAATCCTTTTGTTCCTAGAAGCTAATTAAGGTACATGCTTGAAGGAAGTCAATATTCCTGTTGATAATAACCATTAGTTGAGAATATAGAAGTCACATGGTTATTGCATTATTATTGCTAGTTTTTGGTGGGTGTTTTGGGTTTTGTTTCTTTTTCCTAATATTGCTTTTTTGTAATTTTGTAAAAAATGCAAGATCTAGGCAGATAGATAGATCAATCCCTAAATTAGGCAGCACATCTTCTTAGTGTTTTGAGATGTCCTTTCTCACCAGGAGGGGGAAGAACCTACAGTTATTCTTTACATTTCAATTTTTTACTAACATGATTTTGCATCTGTTTCTATGTGGCTACAGAAAGAAAGAAAAACACAAGAATATTTATTTTTTATGATTCCCTGAAAGCCATTATTTCTCTTGGCTGAAATTGATAATAAATGACAATATTTTTTTTCCTATAGAAGAAATATAATTTGCAGAATTCGAATGAAGGATGACAGACTTCCTATTCTTGTGAAACATATGTGGAATCAAGCTTTCAGTCTTGTGGCAATTAAATGGACAAGTGTGTGTGTATGGAGGGAGAGCGAAGCATTGATGATATTAGAGAAGCATGCAAAGAAAATGAAAGAATGTATTGTTGTTTTGGTATTCCTGCTACATCTTATTTTAAGTTGTTTTCAAAAAGCTATGGAAATAAATGTGTTTTCCCTTCTTTCCTACAGCTATTTTATGACATTCTTTGATGTCATAGATAAAAGCAAATAGCAGTGCTTTAAATTAAAATATTAATGTGCACAGAATGCATCAGGTGTTGTATGTAAATGAAATGCAAATGTATTAACATTAAACAATACTTATTAAGCTTCTTTAATCAGTTTAATGACTTCCAGAAAGGAAACTTGCTTAATTATATAAATTTACTCCATGCTGCAAGACGAAAGCTAGTTACAGCACCATCTGATCGACGTTAGCTTAGCAAAGTCAAAGTCGGACAAATTTTCTATCCCATACAACTGAAAATTCAACCTGGAAACTAAAAGAAAGTGTTGCATATCCAGTCCATGTTGGTTTTAGAGACTGGAATACTTTTGGAGTGCTATTCTTTTTTAAAATGATTTTTATTAGTAAATAACATAAGTAACATTAAACAAACACTTTTTGGATACACAGATAATTAAAATGTCT
Organism: Anolis apletophallus; assembly: GCA_030556195.1. Lineage (NCBI taxonomy): Eukaryota > Metazoa > Chordata > Lepidosauria > Squamata > Anolidae > Anolis > Anolis apletophallus. The sequence continues at coordinate 19,809,908 of JARBWK010000005.1, read as the reverse complement.
TATTTGGAGCCCTGCTCTCGGTCTCACCACCTTCGCAAGCGCGTCTGGTGGGGACGAGAGACAGGCTCTTCACTGTGGTGGCCCCTCGACTATGGAACTCTCTCCCAAGCGAGATCAGATCTGCCCCTTCCCTCCTGTCCTTCAGGAGGCTCATGAAATCCTGGCTTTGGAAGGAAGCATTCCCAGAATAAAGACTGGGATTGAGTTAATGACCACATATATTGGATTGAGTTGAAGTTGATGTTATCTGGCGATTTGGTTTTAATTGTATTTTAATATTTTTATCTATGTATGTTATTTATGTATTTTAACGTGTATGATCTGCATTTAATTTTTGCTGTAAGGCCGGTCTGAGTACCTCTTTTGAGGTGAGAAGACTGGGATATAAAAGTTTTAAATAAATGAATATTCTAATGTAACACTTCATATTGCTAGAATAGTGCCCCTTTGCCACACTTGAGCTGAAAAGAGAAGGAAGTTGGGGCTAGAATTTCTCAATTTTGGGATTTAGCCCTGTGTTTCCATGGGTCATCTCCAGTTTTAAGGGACCTAGATTCAGACAAGAAGAAAGGACTGTGCACCGATCTCCAACTCAGAAAGTATATCAGCAGTTTGCTACATTTTGCAAGGCTTAAACCATTTATTACTATGGGTGCATATATACTGTGGAAATAATGCAATCTGACACTGCTTTAGCTGCCATGGTGTGGAATCATGGGAGTTAGTTTTACAAATGCTTTAGCCTTCTCTGCCAAATAGTACAAACTACAACCCACATAATTCCACATCATTGAGCCATAGCAGCTAAACTGGTGCATTAATCTTACAGTGTAGGTGCACTGCATCTTGCAAATACTTTCTAAGTGTGCAGGTATGTGTTCTATGTTTAGTTAGCTTCCTCCTTTCCTCCAGTTATAGTGGTCTCTAGGTTCACCCTCAACCCCACACCATCTTCTGGCTATAAACAAGAAGGCTGCATCAAATGTTCTGTATCTTATCTTCCTAAGGGAGTGAAAATGAATAATTCCTTCGTTTTACCTCAATCTGAGAACAACTCATTTAGTTACGATTTCTGCCCTAATTTCCAAACAAGAGTATGTGCTATATGGGTTTAGATATTTCTGAATGACTAACTGTGAGCAGCTGAGATATCTAATGCATCACATTGGCTCCATCCCTAGATAATTTCCACCAGGTTTGTGCCCAGAAATCTTAAGACCTAGGGTAATCCCAAAATGGCAAACCTAAATTGTGGGAGGAAGCAACTGCCAACTTTCTAAATGTCTTGTTTTCAGATGAGTTCATACAGCCAAAGGTGGTTTGGGGAGTGACATATGTTGGTTACTCCTCTAAATGAGCCTTTAGCACCAAGAAAGTCAAACATTTGTAAACAGGCCACCCAGAGTTGGTACTTACCTCCTCTCTTGGCATTCATTATTGTTTTCTTTCTCCCATCACTTTAGTGCCCACAATCTTTCCCGTAGTGTCCTGAAGCAATGTAGCTTTCTGAAAAAAGAACTCAAAAATGGGGAGAGCAACTTTTAGAGGAACCAAGCAAATATCACATGATTTTAAACTGAGTTTATGAGAAAGACAAATATCTTGGATGCTTGAAATGAAGGACAAAATGACATTCTATTTGGAATGTAAATCTGTGTTTGATTCATTCTTCTGTTCAAGAAAAAAATCGCTTTTTCTTCATTAGCAACATTGCAAGAGTTTAATTACTTTTCATATTTTGGAGGATTTTGGTGAACACTTTGTAGAAGACTTTTGCACAGATACGCACACGCGTGCGTGCACACACACACACATTGCCTAACACAGTGTTTCCCAACCTTTTTTGAGCCACAGCACACTTTTTACATTTGCAAAATCCTGGGGCACAACACCAACCAAAATGACACAAAATGACACTCTAACACAGTAATACATATAGTAAATATGGTTTTAAAATGTATTTATACACTCAGTGTGAAACCTGGACCTGTTTCGATGAACTCAACATAGATATCCTGGCAGGAATGGCAGAAAGACACAAACTTCCCACACAGAACTCCCATAACCAAGAGAAAATGCTATAAGAGTTTGGTGGGCATTGACCTTGAGTTTTGGAGTTGTAGTTCACCTATATCCAGAGAGCACTGTGGACTGAAACAATGTTGGATCAGGACCAAACTTGGCATGAATACTCAATATGCCCAAATATGAACACATATGGAGTTTGGGGAAATAGACCTTGACATTTGGGAGTTGTAGTTGCTGGGATTTATAGTTCCCCTACAATCAAAGAGCATTCTGAACCCCACCAATGATAAAACTGGGCCAAACTTCCCACACAGAACCCCCAGGAGGCAAGAGGAGGTCTCTACTTGGGGAAAGGAGGGCGGGCCTTTCCAATGCATGGAGAGGGAGAGACCAAGTAGACAATGGGTGGGGAGGGGGGGTGTCTGTAATTTTGTGCCTTTATCGAGGTAGGATTCTTAGGGTTTTTATACTTCAACACACTAGACTCTCCCCCCCCCCCCTTCCTGGAGGTTCCAATTTCCCACGGCACACCTGATGATCGCTCACGGCACACTAGTGTGCCCCGGCACACTGGTTGGGAAACACTAGCCTAACATGCATTTAGAATAAAACAAAGGGGTTTTTTTGTGTTTTCTTTTTGGCTAATGCTACTGCATAGTAAAAATTGCTATGTATAGACTACAAAGACCCTTTTCTGTAAAATATATATATTTAAAATGTGGGTAGTGGTTGGATAATTTGCACAACTCTAAAATAAATTTAGGAATAAATGCACCCTGTAGCATTATTCCAGTGTTTCATCACATTCTTATGTGACTATGAAGCATAGAATATACATTATATATTGTATATGGGAGGAAGTGTGTTTCTTTAATGTCTGCGATCATCCGAGGCAGAGAGCAGCGTAATATAGTGGTTTCATTCTGGATTCAGACTTTGATAGACAATAGTTCAGATCCCTGCATTGCCATGGAAAAGCACTGGATAACATTGGGCAAGTCATACTCTACCAAGTCTCAAAAGACAACAATGACTCTGCATAAAACCTCCCAGAAAATCATGACAAGTCTGCCTTAAATCAGAATTAAGTCAAAAGCACATACCAGCAATAACAACCATTATCAAGACAGTGATTAGATTCAGATGTTTTCTCTTCATCTTTCCTGTGATGCCCTCAGGTTCATGTTCCTGGTATATGTGAATTGCTGCTACTCACTCCAGTGTAGAAGAATAGGCCTCATCTGGGGATACTGCTTATGGAAACCTTTCCTATCTTGAGTCCTAAAAGCTATGAATATACTTGTGGACAGTGACAGGTCAGCTAACATGTACGCATTCAGAAGATATTTGCAATATCCTCCATCCACATCTTCCCCACTGCCCGTAATGAGAAGCAATTTTTGTTCTTTACAAGTTGAATCTTGTCTCTTCCTTAATCCTCCCCCTCTCTGCAACACTTTCAATAGGAAGTCAGAAGGGAAAACAAATTTGTTTTTTTCCCAGTGTAATGGCTTGTTAAAAGGGGTCGAAGAAGGAGAAACAAAGATATATACAGTGAAGAAAATTGCACTTGTCACATGCTGAATCAATACTTTCATCAAGCTGTAATCAAGGGTACACACCACTACTTACAAAGTATAATTAATTCAGCACAAACCAGCAGTTGAGAGTGTGCTATGCTTTAAACTGTTTGACTCTATTAACATTTAAATACTCTATTGTGTGCTCTGCTATTTCTTCCCTTTATTATAAAACTGAATTCTCCATCGTTTGTGCTTATTAATTTCTTTTTTTAAAAAAACCCTCAGCACACAATGAAAAGATTTAACAATTCTCTGTGTTCAATAATTACGCAGCACCCTAAGTTATTTCATATAACTGATTAGCTTTCATGTTATCCAATATTTGGTCAATCATTTATAATAACCATGAAATATACAATAAAAGGTTGCCTTGTGCTTCATCAGAATGGACTATAATAGTCTCCACTGAACAATCATGGTCAAAATACACATTGCATGCCACTTCATTCTTGGGGTAGGGTTATGGGGGGGGGGGGGTTGGGGGAGGGTTACTGGAATATGACAGCTGCAAAAGATACTTGGTGTGTCATAATAAGAATATGCTATACATTGGCATTTTTTTTACACATTGAGAATTGCATCCTAATAAATTGTTTTAAACTCAGCTGACACTTCCTTTGCTTTATGCCAGGCACAGTTAGCTATTTGCTCACAGGCCAGATCAGATTCCGTTTGATCTGGTTTGATCTCATCCCATTGACCCAAGGAATTAAGATGTGGTGAATTGTTTGACTCGACTCTATTGACTTATTTGAGAATCATGCTGGTCAAAACCTTTCCATCTTCAGTTTTGTCACTTTCTTCATATGGGGAGCAATAAATCAGAGCAGGAGAGTTCTGAATGTAAATGAATATCTCCAGGCAACTGTCAGCACGCTGCTGGAATGGAGTCCGCCAGAGTCTATCATAAGATGCAAGGCTACTTCCGGCAGGGCTCCGTTGGGTTCTGTTCCCACTAAGAGGGAGCCCTGAGGATATGGGTAACTACCCATATCCTCATTGAAGAAGCCAGGAACAGCTTGGAAGGAAGCAGGGGACAACTGGGACACGTCGTGAGATGGTGCCACTCCAGTTTCCCCTGCTGTCCCTTGCTGTCCCCCTCTATCCTAGAGCTCCATTTGATGAGATCCTAAGGACTCTAAAATATCAGCATCCTCAAATGCATAGAAACCCCCCATGTATAAGCAAAACTGGCATATTGAGAATTGGCTTGAACCAAATGGCTAGGATTTTAATCTCCATTTATAAGTAACAACAATTTAAGTATTTAGCTTGGCATGTGAGTGCATGTGTTGGCACTTTCTACAATGTCCAGGCAATATTATAAATTCGAAAACAGTGTTTTGCCCTATGTGAAACCAGCAACTTTATTTATTTGACTTGTTACACTTTAAGGGTATGAGATTTCTCACTAATATGGTGTATTAGTATCGATTACTCAATTAGTACTGAAGTTAAGCCTGGATTTCAACAAAATAGGTTTTCTAGGACATTGAAATTCATTGGGATGTGACAGGGCACTTGGGTGCATAAAGATTTGTAATTTGTTTGTCATGTACTCAGACAGCCATGACCCTTTCAGGATGTCAGTTTCTTTAGGACTGAAGGGAATTTCTTATTTCACCACTGAAAGTTAATATATGATTCCCTGTCTTAGAACACAATTCTCCAGTACATCAGGGATGGGGAAAACTATACAAGAATTCTATTTCTCAGTCTTTCATTTGCTTTTTGCAAACCATACACACTCATCCACTCCCACCTTTTCCTTCTGTAATTTCAGCCAACAAAGTGCTTGTACAACCTATGAGAGATTTCAAGATCACATTCCAGGGCTAAGATCATTAGTAGTATATTCTGAAGGCCTCCGGAATCTCTGATCCAGCATTGTTTGATTTCAACTATGGCTCTGAATAGAGGGTATATTTCTCCAGATATGGCCTTGCAAGTTCTTTCAAGTTGTTGCCAATCTTCCATTACCGTAGGCTGTGGGAACCACTCACTTTCCTCTGTTCCTGCCTTACAAGCAGCATTCCTTTCTCATAATTATAAACTGCCTTCTCTTATAAAGAGAGAAGCTGATAGGTATTGTTTCCATCTTAGATTACACATAGAGACACATAAAACTATGTATCAAAGAGATACAATACATGGAGCCCAGGATGTTCTTCTAATCAAAACACAATTTGGGTAATGGTTAAAAAGACTTTGCCATTTCCTCTAATTAGAATATCTCCCAAAATTACCATACCCATGAAGCTGCCATGGTAGTTAATCCAGTCTGCCTGGGGATTAACTGGCAGGGTGTTTATAAAAAAAGAGATTTTTATAGACTCCTTCCCTCCCCCGCCACCCAACAGCTTCCTCCTTTTAATTTTGGCCTTCCTTGAATTTGCAAGCAAGCTATGGGGACTTGTTGACATTGAGTCTCTAGTTCCTTTACAGGTCTCTTCTCCAAGCCATGGAACAAAACATGAATAGGCTTCTGTGCCCTGGCCAAATTCTTTATGAATAGGTTACTCTGGTAGGGAGCCAGCAACCATGGATTTATGTTGTATGGGAAGGCTCAGGATTGTTTTCAGATGAATACAGCTCCAGATCATTGTTTCTTGAATTGTAGGAGGTGACTGTACTACAGATATTAATCCTTAGTTTTAAGATTAGCTCTTGTCCTAAGAAAAAGCATGTCTGTGTTCTTAACAGATGGCAAATGTTTTCATCTCTTCCCCCCCCCCCCCACTTTCTTCTTCAACACTGAGTAGATATCATCCTATAGACAAATAACAGAACTCCCACACACACACTGAAGAAATTCTTGATAAAGATTTTGTTGTTTTTTCCCTGCGCTCCAATCAGTTTTTTTTAAAAAAAGTAATTTATTTGTCTATTTTATTTATTTCCGATTGATGCAGGGAGGATGTCATGGGGATTGCATTATGTCTCCATCTGAATATTGCACTAGCAGCTTAATGTTGAGAGCTTAAAGCATCTTTGCAATCTATGGCCAGACAGGGAAATGAATTCTAATACATTCTGTGGGTTACTCCTGACAGCAAAGAGGAGGAGAGAAGGGGGGAAAGGTGTGCAGCAGTGGTCAAAACATTTATCGGTAATGGTCCACCAAGGACCAAAGCTGTTATGGTTTACTTTGAGCCACAAAGAGCCCAATTCAAATTTATAGTGCCGGAAATGCTTCACATCAAAGAAAATAGAAGGTATATACTGTAGATATATACAAACATACATATGAAAATCTTCCTGGTTAAAAAGAAGCAAACTAGTTGGGAAACATTATATTGTAATTCAAACTTTAATATTTTTTGACAGAACAGCATTCTGTCTAATAATGAATGATCAAACAGACTCCCTTATTGGCTATGTGTAAAGCTGCAAGCTGAGAATATAAAATTAGGCTCTCCAAACGGTAACATTCTAGCTGACTAGGGCCAGGAGGAGGCAGAATTAATAATTTCTGTGTCTCATTCCCTTTCATTCAGGTGAATTGTAGTGAAAGTACTGTTTCTCCAGAGTTCTCATGCCTTTTTAATAAGGAGCAGAGACATTCAGGTGCCTGAGGCACAAATCCAAATGGTATCCCTCCCTCCCCCTGCTGGTAAGGAAAAGATTGCTTAATACATGACAAACGTTTCTGCATGTTTCTGTCTCCTGTAATAGTGACTTCCATCCACCTCCATATTTTTTTCCTCAAAATAACACAGTTAGGTTCTTTTATCCACATGGGATACATTCCTGGATGGACTGCAATTATGTGAAATTGCAAATACAACTGGATGCCATTAAATTGGTTGACTTCTCCAGTCCCAGCATAACACAGAGTTGTGTTCAATCTAGAGATACTTGAGGGGGGGGGGGAGGAGAGAGAGGGAGGGAGGGAGGAGAGGGAGAGAGAGAGGGAGAGAGGAGAAGGGAGAGGGAGGGAGAGAGAGAGATCTTCTCTAGAAACTTACTAGGCCTTCTAATATGACTTTATGGTAACTTCTAGGGGAAGCATACCATAGAATTGTCTAGATACTGTAGCAAATTTCTAGAGAGATCACCCTCACTCCCAGTCCCCGGGGAGAGGTAAGTAAAACCTGAGACATGGATTTCATGGTTATAGGGATCTTATTGTATGTTTAAAGACCAATATAATCCTGGGCTAGAACAATGGCCTCTGGGTCCTGACAACTTGTCTTTTTCTGCATTAGTCTAAGCCAATCTAGAATTTGAACAATATTCTTTGGGAAAGCCCTACAGTGTCAGCAAAACCCAATGTCCATCCTAGGTGCTGGTTAGTCTAGACTTCACTGACAAGGATTCTATAGATTAATATTTGTATTCAACTATATGTTCACTGTACACGTGATGACAACTGTTTACAGAATGCAAGCTTTTTTCAACAAACACACACACACACACACATATTGCAAAACTCCATATTCAAGGAGGATTTTGTGTGAACTTTGCATAACATACTTAACATTAACAAACTAATGAATGCCTTCACCCAGGGCTGTGTTAAAGGCTCTTCCAAATATACCTGCTTTCCCTCTGTATCAACATGATTGCCTTCAAGTCAAACACCGCTGCATGAGGTCACTGGTGGAGCTGGAGCATGTTCAGTGGTGACTGGTAGCTTCAATGTGACTGGGGTGGTGAATCCACAAAGAGCTTCAATCTGAACTTGAAAGGACATGCCCAAGATGTTGAACTTGTTTTGAGCCAGGGCAGTGGCGGGTGATGTCTCCTATGTCTATAGCGGTGTGTGAATGCTTTCCAGATTTGGGTGAGCTTCAAAGGAGCTATCCAATATTGCCACCAAATGATTCTACACCATAAAACACTCCATTAAAGTCTGAAGTATAACATGGAGACTGGTTATGGTGGCATGGGAGCCACCAACTGTCATGATGCTCTGATATTTTGGGAGTATAACTAAGATTGGGTCTAACATTTTGGAAAGTTTCTTTCAAGTCGAAATGAAAATTCAGGACAGGTTCACTACCTCACTGATAAGAAAGCCATAAAGGGCTAGTGAATAAAGCCACATTACTTCAGCTTCTAACTAGATCTGTTTTATAGAGTATCCCCAGTCTGTTTCAGACACAGAGCTGTTGACAATCATCCTCCCTCCCCCAAGTACAGTAACTCCCGTAACCCACACTTATGGTTTAACTTACCTGCATGCAGGAGAGCAATGGTCTCCCAAGGAATTTGTTATGTCCTTCATGTGATTCAATTGTATACTTCCCCTGAAAATAGAATAGAATTGCATTGGAGGACCAAGCAAATTCCTACAGTGGATATTGGTCTAGAATTTCTAGGTCTTCCAATACCTTTGTGGTGTGCTATGGCCAGAAGTGAGGTAATTTATTGGAATTAGGTTTTATCCATACTTTCACATTACCATGGTCTGGCTATGAAGATATTCCCTGCAGATATGAGGGCCTTACTGTACTTGGAGAGGGTCTAATTGTTGCTTTGTCAACTTGGGGAGTACACAGTGATAAAATCTGCTTTCCCCAAATCTATTCAAAGAAATGACTCTTCTGTTATACCTGCAACATTATTTGCCACTGACTGAGCCTAGCAAATAAAATATGTCACCTTTATTATGACAGCTAAGCCTTTTTTTATTAGGTGGGATAACCTCATAAGATTTCTTTTCAGTATGGGTGTGTGTGTGGGGGGATCAGACGTATCTTACCAAATAGTCTACACTAATTTTTGAATACAGATTACTATAAGTCTCTGTGTTGAAAGTATTTAACATGTTACAGCAATGACAGCTTCATTCTCTTCTGCCTTCCCTATAGCAACGGTTGTAAAGGCAGATTATGCTTTGAAAGTATTACTATGAAAAGACAATACAGATATTCAGAGGTCTAGTCTTGATCCCCTTCTTGTTCCTTTTTCATAATAAAAAAAACACCAGGCTTACAGTTGCTATTGTATTGAACTCTCATGCTTCAAGCTTTATTAGTATTGATAATGGGACTTAATGGTGCTACTTAACATCAGAACTACGTAGTAGTTTTTCCTTAATAATGTGATATAAATGAATTCATTGAAAACCCTGTGGAGTAGGTCAGAATGAATGGATGTATCTTTTTATTTTGCTTAGTCCTCATCCTTCTCCCCCCTTCTTTTGACTCTGGAAAAGATGGCTTTTGGGGAGCTACTGGCTTGGAAGCTCTGTCAGCATAACCGACATAGCCAGCCCATTTACAGCAGACCTAGTACATGATGTGCCTTTCCAAAATAAATTCTTGGTATCTAAATAAGCAATCCAGGTAAGACAAGGGTGTGGAACTATCTAAGGTGAGGGGTAAGCTTTCACCACTCCTACTTTTGTCGAAATGCATGCATGTGCTTTTAGGATTTTGGGGATTTCATTTTGGCTTCATCATTTATTTGCTCACCAAGTTTAAGGAATTAAGGCACAATGATGGAAGCAGCAGCACCACCACAGTTGAAAGTTTTAAGGGGTTTTTGAAGGAGGGTGGGAGTATTAGGCAACTGGAACAATAGGTTAGTGGTTCCTGCTTAGGTATTTTCATATTCTATTTCTTCTCCTACACTGCAGTCATAAAAAACAATATCTCTCAAGTATGAATCCAAAACATAGCTTAAACTGTATCAGTTCCACAGGAATGAATGTACCTATGTGGTGCATTCATACTTGGGTATCTTTCATAAATAATGTGCATTTTGCAGCAGTGAAGCCCCCAGTAGCACAATGGGTTAAACTCTTGTTCCGGCAGGACTGAAGACTGACAGGCCGGATTTTCAAATCCAAGGAGAGTGCGGATGAGCTCCCTCTGCCAGCTCCAACTCCCCATGTAGGGACATGAGAGAAGCCCCTCACAAGGATAGTAAAAAAAAAAATCAAAGACATCCAGGCATCCCCTGGGCAATGTCCTTGCAGATGGCCAATTCTCTCACACCAGAAGCGACTTGCAGTTTCTCAAGCTGCTCCTGATATGGAAAACAAACAAACAACAGTAGATTTGTCTCATCTTGACTGTCCCCAAATCTGTTTGGGTGTGATTGCCTTGACCAAATCCCTGAGCCTTATATTAGTCACACAGTCATTGTTTGGGATTTGCTCTGAACTCCACTGATGTGAATGTAACCATTCATTCAGCAAGAATAGTTTGATTCAGCTAACAAATCTCATGGTTCTAATTTGGGAAAGTTCCACTTTAGTTGCATGTCCAGTAATAATTCTCTGAGACTTGTATATGCTGTATATTCAGTTTAGACCTTGGACTATCGCATGCGGAACCCTGAATGATCTAGAATACAGATCGAGAGTGTACAACCCCTATTTATGTTCCTTTAAAAAAATGCCCTCAATTCCTCTAAAGAGTCTGGGGGACATTGGGGGGATAGTGATGATGTTGGCTGAAAATTGTTCTTTTTCCTACTGAAACATGAACACTTATAGACACTATAGTCCAAAAAGTAACTTTACAAAGATCTGGAGTAAGTGATCGTGTCAAAGAGTTCTTTCAGTCAATTTCTTTGAAGGATTTGAAGAATCAAGGAAACTTTTTCCAAACTCACACTTTGTCTGGTTTGGCTTTAATATGAAAGGTATAAAGAAGCAGTCTAGTAAGAAAGAAAAAATGAAATCATGGGGTGCAGAGGAGGGCAGTTTATTTTAAAATAGAATGTTTGAGGGAGTTTTTCTTTTGTGTTTTTCAGGGTTGCAAGACTTTCCTGACTTCTGTATATGCAATTTCTCTCTCTCTCCTGCCCTCGCAATCAGTCCAGAATTTTCCCCCAAGTGACCTCATACCCAAAGTGGCCTTGTAGTAGCAACCAGTGATTGTAGTCAGTGTAAAAATCAGATGGATATAAATTATAAATGAGGCAAACCTTCAGCTGTCTCTCTTGAAAGACCACAATGTGAACTGCCACATTGTGGCACAAGTCGCTTATCTATAGACACTAGACATGGTTTCGAACCCAAAAATAGAGAATCACAAATGTAATGGGGGGTATTAGTAATAGAAAGACTTACCAAAAAAATTCCAAAATTTTCTAAAATGTAACTTAATTACTAACGAAATTCGTTAGTAGTTCTAAAGTAGGCAAAGCAGGGAAACAGGACTGACACTGTTTTAAGCACAGGCAAATCAAGGGGCAACATTTCCCTTGAATTCCTTGCAGGGACATATAATGCATTAATATATTATTATTAATATTATTCTTAATATTATTAAAGGACAGGGTTTCTTTGCAGGGAGATATAATGCATTAATATATTATTATTAATATTATTATTAATATTATTAAAGGACAGGGTTTCTTTGCAGGGAGATATAATGCATTAATATATTATTATTAATATTATTAAATACCTCTGGTGCAGGCCTTGCTAATCTGTAGATTTCTCCTCACTCCAGCTTTTTCCCATTCAGTTTTACTATAGCAGTCTAGGACCTCCGTTTGAACTCTATGGCTTTTCTTGATTCTGAACTCTTCCTTCTCCTCTCCGTGCTCTTTTCACTCCTGCTGCCCTTTTCTCAGCAGTTCTTATGTCCTTCTGCTCTGTGCATCTATCTAAACCCCCTTCCTGGGTGTTTAAATCGCTTTTTTCATCAGTCCTCCAGCCCCTCTAGGAGTCCCAATCTGGACCTCTCTATCGTTTCTGGCTCCTTTTTCACTTCCTGGAAGAGGCCTTTCACTCTAATTAGGCTTCAAGCATGGAAAGGCCCCGATTTGACTGTGAGTTATGTCTGCAAAGCTATTTTGGAGGGGGAAATTTTCCTGTTGGGTGGGCATCCGAAATATTTAATAATCTAACGAAATTTTGGGCCCAGAGAGTGCGGAAATGAAAGTCCACTTCCAGGATTGGCCCTGCGAATCGTATAAACTTGAAATTCCCATACATACGAATCCCTTCCGATTTCTTTTCATTTTCATAACTTTTTTCTCATGCCTAATAGACACATAGCAAAGCATTGTTCCATAGGTGGTCAAACAAAAGAGAGTTTTCAGATGAGTTTGATGGGCAACAAGCTGACCTCAGTTTCCAGTATTAATATCCATCCAATAATTATCTGTTGATTTACCCATTGCTGGGCAGTGGGCACCATTTTCTTATTTTCCTAGCCATCAGTGGTAGTAGGGAAAGATCTGCCAGGGAAATAAAATGGCAGGCCACTGCTTAGAACACTGATGGCTGTCACTTGGATGTCCAAGATGCCATCTACATTGACATCTCTCTCTCTCTCTCAGCATTACTTCGCGAATGAAGATTCTTAGGAAGGACTCGTCCCACGCTTTTTACAAGCACGTTGATGACTAAAAAGCCAATCTGAGATAGGCAAGTTCAGTTGCAGAAAGCACAGCAGAAAGTCTCCTTGGGTGATGTTGTTTCCAAGTTATGGTTCTTTCTGCATTGTCGTTTCTCTTCGGTGTGTCTTCTCGAAAGAGGCTGCAGCATTGTAGATAGTGCATCTCCACGTCTCCTGATGTGAGGCCAGGGTGGACCATTGTTGGTGATCAATCTTGTTGAGCCTGAGGTGTTGTTTCAGGGAGTCCTTATATCTCTTTTTGGGGTGCCTCTCTTGCGCTGACCCATGGCAAGTTCACCATAGAGTAGTATCTTTGGGAGGCGGTGGTCCTCCATCCACCATGTAATAGAGTGTGGTGGAGTCCCCTTCTCCATAGGTATTTCTTTTATCAAGGCTGGATGACAATTTATTTGATGTGCTTTGATTTTGTATTTCCCATGGTGTTGGACTAAATGGTCCTTGTGGTGTCTTCTAATTATAATTCTATGGTTGAATTTTTATTTATTTGTTTGTTTCTGTTCCATTCTGATAATATTAAAAGTGCACAGGGACCTTAACATTTGAGAAGGAAAGAAGACTCAACAGGGTGAAAACTTTTAATATTTATTTCATTCTTGATCACACAAGTGAAATTAATGAAGTTTTTGTTTATCTATTTGATTTATATTCCACTTTTTTCAAACCCTGGGGGCACTCAAAGTGGTTCACAACAAAATAAATGTCAAAATCAATGCCTCACAAAATATAAATTACATCATATGACTATAGGAGCATATAACAATAGATTAAAACCACTAAACTATAAAACATCAGACATATACAAACATTTTCATCTCTAATTTGGTGGGTATCTGTCCAAAGTCTAGCAAATTGATTTTCTGTGAAAATAATATATAACTTTCATATATGAAACATGTTTATGATTATCAGGTCATAGGACACATGTTCTGACATGCCTATGAGGAAGCCATGTGTAAGAACTAATGCCTGAAGAAGCCTTGAATGTGTTTTTTGTATGTTTTTCAAGTTGTATGCCATGTTCCAGAAGCATTCTCTCCTGACATTTTTCCTGCATCTGTGGCAGGCATCCTCAGAGGTTGTGAGGACCTCATAACCTCTGAGGATGCCTACCATGGATGCAGGTGAAATGTCAGGAGAGAATGCTTCTGGAACATGGCCATACAGCCTGAAAAACTTACAACAGCCCAGTGATTCCAGCCATGAAAGCCTCCGACAATAGCCTTGAATGTGTTTTGAAAAGTTTTACACCTATAAGCCTTTGTTGTTTTCCTACTTTCATTCATCCATTTTGCAAAGTCTAACTAAAGAACATATTTGGTATAAGTACTGCATAATCACATGTATGACTCTGACCTGTGATTATGAAGAAAATGGAATGTGTATTGCTGCTCTACTGTAAGAAAGGTACTGAGTGTGTTACTGAAATTATCCTAACTTTATTCCATTGTTGTTTTTCCCCCTTTTGTTCATTTTTGCTTGCTGCTTTAATGAGTGGTGGGATGCTTGCTATATCCAGCTTTCCAGTTTGTATCCTCAATTTCAGGCATGACACACCATCAGAGGTAGCACTTCAGAAACCTTGAACAACTAAATTAAAATATGGCTCTGCCCCCCACCCCCAACTCAAAATCGATTGATGTACACAATTTCCTAAACATCTGTTCAGCTGCTACCCTATTAAATCTCACTTACCACCAATGTCTGTGCTTGAAAAGACAAATATACAATGAAATACTCTAATTGAGTTTAAGCATTGTTTCATTGCTCAGATCATAGGGATGAAGAACAAGAGGCATAATTGTTTGTAGAAAACCCCAAGCCAGATTCCAAACAGATTGTTTATATTTTGTTTAAACTCCCATTGGCTCTATTGTTGATGGAGTATCATAACTAACTCAGGTACAGCAAAACGACAGAATTATGAGAATTGCAAGTGTTGGTGATAATCACTGATAATAAAGTACATTTTAATAATTACAGGATGTGTGACTGCAGTCCTGTGCCCACTAGGGAATAAGCTACAGTGTACTCTGTGGGATTTGTTACAGAATAAATATATCATCAGGTTGAATGTTGGGAGTGACATTTATTTGATTTGAAAATACATGGGGAAATTCATTGTATAGTAGTAGAATTTAAAGGTTGTGTACATAAGTCATTACCGCAAAAAGGTACAACAAATGTTGTAATCCTTAGTGGAAATAAGATCATTAATGCCTTTCAGCCGTGTAAGCCAAAAATTGAAGTCTTGTTTACACAGCCTACATGCATCTGATTAGCAGTTGTGGATGGCACACTACAGGGTATGAGTATTTCTATCTTTTCCTGCTCATGAACTCAGGAGTGGGGCGAAACATCTTCCTATTGAGGTCACAGTGCTGCAGCAGATGGAAATTTCTTCAAACACAAGAGTGCTATGAACCACTAGTTGCCCAGAACTCAGACAAATGCTCTGCTGAATCAGTGGGTACTATGTTGTCCTTAATATCTAAAAGAACTTTCTATATATAATCTCTTTTCTCAGTCCCAGTAGTAAAGCCAATGGGGAGTTCCCTATACACAGAATCCGGAATGAGCATCATAATATATAATGTCTTACACTTGAAAGGGACCACAGGGACCACATAGTTCAACCCCACACTATACAAGAAGCATGTTTATCTACCTTCCAAAGAAAGATTCCACCTGTCAATTCCACTGTCAAAAAGGTTTTATAGTGTTTTGGTGGAAACTATTTTCTTGTAACTTGAATCCATCATTTTTTCTTCTAGCCTCTGGAATAGCAGAGAACAAGCTTGCTCCCTCTTCTAAATGTCATACCTTCAGATATTTAAATATATAATTTCTCAGTCTTCTCTACTCTAAAATTAACATATCAAACTTCATAATAAGGTTTGGTTTTTAGGCATATGATCACCATGGTCACCTTTCTATGGACATATCCCTGCTTGCCAATCAAAACTACTATACCCTCACTTCCAAATCCAAAATGACAATTAATTTCAAATGCCACAGTAGTAATAATGCAAATCCTATGTTTAGGCTCAGAAGAAATTCTTGGTTTATTTAGATGGGCTTACTCCAGTGGTTCTCAGCCTGTTGGACCCCAGGTGTTTTGGCCTTCAACTCCCAGAAATCCCAGCTAGTTTACCAGCTGTTAGGATTTCTGGGAGTTGAAGGCCAAAACAAATGGGGACCCACAGGTTGAGAACCACTGACTTATTCTGCAGAAAATATATGTCAATATGGAGCCTTAGTAGATTTGGAGCAGTCCTGCTGTTATCTTAACTATTTTCTAAGTATTGTTTTTTTTGCATGGTTTTACATGGCCACTTTTTAACACACAAAAGTGGAATAGTATCTTATAAAGAGGATGTGGCTGGTATTGAAAATTGTAGCCCCAAGTGGCGTGTCTTCCTACACCTTTCCACAAAGGATTCCATTTGACTTCATAATATGATAGAGTTCTGTCAAACTTTTGATAAGTCAGTATGGCTTCTGATGTCTGATCACTACCATTATTTTAATGTAGACACAAATATTTGGAACAGGATTTTGGAGCAATGGAAAAACACATTGCCATATAGAATTTTTTATGCATCCTTGAATAAAGGTATCATTGGGTTAGACATTTTGTCTCAATTCCACTAAAACTGGGATTTGTGGTCATTCTTGTCATGTTCTTGTAAATATGGCTGTGGTTAGGTTGCTGGAGTAATTTGAGCAAAGTAACTGTAACTGATGTGATTTTACAGGTAGCGTGACACAGTGATTGCCAAGTTATAGTGGAAGGAAAATTCAATGGGAAATTGTATGATTTAATATTAATAATAATAAATTTATTTTTATACCCCACCTCCATCTCCCCAAAGGGACTCAGGGTGTCTTACAAAGGGACAAGCCCAAAAACACAGATTTTTTAAAAAATAGCACAAATAAAATCAACAAAAAAAGATAAAATTAACACATCACAATAACAGAACATTGATGGAAAGATTATGTTTTATCCATTCTTTAGAATAGTGTTTTTGTATCATAAAAGAATTTAAAATATGTGCTTTATATTTTGTTATATATTCTTTCACCCTGTATCAACCAGTTCTCACACTGCTTTGATAAAGTGACACTTTTTGAATAAAAAAGAGGGTAAATGACTTTATTATGTTTCTAAAAACTGGGACATTTAACATGAATTCAAGGGTATTATGAATTCTGTGGAAGTGGAACAGGCCCCAATACTAGTGTTTCCAGACTGGGACATGGTATATTAAATCTGGGAACCTCATTGAAACAAGAAAGAGCAAGAGCAGATCTGAATAAACTAGAAACCTAGGGAAAGTAATTGTTTTGGATGACTCCATCCAACAGTGGCCATGCTGACTGAGCGATTCTGGGAATTGAAGTCTGAAAAGATAACATTTCCTAATTCTATCTGATTAATGCTGATCAGATGTATACAAGGAGGATTACCCTACTCCTTTATAACCTGGTATCCCCACTCCCAGTTTATGCAAAAGAGCTTTGAAATGTTGTGTATGGTGCAGTCATCTTATTAAATCAATAGCAAATCTCCCATTGATTTTAATGGAGTTAGATATCCAACCTTGGATGGCTAAATTAGGTGTATTGATTGTGGGAAGTCACATACTGAGCTCTTTGAAGCCACGTGCTTACTATGCTCTGAACATTTTCAATAGCGGAAGTTTTGTACATATAATTGCAACTTGTAATGCCAATGAAGAAAACCTTGGATTGAATTGTGTCTCATTTTGGAAGTAGACAGAATTAATCTATGGCCACAATTATACAATCTTTGATTTTATTCTACAGAGCTCACGTACTTCTGGCAGACAAATAGGGACTGTGTTCTGGTGCAGATCTACATTTTGTTTGGCACACAACTACCACTTTGTGATTCAGCAAGATATTTTACCCTTAGCCTTCTGTGAAGTTGAGGCGGTTATGGCCCTACCCACTCGTACTGTATTAGCTCAGATAATAAGCGGAGCCAACACATGGGAATGACTCACTCTGAGCCATATAATGACCCAACATCCCACAGACACTCACCTCCCTTAGCTGCCTCTCCCTGCTTTCTCTCTTATCACAATTTGCCTTCATGGGCAGCTGTGGATTAATCCTATAGGTAGAATAAGAATGAAAGCAATATCTCTGATCCTTTCTTCTCCCACTCCTTTCCCTCTCTGCCACATAGATAATTAGAAGGGAAAGCACCAGTGATCTCTAACAAGCATATTCCTCCCTGGAAGTACTTTATATAGTACCCTCTCACACCTGGATGAACTGGTAATCTCTTGGAATCTGCATACAACAAGAGTGGGAAAATTTCAGTTTCTATACCATGTAACAACAGCCAGGGTGATTATTGTTGATGCCATAGTCTCCTGGGGTCATAAGAAAAATAAGATATTTTCCACTATAATGTCCCCAAATCCCCCCTAGAATGTATGATATCAATTTCTTGGAGGAAAGTTTACTCTAGAGAAGGAGCTTGGCTGCAGTAGGCACATGTGCTTTCTGGCCTGCACATCACATGCACTTTCCAAGGCAAGGAGGCAAGTTTTCTCCAGAGGAGGTGCTTGGCTGCAAGAAGGCATGAAGACTTTCTGGACTTGCACACCACACACACTTTCCAAGGCAAGGAGGAAAGTTCACTTACTCCATAGGAGGCACTCAGCTGCACGCAGGCACGTGCGCTTTCTGGGCCTGCACGCCACACACACACTCTTTCCAAGTCAAGGGTTATGAAAAGCAGGCAAGGAGCCAGGATCGGCTTCCGTTTGCTTTCCTATCAAGCTGATTTTCATACCAGGAGGGGTCTTCCCATTACATGTTCCCAGGGATAGCAAAAGTAATGAAAGAACTGATGGAAAATGGATCAGTGCACAACTCCAATCATTAAGAGTAGACTTAAACTGGTAGAGATAATGTGCATCAAGGTTGTATATTCAACCGTGGCTAAAAATGTTCCCCAAAATAATGAGAGTTCACCTGAGATATTGCCAAGGTGTCTTTCAACCCTCCAGTGAGTCTTGAAGTATCCCTTCTTCTATAAAGAAAATATTAAGCTATGGGAAGCAAACTAACTAACAAAAATGCTGAAGCAATAGTATGTAGTAAACATATTGGGAGGATTTGGGGCAGAATGCATGCTTTAGAACAGAGTCTTTGCAACCTTCCTCCAATATGACTTGACATTTACATATATAGGCAGTCAAGTGAGTATTGTCCCATCTGGCACAAACAAGACAAGGATCGGCTTGCCCAAAGCTATGCAGTGTGTACTCATCCATGGCCTAGCGAACCACAAAGGAGTTCTTTGGCTCAGAGTTCCTTCCACACTCCACTGGCCAATTAGTTTGGCCATGCATGCCATTTACATAAGGACTTCCTCATCTAGAAAATCTCATCTATCCCTTTCCAAGGGGAAATTAGAAGCTCCCATTTTTTTGCCCATCAAATCCTCTGCCCTGTGTTAGATTTGCTAATTTTGAATGTTCTTTCATCATTTATGTTCTGTTTTATTTTCAGGATCAGCTAGTTTGTCACACGGCTCAGTTGGTCATTCATGCGGCACCTGTAAAGCCCATTGGTATGGAACAGTTTGTGGTCTTTGAATGTTATTTCAGAGACTCTTGTGCATTGTTCCATTAATATGAGACTAGGGCTGGCTTGGAGGCATGTGTTGATACACATAACTCCCCCTGCCAATAAATGGATGATTTAGATAAAGCAGGTGAGCATGTCCATATGATTGATCAAGCAGGAACAAGCTCTGGATATTCAAAATGGGGAAGTAAGGGTTTCGCTTTGATCAGAGCATGAAAAATGTCTCTTTTGTGTGTGTGTGTGTGGGGGGGGGAGATGTTAGGATTTGTGGAGTACTAAAGTAAATTTTGCAGTCTCTGCTTTATATCAGTGCATGTTTCTTACTTTCCTAAAGCATTAGGCTATCTCTGTGCATTTCTAACAGACCTCAAACTGCTCACATTTATTTTCTGGAACATTTATTAGTATTTGAATTAAGTTTTATTTTTCTTTCCCTGAAAATGTATTGGATGTCCCAGTTTTTTAAGACAGGGTTCTCCATTGACACACATGAATGTATGCCAATCATCCCTAAACACTATGAATTATTAATAAATTTGCTTGCCTTTGTGGACCACTGTGTTTTTGCATATTATAGATACTTGTGCAAAATCTGATCTCCTTCTGTTTTAATGTTAAATGAGGAAGCATAGCTAATTGTGAGCAGAAAATGTTGAGCTTTTATAAAACTGGTGACACTGAGAAGTTAGAAAACAAAATATGTGGTTTTGCCATTGCATATTCATTGAAGATACATCAGAAAAGAAAATGTGTTGGTTCTTTACTATTTTGTTCTTTTCCTCATTCTCCTCTCTCTGTTTTTTTAATAGTAGGCTCACAAGCATCTGAAAAAACAATGTGTGCCAATGAGGTCTCCCACACCATTGTTTAATTTTTTCTGGATTGAGTCGTGCCTAATATGGAGACTTTTATTTATTTATGTATTATTTACTGCATTTATATTCTGTCCTTCTCACCCCGAAAGGTACTCCGGGCAGCTCACAAAAAAGCACAATTCAATGCCACATATACATACATAGGATAAAACAAAACATATACATTAAAAGCAATCATTAAAACATCATAATCTTAAAACCAATTACTTAAAAACAACGCAGTCTAAAGGCATATTCCAGGAGCTATTCCAATCATAAATTGCACTGTCCTATAGTCACTTATTGCATTGCAGATTATTGTCCAAAGGCTTGGTCCCACAACCATATCTTCACCTTCTTTCTGAAGGACAGAAGGAAGGGACCTGATCTAGTTTCACTGGGGAGGAAGTTCCATAGCTCAGGGGCCACTACTGAGAAGGCCCTCTCTCTCGTCCCCACCAGTCACACCTGTGAAGAAGGTGGGATCGAGAGCAGGGCCTTCCCTGATTATCTTAACCTCTGAGATGGTTCATAGAGGAAGATACATTCAGACAGGTAAGTTGGGCCAGAACTTTAACTGACTTATATTTATTTTAAAAAAAACAGGCTTCCCCAGTCTGGGACCTTCCAGATGTTTTGATCTTCCAACATCTTTTACCACTCTGGAATCTTCAGAAAATTACAGTTTCTGCCATTCTGCCCAGTGTGATCCAAACAGGCCATGAGCATGAACTCAAAATGGCAGACTGAGGAACCACCTGCATTCTGCTGAACTTTTACCTCTTTTGACTGGCCATATACTCATCGGTGCCAATTTATGATCAGCACAGGTGGGCATGGGAATTGCCTCCCTGCCTCTCCCTGCCCCTTATTTAGCCCTCAAAAATAGATACAAAGCCTCTGTACAGAGGTACAAGGATTTGACTTGAATATGAAACTAAAGAGGTCTGCAGAGCTCTTGGAGATAATTCTCCCTCCAACATTCTTTATTTTAATCTTCCTGTACCCAGGAGGTAAGGCAAGCCTTGTGGATAGAAGCTTTGTCACTATTTTAAGGAAGGAGGAAAAGCTGTCATCTTTCCTACCCAGGCTGCCTGAATGTCTATCCAAGGAGGCTGTCACGCCTGCCTCCATACTTGTAAAAGTCTGTATTTTCCAGTAGGCTGTGGACTTTTACAACTATTTTTAAAGCTGGAATAAACCTGTTTAATCAGGTTTGTTCCAGGTTGAAATGGAATAGCCAGAACATCATTTCAATGTCCCAAGCTAATCTATTTCCAATGCTACATTATGTGGCTGTGTACATGGGCGCACTATTAATGCTATATGCATATCCAAGAAAGAGTGAGATATGGATAAAAGTTTGAAAGCTACACATATGTTTGCCAGAACTTGTAGACAAAAATATCTGGAGGAACTGAGAAAGCTGGTCTACAACTGGTTGGGGGAAGCTGGCCTACAGCTAGGTCACATTGTTTTTGACCATTGTACTAACATAATTTGTCAGAGGAAACCTTTGGAAGGACCAAGGTTTGTCACAGATTGATTAACCACTCATCTGTTTCAAAGGCTGTATTGAGCAAAAAACATTGTACAAAACACAAAATACAGGCTTGGCCAGCAATGATCACCAACAATGGTCCACCCTGGCCTCACATCGGGAGGCATGGAGTCGCACTATCCACAATGCTGCGGCCTCCTTCAAGAAGTCACACCGAACGAGTCTCGAAGAGAAACGACAACGCTGAAAAGACCGCAACTTGGAAACAACATCACCCAAGGAGTCTTTCTGCTGTGCTTTCTGTAACCAAACTTGCCTATCTCTGATTGGCCTTCTTAGTCATCAACACGCTTGTAGAAAGCATGGGATGAGTCCTTCCTGAATCTTTGTTCACGAAGAAAAGCCAAGGAGATTGAGTAAAAGTTGAAGTAAGGATGAGTTGACAGTGTTAACCATAAAAGGGGGCTGTGTGAACCTCAGAGGACTTTTTAAAAAAAATTTCAGTGCAACCACAAAAAGATGTGATTTCTCTCATTCCAACTAATCAGACTCTAACTATGAAGAGATCACATAAATGTCTTAGGAAATGGTACAGGTAGACAGGATTGTGTTGCTAGTGTGTGTCCAAACCATTTTTTTTGGTCACTGTATGTGAATATTTAAATGCAGAGACTTATTTATGCATATTGTACAAAATAGTGAATTACACATTGACATAGAATTCCAACAGCAACAACCACAACTCCAACTCCAACAACAGCCCTCTTGATTCTCTTGTAGAGGCTGCACTGTTCCTCAAAATTCATCTCAGTTTTCATGTATATAAATTTGTTTTGTATTTCTCAGCATAGGCTTGTTTGTTGGTTAACATTTATATATTTTTTATCTCTGAAGATGATAGTACCATAAAATAAACATCAACTAAGCTTTATCTCAATATATTTCCTAACATAAGTTATTGCTATTCCATATAGAAAGGAAACATTTTGCCTCCCTCAGTTATTAGACCATACCTCCCAAAGTACACCAAAAAGTAAGAAGTAGCAGCAGTATCACCTCAAAAATATCTGAAAGAGGTGTGCCCCAAATCCTTGTTTAATATTGGCCTTATAGTTGGGGATGAGGAACATTGTGAACGGAGTGAATCTAAGATTAGGAGAAGAAAGGAAATTGGGATTTTACAAACTGATTCTACTTCCTGATACTGACTGTGATCTCAGCATTGACTGAGTCTCAATCACAAATGGCAGCCTGAGATATGCCACGAGTCATCATTGAAGCTATGTATGTATTCAATGAGGAATGGTCCACAGTTGAAAGGTATAGGTAGAGGGTTTCCCCTGCTATTAAGTCTAGTCATGTCCAACTCTGTGAAGTGGTGCCCATCTCCATTTCTAAGCCAAAGAGCCAGCATTGTCCTTAGACATCTCCAAGGTCATGTGGCCGGCATGACTGCATAGAGCACTGTTACCTTCCCGCTTGAGCAGTACCTTTTGATCTACTCACATTTGCATGTTTTCAAACTACTAGGCTGGCAGAAGTTGGGGCTAATAGCAAGAGCTCACCCTACTCCCTGAATTTGAACTGCTCACCTTTTGGTCAGCAAGTTCAGCAGCTCAGTGTTTTAATCTGCTGCTCCACTGGGAGCTCCTTCCACAGTTGAAAACATGTATTTATTTTTGCCTGCAACAGCAGTTTTCCTAAGCATTTGCTAAGTAATAATGGCAAAAATAATATAGCATTATCAAAGCTATAGCCCTATATCGGCATGCTGTTCTTTGGACCAAATGGTCTTAGTAATACAAACTAAAGCAGACCCTTTGAATAAAAGGGTTACCATAAGTATTCAGTATTGAACAATTGGTCCAATGGGTATACTCTAGTTGGACCTAGTAATAGAACTCAAGTTATAAATCCCCACTGAATTAAATGAACCACATAAAATATATCTTCTGGTTGGTTGATGTTATTAGCAGAGCCAAGTCATTTTTATCATATGTCATAAACCACTATCGCATATGAGTCTTCTCATTACTGTATAATATACCAATTTTTATTTTCAATGATAAAGTCAGTAACTCCTGAGGTGTCTATTGTAAATCATTTGGAAATCTTTAATTATGAGAAATGAAGATTCAGATTGGCTAAAATAATTTATTGAAGTATGCATACATACATAATTTCTTTGCACCAATAAAAACAAGTATTTTTTTACATTCAGTAAAGCTTAATCAAAGCATTTGTCATCTTAATTTTCCAAATTTTGTTGTCCTGTACTTTTAACCTCCTGCTGTTCTCATAATACAAAATATGTAACAATAGAAAGATGCTGTACTTACACAATGTCTAACTCAGCTGGAAAGTAAAAATGGCAGGAAGAGCTGGGAAGGAACTGACAGAGAAAAAAATCCCTCGTGTCAACAAGAATGCCCATTTATGTTGTATTTTGTTTTGTTCCCACTGGCGCATTTCAGGACTGATCCTGTTGGTTAAATACTTGTAAAAACATTGTGTCCATATAAGCCATCATGTAAGTTCCCAAAAGATACAAGTGCAAATTGGTTGTTTCCTGTGTTGGACATTTTCATTTTCAGCTGTTAAGATGTGATCCAATTGGGCAGCCAGCCCATCAAAATGAAATGTTATCTTTTACTAAAACTCTTTGCAAACCAAACGTATGGATTTAGAATGAATCTACCATTGGATGTAGCTTTCAGTACATTTCCTTCAGCACTCAATAACTTCAGTTATAGCTTGGAAGATTGAACATGTACATTTTAACCAATAAAACCAGTGGCCAGGAAAGAAAAATAGAATCATAGGGTGAAACTACTACAGTATAGAATTAATGTGGTTTAATGGAATCACACACTTTAATGGAATCATGGAAGTTTTCATTTTTCAAGGTCTTTAGCCTTTTCTGCCAAACAGTCCTAGTGCCTTGGATTCCATAGCATTGAGCAATAGTAGTTAAAGTGATGTCAAACTGCATCAATTCCATAGTGTGTAGATAAACCCAGAAGAGACCACAAAAACTATTCAGTTCCATTTCCTGGCTTTCAGGAATACACTATCAACAAATGGCCATGTAGTTCCTTCTTTAAAACCTCTGAAGAAAAAGACTCCACCACACTGTAAGACACTGTTGAACATGAAGACGTTCTGATGGTCAGGTTGTTCTGATGGTACTGAAGGACCTCTACAATTGTTTTCAAAATTTGCTTTAAGTTTAATTCAGTGAGAAGCCAACTGACAGAGTCCTGCTGTGATCAAAAGGGTATCTAGATTTACATTTCATTCCTCTGTATTGTTGGGTATGTTTACATGAATGATAAATAGGAATTGGTTTTTAAGAAGGAAACTATCACAATGAAACAAAATAAGATATGATTGCAATGCCAGTTTATGAAGCTTCCTTGTAATGAGTCAAACTGTTGGTCCATCTGCCCTGGATCCATCCTCAATCACTTGGTAGCATATCAAAACAAGCCATGGCATAATTCAAGATCAAGTCAGTTGCTAAGAACTAGAGGCTAAACCAAGCTGTAATTGAGACCAGAGGATAAAGTAAAACACTGAAAATATGTATTTATTTATTTACAATATTTCTATCCCGCATTTCTCAAACTTGAAGGCGACTCAAGGCGGCTTACAACCCGACAGCCATTCAATGCCGTAACCATATGTGGTCTAAAATTCACACATTTAAACAGATTTATCAAATCATATTTAAAAACATATAAAAACAACAACGTTCATCACATCTGAGCCATTCCATAATTCAGTTCCATATAAATCTGTAATTTAAATATTGCACTGCATTCCCAAAGGCTTGTTCAAAAAACCAGGCTTTTACTTTCCTTTGGAAGGTCATGAGGGAGCGGGTTGAACTAATTTCCCTAGGGAGGGAATTCCACAGCCGAGGGACCACCATTGAGAAGGCCCTGTCTCTCGTCCCCACCAGCTGTGCCTGCAAGGAAGGCAGGACTCAGAGCAGGGCCTCCCCATCTGATCTTAACCTCTAAGATGGTTCATAAGGAGAGATATGTTCAGACAGGTAACAGAGTTAAAGATAGAGTTACTGAGAAATGGTAATGATACAGCTTGCCACATTGGACAGTTCCTGTCAGTAGTAGTCCAAGATTATGAAACCACAACATGAGTCCTTGCAACTGGAGATACTATTGAAGGAACCATGCAGACTTTGTCCTTTGCTATGAAGCTGTGGATCCTTTGCTTTTCCGCCCTCTCTTACAGCAAAGTATAGACATCCAACCTACAAACCAATTAAGTTAACAGTAAATATTACTTGGTTTGGCCATAATCTACATGCAAGCTATTATTTCCACTGAGAAAAATCATTCCACAACCAGACAATTCCAGCAGCTTCAACACATTTTATAGAGGAAGGAACCTCTCTGAGATTTATGCTTCTTAATTAAGGGTTGCTACATTTTAATTAAGAAAAATCATGTCTCCACATTCTTACTTAAAGATAGAATGTGTGCTTTACTTACTTATTAAATACAAAAATGGAATTGAGATAACATATTTGGCTTGCTTGTTTGTCATGTTTGGATCATGTTTTCAAAGATTTCTGGGTGGTGCTTATGAATCATCCTTTTTTATCTCCACGGGATCTCTGCATAATAGCATAATACTGTATGCTTGAATAATTATGCTGGGACTCACTTATATTATACAATTAAAACACTATTGTTTCACTTTAACTACCATGGTCACATTCTATGGAATCCTGACATTCGTAGTTTGATGAGACATTCCAGTGCACTGCCTGAGAACTAAAAATATCTCTCCCTAAACTGCTAATCTCAGGATTCTGCAAGTTAGAAACATGACAGTTAAAACTGAAGTAATAACACTACACTTGTGTGGTGTGAATGGGCCCCATATCTCTCTGATCCAAGTTACTGACCCTAACTTGGGCAGATGATGGGTTTTGGGAATGCTTTGCATTGTTTAATCCCAAGTATTTCCAGTTGAATAAGGCAGTTCCCAATAACCAGAGGTTCCCAATGTTGGGTCTCCAGTTGTTTTGGACTTCACCTCCCAGAAATCCCAGCCAGTTTACCAATTGTAATGAGTAGTGGGAACTGAAGTCCAAAGCACCTGGAAGAGTGAATGTTGAGCCTTATATGATTCACTGGTGGAACACTGGATGATTTCTGGTGCACCGCCCAACACCTTGTGAATGCTGGGAGTTTTGGAAATATACACTGGTATGTTTCCAGGATACCACTGTTTTGCAAATAATGCTAGTAGTAATGTTTAATCTGATACTGCAAGTCAATTCTGATCTCAAGGAGGGGAATTTTCCTAGGATCAGTTAACATGAATCAGTGGTGGTTAAGGGACCGCAAGCTTACACATTCAAACAGTATGCACATATAATGCATATTATAAGCATTTTATGCATATTCAAAAGGTAGGAATTAACAATGGAATCATGGTGATGGGAAATACTTATTTTGTATCACTTATTACTGTTGTTACACAACATTAATTGTGATTTATATCAGACAAGGCATTCTATCTTGGATCTCAAAATAAAAGTTCTTCGACAGCTTATGCTATCGACTTCTTTATCTGTAAGTCTCCAAGGTATATTGTTCAGATATATTGTTGTCCATGGATTTTCTTTTAACATTCTTGATACATTAATAGCCATTCCATAAGATCCTATTTATTGATTTGTATTTTTATTTATGTATTTACATCATTTTCCCCCACTCTTCTCATTTCCATAGGGGGACTACTTTTGGGACTGCTAAATTTTTGCTGCTTCTCTGAGAATAGCATTGCAATTTTTAGTGTTGGACTAAGACTCTGATTCAAATCCTCACTCAACCATGGAGACTCCACTGAGTGACCTTGGCCAAGTCATACTTTCTCAGCCTCAGGAAGGCAGTGGTAAACCCCTCTGAATAAATCTTGTCAAGAAAACCCCACAATAGCTTTGTCTTGGAGTCATATTTAAAACAACTTGAAAGCACCCAAATACACCAAGTGTTTTCCTATAGACTCAAATAATCATATAGTTCATCCTTCCAATCTTCTGATGCAACATCTTTCTTACCTATCTCCTAACAGTGCTTGGCAGTTTTCTGGTTGTCTAAACTCAGTAGGAAGCCAAGTGCTGTTAGAAAGTGGAGGATGATTTATTTCTTTTCACATCATTTGTGGAACCTGGGTTCCTGGGCACTGGGAAGATTCTGTTGATAATATGGATTCAGGAATCATCCTGTCAATTAATCACTATTCAGAAGTGCCTAGGGAATAAGCAAGTGTTGCTGTCTGCAACAACCAAGATGAATGGAGGACAAACAACAAGGTTTGGCCCAAGGCAAGGGCATGAGGGATAAGAGACATGCACACACACCCTCACACACAAGGCTAGACTGTGGGAAGCTACCACTGTATATTATTTCCTTTGCTGCCACCAAATATTCATTAAGATTTTTTATACTGCCACCAATTTATTATTTCATATATTAAACATTCAATTGAAAGTTTAAGAAGCCACACAAAGTCTTCAGTTGGAATAAAACAGGAATATGTTGTTTATTTTGTTCTGGAACAGTAAATAAATATAGTTGTTTCAATAAATAATTAGGCTTTTACTTTACAGAGAATTATTGTTATTCATTATTATTTCGTGCAGTTCTATCCTGCCCTCCCCTCCACCCGAAGGGGGACTCGGGGTGGCCTCACATAAGTATCATGTGATGCTGTCAACATATAACAACAAAGATTACAGTTTAAACAGTAAAAATCATTAAAAACATTACACAAATTCATTCACAGTTCATTAAACAATAAACAGGTCGATTAAAATCAAGACCAAGTCGGGTAAATCCAATGTTGCTGATGTCCTAAATTTCCTTTCCAATTGTCGCTTTCCACTAGTTAAACGCCTGGTCCCAAAGCCAAGTCTGCAATTGTCTTCTAAAGGACAGTCTTCAATTGTCTTCTAATTGTATTCTAAAGTCTTAAATTTGTCTTTTAAAGAATGATCTTTTAACTTGAGTTCCTTAAAAGCAATGTTCCACACACAGGAATAGAGACAGGTTATTTTGAACCTTTTGAATCTTCCTTCCTCACCAGCACTCCAATCACTATAAAAGCCGATAATAGCCTTTCTTCTTCTTCCTGAAGGTCGTAACTATTGTCCTCTAAGAGGATTCTTCCATATAACAAACAGTTCCCCTTCCTTCCCTTCAAAACTCCTAACCCTTCTTCAAACTCCCAACTGAGCAAAAACAGCTGGCTTTGCTCCTTCTCTTTACCTTCTGGCTATGAGGCTGCCTGATTGCTCCAGCCCCTCTCCTTTCTCCTTAACATTTGCAAGCCAGGCCTGTTTACTGCCTTTTACACCAACCCTTTAAGGTAGACCAATCTGTTACACTGTCCATAGTGGTAGAATTTGAAGACATGGAAGACATGGTGAGAAGTGGCGTACCCCAAGGTTCAGTTTTAGGACCGTTACTTTTTAATTTATTCATAAATGATCTGGATGTAGAAGTAAAGTGTGAGGTAGCAAAGTTTGCAGATGACACTAAACTGTTCAGGGTAGTTAAAATGAAACTGATTGTAAAGAGCTCCAGAAAGATCTCTCGAAATTGAGTGAATGGGCAACAAAGTGGCAAATGCATTTTAACCTAAACAAATGTAAAGTCATGCACATCGGGGCAAAGAACCCCAAATACACTTATCAACTGATGGGATCAAAGCTTTCTGAGACAAACCAGGAAAGGGATCTCGGGGTTTTGGTGGACAGCTCAATGAAGATGTCAACCCAGTGCGCTACAGCAGTGAAAAAGCAAATTCTATGCTTGGCATGATCAGGAAGGGAATCGAAAATAGGTCGGCAAATGTTGTATTGCCTCTCTACAAATCTATGGTGAGGCCACATCTGGAGTACTGTGTGCAATTCTGGTCACCGCACTTAAAGAAGGATATAACGGAACTGGAAAAGGTACAAAGAAGGGCAACAAAAATGATCCAAGGGATGGAGCAGCTCCCTTATGAAATCAGGTTGCAATGCCTTGGTCTTTTCAGCCTTGAAAGAGGGCATCTAAGAGGTGACTTGATCGAAGTGTATAAAATTATGCATGGGATAGAAAAGGTGAACAAAGAAAAAATATTTTCTCTGTCACACAACACTAGGACTAGGGGGCACTCCCTAAAGCTCCAAGGTAGGAAAGTTAGGACTAATAAAGGGAAATATTTCTTCACCCAGAGGGTCATTGGGTTATGGAACTCACTTCCAGAGGAGGTTGTGACAGCTGTCAGCCTGGACAGCTTCAAGGCAGGATTAGACAGATTCATGGATACCAAGGGAATCAGTAGTTACTGAAATGGACATCCAAATGCCACCTCTGTGTTGATTGAGGCAGGCAGGATTTCCCCGGGTACTGGTTGTGGGGGGTCGGGAGCAGGTGAGGGTTTTGCCCTCCTTTCTGCTAGAGATCCCCGTGTACAATTAGTGGGCCACTGTGTGACACAGAATGCTGGACTAGATGGGCTGAGGCCCGATTCAGCATGGCTCTTCTTATGTTCTTATGTTCTTAATATGTAAAAGATGTTTGAGACTGAGAGAAAGAAGCTGGTAGTCTTAAATCTATTTCAACAGATGCATGGAGTGAAGTGCCTAGTAACAGACTGCTGAATGAGCAGGTTGCATGTGTGAATGGCAATAGAAATGCAAAACTTGTGGGAAGGTGATGAGGTGACCAAATCATTTTAATTATGATCACAAACACATGTTGCAGAATACTTCAGTCTTTCTGGGCATTCTGTCTTGGATCTCAAAACAGTTCTATGACAACTTGTGTTTTTGATTTCTTTATTTGTTACTCTCTAAGGTGCTACAAGATTGGTTTGAATATATTGTTTCCGTGGATTTCCTTTTAACTTTCTTGATACATTAATAACCATCCAGTGAAATCCTATTGACATATTTTTTACTTA
The DNA here is from genome assembly GCA_030556195.1 of Anolis apletophallus. Taxonomy (NCBI): domain Eukaryota; kingdom Metazoa; phylum Chordata; class Lepidosauria; order Squamata; family Anolidae; genus Anolis; species Anolis apletophallus. The sequence continues at coordinate 19,778,992 of JARBWK010000005.1, read as the reverse complement.
TGGAACTGCTAGATTTTGGCTGCTTCTCTGAGAATTACGTTGCAGTTTTGTCTTCCTCATATCAGTACTAATCTTGGATGCTTGTTAAGTAGTGGGGTATGAATTCCAGGGTTTGCATATGTTAAATTGCTTAGGTGGCACTTAGCAATGTATGGTTCCCCATCTGCCACCAGCATTTGGCACTTCGTGTGTGCATGATTTAACTCTAAAATATTATGATGCTGATTTTCTGCATTTTGAGTGCCAGGTGGATGTAAGCCATTCCTCAAAGTATGAGCATGATCTATGGTAGAAGTATTGAATAATCCAGAATGGGTTGAAATCTTTATTTTTAGGAATATAGTCATACATCAGAAAATGTTTCACGGTTTTTACAAACTCGATTTGAATAGTGTGTTATATGATCATGCTCTTTTTACCCTGATAAATGGAACAGAGACATTATACTTCAATATGTATATTCTGACTACTCCGTTTATCCCAAGACTATCAGCCTTTGTTTCTGAAGACCAGTGGTTGGAATCATGCAGATTTCTGAATGGTACTACACTACAAGTTCTATCAGCTTTAGCTAGAACAGCCAACACTGAGGAAAGGTAGGAGTTGGAATCTGGAGGCCTATATGTCTTCCACGCCTGCTCTAATTCTGTGTGTAAAGTTAAGTATTCATTCATTTCCCACTTGTTCAACATGCACTGCCTTCTCACCACAAAGTCTAAAATGATCACTCACATTCATTTTTCTTATTTTAGGAAATACGTGTAATCAATAAGTTTATCCGTGCTTCAGTTAGTGCAAATACTTTAAGATAGGTCAACAGTTTTGCTGCCCTTCCCCTGCTATCTACATAGTGGATCCTCATCAATCATGTTTGTATCTCCATATTTCTTGGAGATGCATTTGCCCCACTGTGATATTACATGATAGTTTCTGTGGTAGGTTTTTTTTCCAGGACAGGGAAGTCTGCATCCCTCCAGATGTTTCTGGACTACAACTTTCAAAAGCTATGGCCAGGGAGTTTGCTGTGCAACATCAACTGAAATGTCACATTTTCTCCATTGTTGCTTTATTTCTCTTGTTTTCAATCTACTAAAATAGGACAGTTTATTCATATTGTTTTTATTGGTGTATTTATTAAGTTTTTGAATTATTGACACTAAGTTTCTTATTCTATTGTAAATGTTGCCTGCTGCTCATATAATATGTTGAAAGATGATTTAGAAAAGTGGCATACAAATCTTATAGAAGAGCAGCACACAAATAAACAGAGGAGGAGAATAAAAGGAGGAAACTGGTTCAACCAAAAAGGGTAATGCTAAGCTTTTGTCTGGTTCTAAAAAGACTCAAGCTGCACCTCCTTTCTCTGCCTAAGCAACTAATTGAGTGAGCAAAGATCACATCGCTCTCAGGCTGTCAATGTCTACAGAACAACAAAACATCAACAATTAGTATTCAGAATTTTCTTCAGCAGTTGTTAATGGATCTGAAAGTGGTTTGGAGCCACTTCCCTAATTGATAGAATTGGAATGCTTTATGCTCCTAGGTCCCCTAACGTGTGTGTGTGTGTGTGTGTGTGTGTGTGTGTACATCTATCTATCTATCTATCATCTATCTATCTATCTATTGATAGAATCAAATCCTCTTCCCTGGAATAGAATTGTTGTTTTTAATGTATTTAAAAACAACATATTTACAGTCTTGAACTTACAGCTGTTTTAAATTAATGTATAGCAGGGGTGCTCACACTTTTTCAGCATGTGAGCTACTTATAAAACAACCAAGTCAAAATGATCTACCTACCCACTACTCAGAGAACCATAAAAGAAAAATATTTGGAAATTTATTTCAGTGAGAGCCATATAATATATTTTAAGACTGAATTCAACTAAATGTGAGTATAATAAGCCCCTGAATTTATTCATAATAATGATGATGATGATAATAATAATATTCATTCAGCCTCTGCTAATAATAATAATAACAACAACAACAACAACAACAACAACAACAATAGGTTCCTAGAGTAGAAGGAGACCTCCAAGGGCCATCCAGTCCCACCTCCTTTTGCCATAAGGGAAAAAACACAATCAAAGCATTTCTCACAGATGGCCATTCAGCCTCTGATAATAATAATAACAATTACAAAGGGTTCCTAGAATAGGAGGAGACCTCCTAGGGCCATCCAGTCCAACTTCCTTCTGCCAGGGCCCTTCCTCAAATCCTATTTTATAGTTGACACACACAAACTGATTTCTTACTACTGGACGAATTGCTGCCAAATTTGGTCACAAGACCATCACTAAAAATTGATTTTGTCATGTAGTTGCTGGGATTATAGTTCACCTAAAATCAAAGAGCATTCTGAACCCTACCAATGATAGAATTGAACCAAATGTGGCATACAGGACTCCCATGACCAACAGAAAACATTAGAAGGGTTTGGTGGACATTGAACTTGAGTTTTGAAGTTATAGTTCACCTACATCCAGAGAGCACTGTGGACTCAAACAATGATGGATTCGGACCAAACTTGGCATGAATATCCCATATGCCCAAATATGAACACACATGGAGTTTGGGGGGAAATAGACCTTCTTTAACATCTGAGAAGGACTTACACTTTCTTACACTGGGGCCAGAAGTAGGGTCATGTAATGACATTTGGTTGTATCCACGATTTCACATAACCATGGCCAGGCCAGGAATATATTCCTGCAGACACAGGGGTCTTACTGTATATTCAGGCAAGTACCTCTTTGATCATTTAAAATCAACATACTGTAAATCCTTAGAAATTGTTGGGGGCTGCTCCACAAAAGTACTCTTGTTCCTGTGAACAAATTATATGAGCACCAGACCCACTCTTACCCCAATTTCTGGTCAGAACAAGATTTGGACTAAATATAGAGTGGCAGCAAAGGGAAAATACAAGATGCCAAAACAAACAGTACTAAAACAGATTTACAATGGCAGCTGTTACCTTGTTTCAGAAGGGAATTTGTTTTGGAAACTAACATTGCTGCGTGTCAGGGAGGTAACTTGACATTTTATTTGTTTTGGATGGTGCAGGAATTCCTTATAGGCCTTGATTCCAACAATAAATATATTGTTTAAATTCCGCAGAGAATATACACAATCTGTGTTCACACATGGGGTACACATGTCGTTTTGGACTCAATATGGTGAAGCCATTACTAATCCACTTGTTGATGCTTTCAGTAACATTCAAAACCATGGGAAGGAGGAGAAGAACATTGCATAAAACCGTTTTAACTATAGTTCTCAGAATTCCTTACACAGCATGGATACTGGAAAATACAGTCCAATATGATTTTTTAAAGTGTTTTGTGGTTTCCAGGCATTTATTCTGCAGAGGATTGAATGGTTTCAGGGGAAATTGCTGGAGACCTCATAGTTTCATAGTCACAGTAATTTCAATAGTTTCATGCTCATTCTTCACTTGGTTCAGATAATCTTACATCCATTTCCCTTCTTTGAATAAGCAACTGGCATGTCTTAATTGCAAGCATCATATGGGTGAGAGATAGCTTGGGCTCACGATTGATTGGGTCTTCCACCAAGAACCAAAATGAATGGAGGCTTGTCAGCAGGATTCAGCTCAGGCCAATTAGTTCCCACTACTATTGGCACTGGGATGGGAAATCTATATTTTATCAGTCAGACTGCAGCTTGCATCAATAGCTCTCCATTTCTTATAAGCAGATCATTCTCTCTCTCATATATATATATATATATATATATATATATATATATATATATCCCCTCTATTTTCTTAGTAACTTCTAAATCCTCCCCCTGACCATCTCCCTACTGTCTAGTGTGTGTACTAAATCCAAATAAAAAATGAAACAAACTTTTTTCTGGCATATCAAATCCTAAACATCATAAATAAACCACTGCTTTTTGTTTTTTCACTTCTTTTTTGTTTTTGTCAGTTGGGGGTACTCCAGAGTTTGTTGGGAATTCCAGAGTATCCTGGGCTTTAGAGTAGTGTTGACAGTGAGATCAGTTCTGATTCAGATTTATCCTCTGTCGAGATGGGCACTGCCACTATCACCTTTTCCCTGCACCGATAAGTGCAAGAAAAGAAGATAGATTATGCCCATGTTGCTCTTGCAACCACTCCTAGCCAGCATTGTCTGAGCTCCTGGCCAATGTGGGTGTCTTTGCTGATGTCAGAATAAGGTGTTTGCATGACCACCAGGAAAAAGAGGCAATCCCCTCTTTCATGCTAGTTGCGTGATATCCCATCAACAGAGGTACACACAATGGCAAGGGGTTTGCATGGAGCTCTGTGACAACTTGGAGAAGATGATAACTGATGGGGTCCCAAGCCGTCTGTACAATGGCCCTGGATGTAATGCACACCTTGGTTTTCAAAACCCTTAAACTAAAAGAAGAATTTGCTGGTCAATGTAATGTGCAGTGGTGAAAACTACACTCTTTGCAATTCCAAAAAAAGTGTGCATTACAGTTGCTGTGTGTTTAGGATTTCTCCTTTACAAACAAGCAGTGTTAGAATATGAAAGCTTCCAGCAATGGAAAGTAAAGCCAAAGAAATGGGTAACCCTTCCCTCAAGGAGCATCTCCTGTTTGTCCCACGTCCGTTTCCTTGGGTGAAATTATCTTTGCTGTAGAATGAATGCTGCTTGATACAACTTTCACTGTCCTGGCTCAATGCTATGGAAACCTGAGGGCATTTTCCCCCAGCCATTTCCAAGCTTCTCAAGAGAAGATAGAAGATGGCTTGAAAGAATAAAGGAAGGCTATATGGCAAGTGGGAGAGAAAGAGAGAGAAGCCATCTACAAGCTTCCCTCTTTTTCTCTCTCACTTGCCACATGGCTTTCCTTCATTCTTTCAAGCCATATCCCATCTTCTCTCTCTTGCTCAGTCTTGTGCACACCCCTAACCTTTCCCACCTCTGAGGCCATCTCCCAGCTTCTCTCTCTCTATCCCTCCGTTTGCCACATGGGCTTCCTCTGTCCCCCCAAGACTTCTCCTGGCTTCTCTCACCCCTGGTCTTCTTTTTTGCCGCCCAGATCATACCAGCTGAGTATTCCTGAAGTATTTTCCCATTTTGCTTTACCTATTGTGCAAATGTAATGTGCATGCTGAGTTTGGCAACATAATTTAGCCAAAAGAGGTGCACATTATATTCAAGTAAATGTGGTACTTCCTAAGCCTGACTCCATCTCAGTCCTAACAGAGCCTTCTGCAATCCATGTTGGTGTTTAGTGTGACCAGACCAAATAAAATCAAAGGCTTAGATCCAATGAGATGTCTACCTTTAGAACATGGGAAAGTTAGGGCTTTTGGGGGAGGATGAGCATAGTTTCCAAAATCCTCTGGGGGCCTGGTGTATTTTCGGAATATGTAGCTGAAATATGTATTTCCCCTCCTCACTTTCCTCTAAGGCTCGCAGAAAAGTCTTGTGTTAGTTAAGTGAAATGGTTGCTCCTCCATCTGAACAGCTCTCCACCCTGTGCCAAAACTCAAAAAAGCAATTTGCTAAGCAGCTACTGTAAATAGAATGAATTTATTGTTCTTTCAATCCTGGCCAATTGCGAACAAATTTAATGATTTTGGCTGGATAAAAGTAAACTTATTTATTAAAACAGATTGTCCCTATCCTTTGGGAATAGATTTGAAAAAAGCCAGTCCTCTCCTTATATTTTTGTACTCAGCTGCTGACTCCTAAGCCGAGTGTAAAGTATGAACATTTGGCACAGGTACCTTCAAAGCAAGGGATCTCTTGTCCTCCTCTAGATGTGTGACTATACCTGCCCTCAGCCCCAGTCAGAAAGGACACTGAGCAGGGGTGAAGGGGTTTGTAGCCATGTCCAAAAGAAAAATCTGATTTGAGCAATATATATGGTGAGAGTGTAGCCTTCCTGCTGGTGTACCGTGCACCCAACGCACCAGCAGGAAGTCTGCCTAAGCTGCTGGAGGTGGTTGTGGAGTGGGCATTGAGGTTCCCTAAGCTTATTGTCTTGGGGGACTTCAATGTCCACGCCGACACCACCTCCCCGTCGACAGCAGCCATGGACCTGGTGTCCACCATGGAGGCACTAGGACTCTCACTTTGTAAGACCGGCCCCACGCACCAAGCCGGACACACCTTAGATCTGATCTTCGCTGGTGATCCTAACCTCTGTTACGGAGGTTCCATGGTCGGATCACAGTGTCCTGGAAGTCCGATTGGATTTGCCCCCCCCTCCCGGTAAGGGTGCCGAACCCATTTTGGTTCGCCCGAAGAGACTCATGGAACCCATTAGGTTCCTGAATGCTCTAAGGGACTGGGAACTCCCCAGCGACTCAGTCGATGGGCTCGTGGAATCCTGGAATACCAGTCTTTCCACCGCCTTAGACGAGATCGCCCCCAGGCACTCTCTCATCCCCCATAGAAACCGCTCGCCGTGGTACACCGAGGAATTGTGGGCGATGAAATGGAGGAAGAGACAGCTAGAGGACGTGTGGCGGAGCGTCCGTGACGGAGCATTGAAATCGGCTTATAAGCAGTTTAAAGAGGCTTATGAGCGAGCTATCAAGGAAGCGAAAAAAGTTCATTATGCTTCCTTGATAGAGTCAGCTAGTTCACACCCAGCTCAACTTTTCAAGATAATTCGGTCCTTGACAACAATCCCAACTGTCCCAAACGATAGGGGTCTGGCACCAACAGCTGAGGCTTTCCAGAACTATTTTACTGACAAGATTTCGAATCTCCGCCGGGACATTCCAGCCACAGTTGATACAGTTAGCGAGCTCGAGACCCCGCCGCCACTCGGCGGGCCCACCTTCACCCGTTTTCAAAAGCTGGACACAGCAGCTGTTGATAAGTTACTTGCTGCAGCTAGGCCAACTACCTGCTCCCTCGACCCGTGTCCCTCCTGGCTTATTAGATCTTGCTGGGAGGGGCTACGAGGCCCCCTGGGAAACATCATAAATAGCTCCCTTGAGCAAGGAGTCTTCCCAGGGGGATTGAAAGAGGCTATGGTAAGACCGCTGCTGAAGAAGCTGAATCTAGACCCTTCGCCTGCCTCCAATTACAGGCCTGTTTCCAACTTGCCTTTTTGGGCAAAGTAATTGAGAGGGCAGCAGCGGATCAGCTGCAGCGGTTCTTAGATGACACAGCTGGACTTGATCCCTACCAGTCCGGCTTCCGTATTGGGCACGGGACGGAGACCGTGCTTGTCGCCATTACAGACCAACTTCGCCGCCAGCTGGACCAGGGTGGATCAGCCCTGCTTGTCTTGTTAGATCTGACAGCAGCATTTGATACTGTAGATCACGCACTGTTGACCCACCGTTTAGCCTGCGCTGGGGTTGGGGGGACCGCCCTTCAATGGGTGGCCTCCTTCCTCCAGGGCCGGGGACAACGTGTGGAGGGGGCGGGGGGGGGTCTCCGAGAGGTCCCCACTTAATTGTGGGGTCCCCCAAGGGGGGCCATCCTCTCCCCCTTATTATTCAACATTTACATGCGCCCCCTGGCCCAGCTGGCCCGTGACTTTGGTCTGGAGTGTTATCAGTACGCTGATGACACCCAGCTTCTGCTGAGAATGGACGGCAGGCCGGACACCATATCCGATTGTTTCCATCGATGCCTCGAAGCCGTGACTGGTTGGCTGCGTGCCAGCCAGCTGAAGGTGAATCCGTCGAAGATGGAGATCCTGTGGCCCGGTCGCCCTGGGCTGGGTGGGTGCCAGTTGCCTACCCTGGATGGCGAGCGGCTTAGCCCGTCATCTTCGGTTAAGAGCTTAGGTGTTCAGTTGGACTCCCTGCTGACCATGGAGTCCCAGGTCTCTGCGGTCAGCAGGGTGTCCTTCTTTCACCTACGACAGGCTAGGCGACTGGTGCCATACCTGTCCACGAGCGACCTGGCGACGGTAATCCAAGTGACGGTCATCTCGAGGCTGGACTACTGTAACGCCCTCTACGTTGGCCTTCCCTTGTCGACAATTCGGAAACTCAAGCTAGTGCAGAATGCGGCTGCTCGCTTGCTGACGGGCTCGTCAGTGAGAGAGCACATCACGCCCATCCTACGGCAGCTGCACTGGCTTCCTATCGAGTACCGAATTGCCTTTAAGGTGTTGGTACTGACCTTTAAGGCCTTATACGGCCTAGGGCCTGCGTACTTGAGGGACCGACCGCCTTACCCCGTATTTATCCCCGAGATCACTGCGATCAGATGAACAGAATCTGCTGACGATACCATCGGTCCGCTCCTGCCACCTATCTGTGACCAGACAGAGAGCCTTCTCTGTGGCAGCCCCAGTGCTGTGGAACTTCTTGCCGGACAACGCTCAAGCCATCTCAGAGCTAGCTCCATTCAGAAGGGCCTGTAAGACCGCCCTCTTTGGATTAGCTTTTAATTAGACACAGAAGGATTGTACCTCAAGAAACCTATGTATGTCACCCTGCACCTCGCAATGTGTTGGATTGTGTTTTAATGTGTTTTTATGCTTTTATTGTAGGGCTGCATGTCTGTGACATGATGCCCATATATATTGTTGTTATCCGCCCCGAGCCTGTGGGGAGGAGCGGAATACAAAATCGAAGTAATAAATAAATAAATAAATAAATAAATAAATAAATCTAACATATCACTGATACAGTTTGAAGGTTTTCTTTTTAGGGAGGGCAAAGGAGAAAGTACTGAAAAAGACAGAGAAGGGGGGAAGGTAGATTATATTTGCATCTCATCAAAATGGTAATAGAAGAAAAAAGAGGATTAGAGTGAGAAACAAAATGTTGGGAATAAGGTAGAAAACAAATATTAGCAAAATTGGGCAGCAGGAAGAAGGAGAAAGTGAATAAAAGGTCAGGGGAATTAGGAAAGGAAGGAGAAAAGAAGAAGTTTTTAGGAGGAGCCTGAAAACGTGGCCATTCCAATGTGCCTTCCCTGAATAAAGGGAACAATGTCCTGCTTTGACCAATCCCGTGCAAATGTCCTCAGATGCACTTTAACTATCTGTTGGATTGATCTCTCCATGTTACACAAAAAACCCTTCTGCTAGATACATCTTATCTCTGTCCACGTCCAGTGTTTTATTTATTTTAAAAATCTTAATATATGACATTTGGCCTGGCCACAATGGTTTTAAACTTTGTGTATTTACTGTTTATATGTGTTTTATTGATTGTACTGTTTTTTATTGCTGTGTTGTTGGACTTGGCCTTATGTAAGCCACCCCAAGTCCCTTCTGGGAGATGGTTGATGGGAATAAAGTTTAATAAATAATAATAATAATAATAAAGAGTACAACTTGGAGATATGTAGGAAGGTGGACACAGAGAAAGGAAGGCAGAAGATAAAGAGCATTTGTAGAGGAGGGAGAATTGAAAAAGAAAGAAATCTAGTGGCTAAGGAGAACTGAGGATGAAATACATAGTCGAACTAACATATGTCTCATTTGTTTAGGGTGAAGAAGGCGAGAACTAGAGAAATTAACAACCAGATAGGAAAAATCTTCAAAGTGGCAATACCATACTAATATTCAGCAACTCCTGATTTAGTAAATACAAAGGCAGCCAAATATTTCCCCACATAGAATGCTGCCTGGAATGGTTTATGGAAAATATGACAGGATGAGGGAGGAGAAATGAACAGGAGGCTGCTCTGAATTGGGCATGTTCACCAAGCTGAACATGCCCAACTTCTTCTACTTTTTGTCATATATTTTGCTCATCATACACGTCTGTTATCATGTCTCTTACCCTTCTCTGAACCTGTACCATTTCTTCTGTACTCTGCTTAAACAGAGATGACCAAAACTGAACACAATACTCTAGGTGAGGCCAAACTACCACTTTCTTCATTTTGGAAACTTTGGTTCCATTAATGCAAATTGAAATAAAACTTGTCTTCTCTAAAACAGCCTCATTTATGGTCAACATGGCTACCCTTGTCATTTTTCCCTTCCCAATTTAGAATGCATTTTGTACACCTTTCTCTTTTCTTAGAGTCTTCTCAATCCACCTCCACCCATGCACACCCTCCTGCTGACAAAATCCCAAATGCAGGAACTATATGTGATCTAATTGCTAGTACCAGTATGCTCGTTTGTGAAATAAAACAGCTAATGGGATCACATTATGTTTCTAAATGCTAAAAAAAAGGCAACTGTAAAATAAACAGCTGCACACTTAATGTTTAGCCAGCCCTTTTGGTACATGTTATCCCGTTCTGTCTGAGCTAGATGATTAGTTCACTTCTGTTTACCCTTTAGGGTCTTTGGATGATTTAGGATTATAAATTTCTGAGATGAGAGGGGGTGCAAAGGCCATCTGTTCCACCCCCTTGCTGCATTATCTGCATTATTCAAAATTATCTGTGTATTTACTAAACACTAGTGTGTTGGATCTGTACTCTGTGTGCTATCAAAGAAGGAGGAATACATTTTGGGGGACCGGAGAAAGAGAAATAGAGAATATATGTGAAAGCTAATCAAAGAAATGTGTTATAAAGAAGTAACATCATAATGGCAAGAAATGAGATCATATCTATTTGATTCAGAAGTTCTTCATGCTTTTCTCACATGAATATGTGCCTATACACTAACATCTCTGAAGTGCTGGGCATGAACATATTTTCAAGCATTTATTTCTTGAGTCCATTTGGAATCTATTTCACTGAAACCTTCTTAAAATAATGCTACCGACAGCGGTAAGCTACAAAGCAGCAGTAGTCCATATTAAGCTACAGGGAAACTATGCAAATATAATAGAAAGTCAAGCCCTGTGAGGAATAGTTTAGGGAGTTTAGCATGGAGAAGAGAAAGTTCAGAGAGGACATGATAGCCATGTTGAAATACTGTATTTGCTAAAATCTAATGCTCACCTTTTTTGACTTAATGATCTCACCAGAAAGAAGGTATGCATTAGATTCATGTTTGATCTTAGTGCTGAGCCAAAGCCAAAGGGGAACTGCTCCAGAAGCTCCTCTTTGAGGAACATATCTGATTTAATTCATGGATCAATGCTGTGCAATCCTGGGATTTGTAGTTTGTTGGGGCACCAGCATCCTTTGGCAGAGAAGGCTCCAAACATTGTCAAACAACAGCCCTCAGGATTCCATATTTACTAGGCATGGTTTAGAACCCAAAAATAGGAAATAAAAAATCTAATTGGGGGGATTTTTTTATTAGTAATAGAAAGACTTACAAAAAAATTTCCCGAAATTTCTAAAATGTAACTTAATTACTAACGAAATTCGTTAGTAATTCGTATGCCAGCGCATGCGCATTCCAGATGGTTTGGCCCTACAACTCCCAGAAATCCTAACAGCTGGTAAATTGGCTGGGATTTCTGGGAGATGTAGGCCAAAACTTGAATAAATCACACTGAATTCTAGATGGGACTCTCCAAATAGGAAGGAGGGATGGAAGGAGGGAGGGGGGTATTCTATTCTTGGAAGCAGCAAAAAAAGGAGGAGCCCCCCTCGCTCCTCGCTGCCTCTCTCTCACCCTGATCCTGAGGGAGCGAGGGCCCAAGTTTGCCCAGGCTGAGAGGAAAAGGAAGAGGCCTGAGGCTGTGAGGAATGGTGGGAGTTGAAGTCCAAAACACCTGGAGGGCTGAAGTTGGCCCGTGCGATGGGGTAAGACAGAGCAACGGGGAAGAGACGGGAGGGGGGAGACGCCACCTGGAAAGAGGAGGGGGCAGAGAGAATGCATGAGAGAGTGCAGAGAGAAAGGAGGAGAAGTGTGTGTGTGTGTGTGTGAAGTTGGCCCGTGCGGTGGGGCAAGACAGAGCAACGGAGAAGAGAAGGGAGGGGGGAGAAGCCACCAGGAAAGAGGAGGGGGCAGAGAAGCATGTGAGAGAGTGCAGAGAGAGAAAGGAGGAGAAACGTGTGTGTGTGTGTGGGGCAAGACAGAGCAACGGGGAAGAGAAGGGAGGGGGAGAAGCCACCAGAAAGAGCAGAAGCATGTGAGAGAAGCAGAGAGAGAAAGGAGGAGAAGCGTGTGTGTGTGTGTGTGTGAAGTTGGCCAGTGGGGCAAGACAGAGCAACAGGGAAGAGAAGGGAGGGGGAGAAGCCACCAGGAAAGAGGAGGGGGCAGAGAAGCATGAGAGAGTGCAGGGTGAGAAAGGAGGAGAAGCGTGTGTGTGTGTGTGTGTGAAGTTGGCCTGTGCGGTGGGGCAAGACAGAGCAACGGGAAGAGAAGGGGGAGAAGCCACCAGGCAAGAGGAGGGGGCAGAGAAGCATGTGAGAGAGTGCAGTGAGAGAAAGGAGGAGAAGCGTGTGTGTGTGTGTGAATTTGGCCCCTGTGGTGGGGCAAGACAGAGCAACGGGGAAGAGAAGGGAGGGGGGAGAAGCCACCAGGAAAGAGGAGGGGGCAGAGAAGCATGTGAGAGTGCAGGGAGAGAAAGGAGGAGAAGTGTGTGTGTGTGTGTGTGTGTGTGTGTGTGTGAAGTTGGCCCGTGCGGTGGGGCAAGACAGAGCAACGGGAAAGAGAAGGGAGGGGGAGAAGCCACCAGGAAAGAGGAGGGGGCAGAGAAGCATGTGAGAGAGTGCAGGGAGAGAAAGGAGGAGAAGCGTGTGTGTGTGTGTGTGTGAAGTTGGCCCGTGCGGTGGGGCAAGACAGAGCAACGGGGAAGAGAAGGGGGGAGACGCCACCAGGAAAGAGGAGGGGCAGAGAAGCATGTGAGAGAGTGCAGGGAGAGAAAGGAGGAGAAGCGTGTGTGTGTGTGTGAAGTTGGCCCGTGCGGTGGGGCAAGGCAGAGCAACGGGGAAGAGAAGGGAGGGGGGGAGAAGCGTGGAGGACTACACTTTCCAGAATGCCTAGCAGCAGCGTCACTTCCAGTTCCCCATAGAAATGCGGGAAAAAGAAGATGATGAATGAAGGCGGGAAGAAATGAGGGGAGAAGACAGGGAGAAGTTTGTAGTACAATAATTAAGAATTAATTACGATAATAAGGCAAATTGTTGGCCTCAAGGACCGTAAAGAAAGTCTACTTCCTGGTTAGCTGCCGTGATGCGTATAAACTAGAAAGTCCCATTACATACGAATCACTTACGATTTCTTTTAATTTTCATAACTTTTTTCTCATGCCTAATATTTACTATGGAACAAAGCTATACATAGGGATGGACAAACATGTCACATAACTTTTATATCCGTATTACTGCATAATGCCTCACAAGTGCACAAATTAGGAAGTTTCTGCTTTGCAGGGTTTGTACTTTGTCCTTTCAAGGTTCTGCGGAAGCCTTCTATTTCAATAGAGAGCATGGTAGTTAAAATGTGTTGCAGGTATACTCCAAAAGGCTTTCTTCTATTAATTTATTCAAAGACATGTAGGATCCCTGTGTTGAAAATATTATATCTGGTAACTCTAGGGTCAGTTATCACCACATCCTTTCTGCTCTGTTGTTGGAATGCCATTATTGCTGGCCATTGATGTCTGTCCAGTCAGGCAACCAGAAATTGACTTTTATGCTGGCATGAGTGTATTTGGTCATAAAAAGAAATATTTCCCTCTTCCATCAGTGTACTTGTCCTTTTTATTCTTGTAATGGCTAGGTGGCCCCAATGTCAAGCTAGGCATTAAGGGAATAATAGATCAAACACACGGGACTTGTGTTGGAAAAAGAATCAAAAGAAAAGATAGCTGATTTTCCTGCCATTTCAGACAGACAAGCTAAAGTGACTGCATTTTGCACTGTGTTAGTCCTAATAAGAGTGCCTAGTTATTTATACGACATAAGAGCTTAAAGTAGTTCACAAAAAGAGGGGATGGGCAGTGAATTACCATAATTTTTCAAGCTTTCTTTACACAATATTGTTGGGGGAGAAGTGTTAGAAGGGATGAAGAAAGGGGGATCAAACAATTTTTGGCTAAAATTGATAGCTTTTTTTCCTTCCTTTTCAAAGGAAAACCGTGATTTAATGTTGAGTCTCGCAAAGTGCTCTTGCTTGCCAGAGCTAATGCATTCACAGGAAGAAAAAGACTTGGATTCAGATTAATGAGAATGCCCAGACCAACACTGGAGTTTTATGTTGTGTTTCCTTGGACAAACCTCTAGCTTTTCCAGTGTGCCTTCACTGAAAGAATGTATAATAATCCCTAGACTTGTATGTGCTTTAGAGGGTTTTGCAGAGTTAAGAAATTTGCTAGCCCCCAAATTTGAGATTCGGAAGTTGTATTTCTATCCATTCTCCCATGCAAGTAGATCTCTTAAATCTGTGCATTCTTGAAATAGCAACTTCTAGAAATCTAACTGTGAATAAGAATCACTCTGCCCTTGCAAAAAAAAAACCCCAACAAAACAAAACCAAAATTCAGAGTTGTGTACCCCCTACAAACTTCTTCATAATCCCTCCATGTTAGTCACTTTCACAGACAAACCAAATCTCTATAAAACACAGAACGAGGTTGTTTTGTTTTATTTTTTCAAAGTTAGGTTTGTTATTGTTGATAACTGCTGTCAAGGTCAACTTTGATGTGATAACTCTTTGAATGAGAGACCTCCAAGTCGCTCAGTCATCAACAACCCTGCTCAAGTCTTGCAGAGCCAGGGCTGTAGATACCTTGATTGGGTCTGTTAAACTGTAATGTGCTCTCTCTCTCTCTTTTCCTACTGCCTTCTACTTTATGAAGAGTTATTATCATTTCTAGTGAATCATGTCTTTTTCAAGATGTGGCCAAAGTATTACTGTCTTGGCTTCTAGGTGGAGTTCAGGACTGATTTGATCAATAGCCCATTTCTTTTTTCCTTTTAGCAGTCTCCAGTGTCTATAGAACTCTTCTCTAGCATTGCATTTCAGATGAGTTGATTTTCTTTCCACTTTGTTTCAACTTTATTCACTGCCTAGTTTTCACAATCATCCTTAGAAATACAGTGGCATAGACAATCCTAACGGCTGTCTTCAGTAATACCTTTACTGTTCAGGATCTTTAGCACAGCAGGTTAATTACCAAGCTGCAATAAATCTTGCCAACTGGTTGACAGTTCGAAGCCCAGGTCAGGGTGAGTGCCTGACCTTTAGCCCATATTCTTCCAACCTGGCGGTGCAAAAACAAATGTGAGTAGATAAATAGGAACCACATTATAGCGAGGACGTATTTTAGGCATGGTGTTTTCATTAGAAAAAAGGAGGAAGTCTATGAACAAAGAAAGCTCTTCAGCAAGGAGATGGAGTGACAGCTCCCCCCTGTGGCCAGAACTGAGCATAGACTCCAAAGATGCCAAAAGATGGGGAAAGCCTATATATACCTCTATCTGTGGTCTGATTTGTCATTGTACAATCGGCATTGAATGTTTGCCATATATGTGTTCAGTGATCCGCCTTGAGTCCCCTTTGGGATGAGAAGGATGGAATATAAATACTGTAAGTAAGTAAGTAAATAAATAAATAATCTTGTCTAGATTCTTCATTGCTTCCCTTTCAAGCCCTAGTCTGCTTCTGAATTCTTGACTACAATCTACTTTCTGATTAATGACTGAGCAAAAGCATGGGAAATATTTAATTATATCAATGTTTTTAATCATCTACTTTAAACTTGTATAAATCATCTATGGCTTTTATTTTTCTTTTCTTAATGTTCCTCTGTAAACCTGCTTTTGCACTGCTTTCCTTGAGATTACCCAGCTTTTCTTGGATTTGAATGCATTATACTTCTTCTTGTTGTTATGTACCTTCAAGTCATATTCAAATTATAGCAACATTAAGTAAATCAACCCTAATATTAATTCTCCAACTGAGTACTCTTTCAGTTGGGACTGGCTTTCCCTG
This sequence comes from Anolis apletophallus, assembly GCA_030556195.1. Classification (NCBI taxonomy): domain Eukaryota; kingdom Metazoa; phylum Chordata; class Lepidosauria; order Squamata; family Anolidae; genus Anolis; species Anolis apletophallus. The sequence continues at coordinate 19,763,239 of JARBWK010000005.1, read as the reverse complement.
GTTTCAAATTCACTTTGTTCACCCAGCCCTGTGCCTTTTCCCTTCATCTCTGTTCTTTTTTGTCTCAGGCATACTCCTTTCCTTCCTTGCCGGTCTTTTTCACCCTTCTCCTTGATGTTCATCCAGCTGTCCCCTCTCTTGACAAGGCAACAGTAACGTGTTTCCTGCTACAGATTCTTTGCTCTTCATGCAAATCAAGTGGCTTTTCATGAAAGGGTTGCCCAAAGACACTTCTCCCCTGAAATGCATGCTAATTTTGCACTCAAAACCTTTGTAGATAGAAAACGGGAGTTTGGGTTCCTTGATTGTAATGCAGAGACATATAACCTAAGTTTAAGAAGTTCTGTGGATTCCTCTTTCCTTTACTGTTTTCTTTTTCTCTCTCCTGACCTTTCATAACTGCATGGGAGTGACATATTTAAATGGGGGTAAGGAAGGGCTTTCTATAGTAGTCTGGAATCCTGCTTGAAGGAACATGTAGAACCAACTCTGAGTATTCCTTGCCTAAGAAAAGATTATGAAATTCAGAGAGATGATTTGAAGACACATTGCAGCAATTCCCCCTTTTAGTACACAAAAAACGGGCATTCCATGGGTTACAAACAATATACAGTAGTTTCTGTAGATTTGTTATTAAGTTGAACTTCAAGTCATAACAGGTACATTTTAAAGTGTAACTCCAGCCAACAAAAAAAGTATGTGTTTTAGAAATCATTCAGAAGGTTTCACCTCACTTTCTATCCCTGTGACAATAACACTTGAAAAGTTTGGGATGTCGTGGGAACTAGGATTGGTGAGAGAGCTTCAGTGGAGATACCTTTTCCCCATGATAATTCCTATAGGATATAATTTGCTTTCCTAGAGGTAGATTTCCTCTCACTTTCTGTTGTCTCACTCCAGTTTTGTAACTCCAGTCATATGTAAGTCAGATGATTGCAACTCAGGGACTGCCTGTAGAGCCTAAATTGTCTCAGCGGTCAGGAGGCCTGATGAGTTTTAATACATATATCTACTCAGAGGTTGAATTGAGTTCAGTGTGACATAGTTCAATACAAAAGTTTTGTTATGGAAATTGTGGTGTTTCCAGCTGGGAAACCCCACTGCATAAAATTAGGTAAGTGCACATTATTTCCCTCATCCTCATCCAATTTGTATTGTAAGAACAACCCTATGAATTAGCTTCAACTGCAAAGCTACAATTGGCTCAAGGTGACCACATGAGTGTTATGATATGAGAAAGCTGGGATGTGACCTGATAAAAATGTGAATTAGGTGGCAGGGGATGAGTGTGAATGCAGATGTCACACAGAGAATCCAAGAAAGCTGTAATTTTGAGCAGATCTGATAAGAGCATTATGATTTTAGAATAAGTATTATAGTATTACATTTATTATTAATCATGCTGTTCACATATGTGCACAAAGTATTATATTTATTGCATTTTCTTATTTTTGGATATTCCTAAACTCAGAACATAATTCTAAGGTTTTTCTGCTTAAAATGATAGTTTAGTGTTTTTTTCCTTATTAATATTTTTCACCATTTTGTTCCCTTCCCATACATTTTATATCACTCTGTGATGTTTTCCAGGCGTTCATGTCCTGGTTTCATCTGCTACATCTTCTTTCTCCTAAGCAGGACTGGTATTTTCCACCTGTGAGCCTTTTGGCTTGGTATCATCTAATGCAAGGGTGGGAAATTACCGGCCCTCCGGGTGTTTTGGACTTCAACTCCCAGAAATCCTAACAGCTGGTAAACTGGCTGGGATTTCTGGGAGTTGAAGTCCAAACCCCCTGTAGGGCTGGTAATTGCCCACCCCTGATGTCATGACTCAAAATGGTGCTTCGTTGCCAGTTTCTCATCCTAGATTATCTGATTTGAACTGGTTTATATTTGTTTACACTGCCATATAATCCAGTTTAAAGCAGATAATCTGATATCAGAAACTGGATTATATGGCAGTGTAGATGGGGCCATTGAGTCACTTTTCATTCATTAGAGTTACAGTAATTGTTCTCTTTTTAATGCAATATAACCCCACAATGCACATTGCTTGGTCCCCTTAATTTGCATGTCATTGTGGCTATAGTGATTTGAGTGTTGGAATAGGACTCTGGGGGACCAAGGTGCAATTTATTTATTTGTTTACATCATTCTAAAACACACAAGGTGTACAATTTCTCACTCAGCAATGGCTTGTCCTTGGGCATGCACTTTCTCATAGCATTGGAGGAAGGCAGTGAACTACCATCACTCTGCCCGAACAAAGGCTGCAAAGAAAATCCCATGATAGGTTCCGCTCAGGTTCACTATAAGCCAGAAATGATTTGAAGGCACATGATAACAACAACAATTTCAAGCCTAGTTTCAGGTGTCAATGTCATGGTCTTGGAACAATTATGAAGACCAACATATGTGATAGTATAGTCAATTTATTCATTAAAATAAACTGTTATTCATTGAACGGGATCATGGTAATGAAATATTTTATTATTATTTATTATTTACAGTATTTCTATCTCGCCTTTCTCATCCTGAAAGCGATTCAATACAACATTTTAAAGCAGTGGTTCGCAACCTTTGGTCCATGGACCACCAGTGATCCATGAGAACTAAAATATGGTCCACAGCCTCACATTTACTATACCGTTGCAACAAGAGCAACTGTTCTGGTGAAAGATTTTTATAGTACCGAGGCTTATTAAATATGGTTTTCTGTGGGTGAGCAGATGGTGACTACTGGATGGCATATGTTCTGTATCAGAAATTAGAGCTGATGTAGTCTATCCAATGCAATTTTCTGAATCAACATCTCAAATAATCATACCAAATCTAAAATTGACCAAAAACTGATTTGTCACCCTTTTGGTATGTTGGAGAGAGGTCTCTGGTCAAAGTGGTCCCTGGTCAAAAAAAAGGTTGGGGACCACTGTTTTAAAGGAACAAGCACTCCACACACAATTCTACATGGAGGCATTAAAGTCATCAACCAACACAAGAATTTAAAAAAGCAAAGGAACTGATTAAAACTACCATACATTTTTCGTTTTTGCTTTATTAAAATTAAGTGGAGCACTTTCATTTTGTGTCAAAAAGAACTACAGATTGATGCCAATCCTGTCTTCTGTTGAAGGGATCCCAAGGAAGACAGAAGCCTGAATGTTCACCAAGATGTTTTAGAAATAAATTGTTTTTGCCTTTTCCAATTCATTTTCTCCCATTTTACTTGATGGGAAGGGGGATTTAACTAAATATTTTAGCTCAGTTCTAATTTCTGGCATAACAATAACTCCAAACTATCAATAACCATAGAGGGCCTGGAGCCCAAATAACTGAAGAACCATTGTTCTTTAGGCATGGAAGATGTCCTATTTCTTTACTTTTAAAAATGACCTGTTGGGAAAAGCTAACCATGTGTATTGATGTCCCCTTCCAGAAGGCCAATATTTCCAGTAAATGTGGAGCTATTCTGTTTCTTGATTGCATGTCTTCAGGCACTTGTTCCCATCCCTGCACCAGTTATGTTGTAAATAAACTGGGGTTTTATCCATCTTTTTTGCCCTCCTTGAACTCTGTTATGGGAAGCTTTCCTCCATGAAACATGTCCCCAATGAGGGTGTCAGACTGTACAGAGGGAACTGAGACAGTGGAAATGGATCTGGTAAATTAACCCCTACCCGTCTCCATAACTCCTGGGACAAGAAAAATAAGCAACCTTTGTCCTGAGTTCAATCACAGCTGCTGCAGGAAGTTCATGAAAACTAACAGCCTAGGAGCTACATCCGAACTATTTAAACAAACAAAACAAAATCCAACCCAAACGGGTACAGTGCCCAACAAACCCCCAAGTTTTTTGCTAACTTAGATCAGATCTGAATCTTTTGAAATTACCTCCTTGCATGGTTCTTAGTTTTGTTGTTCTTTGTGATTTATCTTGTATTTAATTCATATCAATCAATGGGGCTGCAGATGGTGCAACAGGTTAAACCTTTGAGCCGCTGAACTTGTTGGCCTGAAGGTTGACAGTTCAAATCAATGAGATGGAGTGAGCTCCTGCTGTTAGCCCCAGCTCCTGCCAACCTAGCAGTTCTAAAACAAGCAAATGTGAGTAGATCAATAGGTACCATCTCAGCGGAAAGGCAAACAGGCACTCCAAGCAATCATGCCAGCCACACAACCAGGAGGTGTCACTGTCTATGGACAATACAGGCTCCTCAGCTTGGAAATGGAGATGAATACCTCCCCCAGAGCCAGAGTTGAGAACCACCTCCAGAATCTGGAAATGAAAGAGGAAGCCTTTACCTGTGAATCTCTATTTCATTTGTATCAAAGCATTGAGTGTTTGCTATGTTTGTATATATGCTTTACTCTGCTCTGAGTCTCCTTGGGGAGATAGGGTGGAATATAAATAAAGTGTTGTTATTGTTGTTGTTGTTGTCGTCATCATATCTATCTTTGAATGAACTCAAACCTCATTCTTATTGTTTGTTATTGGTATCTAAAATTAGCTGTCTTAATTTACAGATCTTAGGGTGATGTACAATAAGAAAAAAAATCAAAATCTTACTTCAAAAGTAGCCACACAATAAAACAATTTAAGAGCATTAGAGAGACTTTAGAATAAAGATAAAGAATAAAAACAGAGAAAATTGGCAGAAATGGAGGGTAGAAGCATGAATACTGGTATATATGAGGGAAACCTTTAAAGAAACCTGCTTTCAAATTGAAAAAACTACTACCTTCCTCACGCTTCCCCTTCAGTGAAGTGGGCAGGGGCTGAGTGGAACTAGAGGTCATCAGTATTTGCAGAACCAATGTATGGCCTTAGTAGCAGGACTGTTTACACAGAAACTTGTCCCAGTTGGTTCATATTTCTTGACCAGTTTTCAAGGGAAAACAGGAAGAGTTAAATTTCAATTAAGCTTAGGCTTAGTCATCAGTGTGTTCATCAACAGAGCTTAGAAAATGGCCAAAATGCTGGGGGATTCTAGCTGTGGTGGTCCAAATAAATAATTTTTCCAAGCTATGTTGCCATAGGACTGCTATCAGGGAACCTCATTGGCAGTCTGGAATAAAACAGCTGGCTGCACTACAGGAACACATCCAGAATTGAAAAAGATTTCTCAATTATTTTCCCTGTCATGAAACCCACCGAGTACCAAGTATCTCTATCTAATGCTTCCTCCCCTGTGCCACCAAGATGACAAAATAATCAGTTTTCTGTCTGTCTGTATATCTGTTTACTTTTACTTTTATCAGTCCTTCTTGGGGAGAAAAAAGGGGGAAATCAGAAAGAATTTATTTTAGCTCCATTCCCTTGGCAATTAAAACCAGTCATCAAAGCTGTGTTTCACCCTGGTTTCTCTTGACAATCCCTTATGATTAAAAGTCTCAAATAAATACCTGCAGCTTATCACATATTTACAAAAGTAAAAACATGCAATTTTAACAGTGTGTCCAATTATTTCTATTTTCTACTTTATAGTGTGTGTTTTGTTCTGACTTTGTGTGATTTCCTCCTCCTACCTCACCCTAGTATTTTTATATTGTGATTTTGCCTGCCTGAAACACAAATTGCCTGTTTAGACTGAGGCTGGTGATTGGCATACAGTCATCCTTAATTAGTTTATTTGTCTCATTGTTTCTTTGTGCTGCCCCAGGTCACTCTTGGTCACCAATTTAGATAACCTTAACATGGCCAAATTCTATGATGATGAGAATGATTTTCATGCCTAAGAATGCAAACAGTTATGCCCTTCCCTGAGGAAGGATCCTATGCCAATGGAAAGTAAATACAGTAGAGCCTTGCTTATCCAACATAAATGAGCCGGCAGAATGTTGGATAAGCAAAAATGTTGGATAATAAGGAAGGATTAAGGAAAAGCCTATTAAATGTCAAATTAAGCACCAAAACATCATGTTTTACAACAAATCAACAGAAAAAAACTGTTCAATACACAGTAACATTATGTAATAATTACTGTATTTACAAATGTAACAACAAAACATCACAATGTATTGAAACAGCTGTGGATCCAGGCAGGAGAGAGACTGCATTGGATAATACAGAATGTTCGATGAGTGAAGGTTGGATAAGTGAGACTCTACTGTACACCTCTCCATCAGAATATTTGGGAGGGAAAGTTACCTTTTGAGGCTTCACAGAAGCACTCCATTCAGTGTGACCATGTAAAATGCTAAAGAGTTAAAATACAATAAAGTAATTTTCCAAATTCTACCCTCATCTGCCTTGCAAATAGTATTACATGAGATACAAGATGGAGATTGGTTCATTTTAGAAATTTGTCAAGTTGATTGGTTTGAAGTTGTAATATAGACACATATAATGCAGTTTAACTGCATTATATGTGTCTAATGACCATACACTGACCATATAATGCAGTTTCAAACTGAACTGTAGATAGAACTACACTGTAGTTCACTGTTTTCCAACCAGTGTGCCGTGGCACACTAGTGTGCCGTGAGCAATCATCAGGTGTGCCATGGGAAATTGGAACCTCCAATACCAGGGGTGCCCACACTTTTTCATCATGTGAGCTACTATGTGAACAATCAAGTTGAAAAGATCACCCGTTGTGCATGTGAGCGTGCGCGCGCATGCTCCTACTGCAGCCTTCTGTCCACGCGGGGCTTCTGTCTTGCCTGCCCATGAACTCGCTGCCGCGCGTACCCGGGAAGGGGATCCTCCTTGCCTGCGCGCGCGCTCACTCTTAATGTCTTCGTTGCCTTCCTCCTTCCTGCTGCGTGCTTTCGCAAAGCAGGAAGTCCCCATCCCGTCCTGCTTCTTGCGTGCACAGCAGGCCCCTCCCATGCATGCAGCAGGAGGGTATTTATAGGTGCACCTGCCAGTGCTCCGGCCAGATATGCCCCCCCCCCCCAGCAGCAACCAATGGGCGGTCATGTCACCACACCGTGCATGGCAAGATGAGTGCCAGGGCCCACCCACTAAAGCCTCATTTTGGCAAAAGAAGCCCCGCAAAGGTGGCGGCGGGAGCGCATGTGTGCGCGCATGGCAGGAGCACGCCATCTGGCTGGTGAGGCCCAAAGATCACCTGGAAGGGGGCCGAAGATCACCTAGGTGCTCCCGATCACCATAATGAGCACCCCTGTCCAATACCCTTTCTTGAAGTCCAAAGCACCCAGAGGGCTGAAGTTTTCCCATGCCTGTGTTAGGGACCTTAAAGTGGTGAGGCTCATAACATAACATTGTTTGAGTCCACAGTGCTCTCTGGGTGTAGGTGAACTACAACTTCCAAACTAAAGGTCAATTCCCAAGCAAACCCTTTCAGTACTTTCTGTTGGTAATGAGAGTTCAATATGCCAAGTTTGGTTCAATTCCATTGTTGCAAGAGTTCAGGGTGCTCTTTGATTGTATGTTAACTATAAATCCCAGAAACTGTAACTCCCAAATATCAAGGTCTATTTTCCCCAAACTCCATATGTGTTCACATTTGGGCATATTGAGTATTCATGCCAAGTTTGGTACTGATCCAACATTGTTTCAGTCCACAGTGCTCTCTGGATATAGGTGAACTACAACTCCAAAACCCAAGGTCAATGTCCACCAAACTCTTATAGTATTTTCTCTTGGATATGGGAGTTCTGTGTGGGAAGTTTGTGTCTTTCTGCCATTCCTGCCAGGATATCTATGTTGTGTTCATCGAAACAGGTCCAGGTTTCACACTGAGTGTATAAATACATTTAAAAACATATTAACTATATGTATTACTGTGTTAGAGTGTCATTTTGTGTCATTTTAGTTGGTGGTATTCCCCACGATTTTGTAAATGTAAAAAGTGTGCGCGCGGCTCAAAAAAGGTTGGGAATCACTGCTGTAGATTGAACCCCTGTTTTGATACTAATGGCAGCATCTGTTTTGAATGAATAAATGAATGCTGATTTTTGTACAAACCAACCACATAGGAAAAAATGTTTTGGCAGAACAAGTCCTGAATTTTGAATAGCCTTCAAAGGTACCTTTTAAAAATGATTTCACACAGCAAGGAGAACATTTCTGAAATGATTCATTCTTTTGAGAAGAAATTTAACGAAAAATTATATCCTTACTGGAGTACCAATAATATCCTATTGATTGGCCATTTTTTTAAAAAAAAAATCTGCATAACTCGTTCCTCTGATTACACTATCACAACTGCACAGCTTTTATCCTGTGAAGGAAGCAAAATGGGATTACAATAGAATAAAATAAAATCCCTCCAATTAAAAAAATGTATTGTTCTTTCCAGAAATAAACTATTTTAAAAACCTTGGAGTCAAACTAGGGAACAAATCTTAGGTTTCATTTTTGCAAGAATAAGAGTTCTACCATATTTTATTTTAACTGGGAGAATATCTTCAAAAACTCTGTCATTTTAAAGATGATTCTATTATTCTGTCTAATACTAAAAAAGGGAGCACTTTTCATGCAAAAGAAGTCCCAAACTATGAAGGTCCTTTTGTCAATCAAACTCCTCTTCGTTGTTTTCCAAGACTGAAAAACTTGGTTTTTACCCGTTTTTGATATATTTTGGATAATTTTTTCCATCCCTAACTGGAACTTCACTTTTTCACCTTTGCACATGAGAGAAGCGTCCCACAGGATGGTAAAACATCTGGGTGTCCCCTGGGCAACATCTCTGCAGATGGCCAATTTTTTCACATCACAAGTGATTTGTAGTTTCTCAAGTTGCTTTTGGCATGATTTTAAAAAAACTTTGCACAATCTTGTGTGTGTATTTAAAATCTCCTTTTTATTTATTATTTTTATTTATTTATTCGGGTTTCTATGCCGCCGACTCCCGGAGGATTGCGGCGGCATAGCCGAAGGCACAATAAAATACAAAACAATAAAAGCAGTTAAAAACAGAGCAACACAATGAAACAGAAGCACAATTGAAGCAGTGGCACAACCAAGAACGCACGGGCCTACCCATCAAAAGCCTGCCTAAACAAATGGGTTTTACAAGCCTGTCTGAACGGGAGCAGGTCCTTCATTGCCCGAGTTTCGGCCGGGAGGGCGTTCCACAGCGTGGGAGCTATGACAGAAAACGCCCTCCGGCGGGTGGATGTCAACCGTGCCAGCTTCGCCGAAGGTACCTCCAAGAAGTTGGCATCCTCGGACCGTAGTGATCTCAAAGGGCAATATGGAGTGAGACGGTCCCTCAGATATGCTGGCCCCAGACCGTGTAAGGCCTTAAAGGTGAGAACCAACACTTTGAAGGCGATCTGGTGCTCAATTGGCAGCCAGTGCAGATCCTGCAAGACAGGTGTTATATGGCAACCTGCTGGGGAGCCAGACAGGAGCCGGGCGGCAGTGTTCTGCACCAGCTTGAGCTTCCAGATCGCCGACAAAGGAAGGCCAACGTAGAGCGCGTTGCAGTAATCTAGTCTTGAGATGACCGTGGCTTGGATCACCGTGGCGAGGTCGTTCTGGGAGAGATAGGGGGCCAGCCTCCTTGCCTGTCGGAGATGGAAAAAGGCCACCTTGCTGACCGCAGAGACCTGGGCCTCCATGGTCAGCTGGGAATCCAGATGGACTCCCAGGCTCTTCACGGAAGACGATGGGCATAACGCCACACCGTCCAGGGTCGGAAGCTGGACATCTGCCCCACCCGGGCGGCCCAGCCACAAGATCTCCGTCTTCGCCGGATTCACCCTCAACCTACTGGCTCGCAGCCATCCAGTAACGGCTTCGAGGCAGTGTTGGAAATTATCGGGGGCGGATCCCGGCCTGCCCTCCATCCTCAGAATGAGCTGGGTATCATCCGCGTATTGGTGACACTCCAGCCCATAACTCCGCACCAGCTGTGCAAGCGGCTGCATGTAGATGTTAAATAACAGAGGGGAGAGGATGGCCCCCTGCGGAACTCCACAAACTAATGAGGAGCCCTCGGAGACCACCCTGCCCCTCCTCACATGCCGAGACTGCTGGTGGAGGAAGGAGGTCAGCCATTTTAGGGCTGTCCCTCTCACTCCAGCCATGGCCAGGTGGTGGGTCAATAGATTGTAGTCGACCATGTCAAACGCTGCCATGAGGTCCAATAACACGAGCAGCGCAGACCTGCCTTGGTCGAGCTGGCAGCGGAGTTGGTCTGTGATGGAGACCAGAACCGTCTCCGTCCTGTGCCCCGAACGGAAGCTGGACTGGAAGGGGTCTAGCCATGTTGCATCATCTAGGAAGGACTGCAGCTGCTCCATTACTGCCCTCTCAACTACCTTGCCCAGGTACGAAAGATTCGACACTGGGCGGTAGTTGGAGGGAACCGCAGGGTCTAATGACGGTTTCTTCAGTAATGGAGCTACCACCGCCTCTTTTAAGCACTCTGGAAAGACTCCTTGCTCAAGGGAGCTGTTTATGATATTCAACAGAGGCCCATGTAACCCCTCCAGGCAAATCTAACAAGCCAGGAGGGGCACGGGTCGAGGGAGCAAGTGGTAGGCCTGGCTGCAGCCACTATCCTATCAACAGCATATGCACCCAGTGGCCGAAACCGGTCGAGGGTGGGCCCGGCTGAGGGCCACGGGGTCTCAAGCTCTCTTACTGTCTCAACCGTGGCTGGAAGGTCCCTGCGGAGGCTCAGAATCTTGTCTGTGAAAAAGCTCTGTAAAGCACCGGCGGTGAGGGCCTGATCGCTATTTTTTGGGACAGTAGGGACCGTCGTCAGAGACCGAATTACCTTAAACAATTGGGCTGGGCGTGAGCTGGCAGACGCTATCAAGGCGGAAAAGTAGCCATTTTTGGTCGCCTTGACAGCACGCTCATAAGCCTCTTTAACTAGCTTATAAGCTGATACTGAGGCTCCGTCGCGGAGTTTCCTCCACTCGCGCTCTAGCCGTCTCCTCTCTCGCTTCATCGACCTAAGGTCCCCTGTATACCAGGGGGATCGCCGGTTGCGAGGGCGGAGAGGGCGCCTAGGGGCAATCTCGTCGAGAGCTCTAGCTAAAGAGGTGTTCCAAGGTTGAACCTGCTCCTCGACAGAGACGCTGATAGACTCCAGATCCCACAGAGCATTCAGGAACCTTTCGGGTTCCATAAGTCTCCTTGGGCGAACCAAAATCTGTTCGGCGCCCTTGCATGGAGGGGGCGGTTGCTCAACCTGGATCCTTAGAGCACAGTGGTCCGACCATGGAACCTCTATTACGGAGGCTAGGTCCACTTGAACCCCCACGCTACACACCAGATCAAGAGTGTGCCCGGCCGAGTGTGTGGGTCCCGAGTTACACAAGGAGAGGCCCAATGTCATCATGGTCGAAATTAGGTCCGCGGCTGCAGATGGAACGGAGGCTGCGTTGGCGTGGACATTGAAGTCCCCCAGAACAATAAGTCTGGGGAACCTCAATGCCCACTCCGACACAGTCTCCAGCAGCCGCGCCAGGCTCTCTGCCGGTGCGCTAGGCGCACGGTACACCAGCAAGATCGCCAGGCTCTCCTGGGACTCCCACACCAGGCCGGCACTTTCGAGCCCCGAGGTGGTGAGTGCAGGGATCGCTCTAAGGTGCAATCCATCACGGGAGAGTATTGCCACCCCCCCTCGTCCCCCATTCCTATTCTGGTGCGTGGCAACGTAACCAGGGGGGACTACTTCCTGGAGACAGGTGTTATCGCTCTCCTGGAGCCAGATCTCCGTTATACAGAAAAGGTCCGCTTTATTAACATCTAAATGCCCTCAATGGTTAAAAGCAACATTTTGTATGAGACAAGATATGAACACACAAAAACACACTCCATACATTGGCCAAATTGCAGCATGGGTAATCAATTACATTTTGCTGTCCTAATTCCCCTTGTTGTTTCAGCAGGGGAACAACACTGTTCTTTGATTTCTGCCCCTAAACTGTTGTTTGGTTGTAGTAACTGCCATCAAACAGCTGCTGCCTGGGCATTTTTGAAGTACTTTGAGATCCTCTGGGATGAAAAGCAACATAAATATACAATTGCATTATTAGCATGTTGAAAATGAGATGGAAATGTAACAAACACTTGTTTTGGCATTAATTGGCTATTGTAATTAGTGTGACAGAAACATGCATCTTTTTATAGGGAAAAGGAAACTATTATTCCTGTGTAACCATACAATGGGAAGAAGAGATAGGGAACTGGAGCGGCAAGCTGTATGAGCAAACTGCACAGACCATGAGGAATATGACTTTCCTGAACTATAGCTCCCAGGATTTACTACCTAGGGATGGACAATAGTGGAAGAAGGATCTATTCTTCCCCCAAGTCCACTCACCTTCCCCTGGTATGACTGGAGATGATATAACTAGGGAATGAGGACTCTTGTAGTTTTCATGGACAAAATAATAATCTCCAGAGGCTCTGTGAGGACCATCCCTGCCCTAGTTCATGATTTCCAAGTGCAATTTCATGCACCTTTGGGCTTTGTTCCCAAAAGGCTCCATTTCAGAAACTCTCCAGAAGCAGTCATTTTGGTGTTTTACAAGAGCATTCTTCTTCAGCCCTATGTGTATGGAGAAGTTGAGGAGGGCAAGGAAAGGTGTGCCTAGTTTGCATTGTGGGCAATGGCAGCTGGTGGCTTCCATATCAACAAGATGGTCAGTCTACTTTGGGCCTTAGTCCAAACTCGAAAGGACCCACTCAGATCCACCATCCTGTGTGACTTCTCTTATGATAGCAGCTTTCCTAGATCTCCCAACATAATTTCATGGTATGCTTTTGTCAAAGGTTGACAATGCTTTAGGAAACTAGAAATAGTAGAGAGTCCTTGTCTCTGAATATTTGTTTGATAGGGTTTGTTATTATATCCAGTTTCACATTTCTACAATAAGTCAAGGAATGAATCCAATGCCAATATAGGTTGAACCTCTCTATCTAGATCATTAAACCTTTCCTACTCTTGCTATGTGACCATCAACTAGCATGTTATTCTAAATGTGAACCATGTAATTCCATTTATACACTGTGGTATACATGGACAGAAGTACTCCTGGTCAGTCGCAAGGCTGAACAGGGCATAGGGTTACAGCTAATGTTGGATGGGGTTACACTCTCCTTGAAGATGCAGGTCCGCGGCTTGGGTGTGATCCTGGACTCAATGCTGAGCCTGGAGCCCCAGGTTTCAGCAGTGACCAGGGGAGCATTTACAGAGTTAAAGTTTGTGCACCAGCTGCGTCTATACGTTGGGAAGTCTGTCTTGGCCATGTTAGTCCATGCTCTGGTTATATCCCATATAGACTACTGCAACGTGCTCTATGTGGGGTTGCCTTTGAAGACTGTTTGGAAGCTTCAAATGGTCCAACAGGCGGCAGCCAGGTTACTAACGGGAGCTGTGCTCAGAGAGCATACAACTGCTCTGCAGCGCCAACTCCACTGGCTGCCAGTTTGCTACCAGGCGCAATTCAAAATGCTGGCTTTAGTCTATAAATCCCTAAATGATTCTGGCCTAGCTTACATGTCTGAACATATCTCTCCTTATGAACCATCTAGGAACTTAAGATTGTCTGGGGAGGCCCTGCTCTCAATCCTGCCTTCCTTGCAAGCGCGTCTGGCAGAGATGAGAGACAGGGCCTTCTCAGTGGTGGTCCCTCGGCTGTGGAACTCCCTCTCTAGGGTTATTAGATCAGTCCCCTCCCTCCTGACCTTCAGGAAAAGAGTAAAAACTTGGCTTTTTGAACAAGCATTTCGAACTGCAGCAGAATAAATAATTATGAAATAGGAAGAATGAATACGGAATGGCTAGACAATGTTCCTGGATAATGATTTTAAGAGGACGACACTGGTAATTATATGTTCTTAATGGTTTTATATGGTTTTTATAATATTAGGTAGAATGTTTTAACTATATTTTTATGAATCTATGGCATCACATTCTGCCAATTCTGTAAGCCATCTTGAGTCGCCGTAAGGCTGAGAAAGGCAGACTACAAATGCTGTAAATAAATATAGTTAATAAATAAATTTTATTTTAAATTTAGCATGAGGTAGCCCCAGAGAATTTAACTGATTGGGCTACAGTTGAGAGAAGAGGTTCAGCAATCCTCTGCCACAACCATGACAAGGATTTTGTCAGTTTCAGGTTTATGGGAGAAGAAATTTGTTTTGGTACCAGAAAGAATGTTCTACTACTACCAGAGTTGTCCTTGAAATTTGGAGAAATTTTATCTGTGTCTAATACCTATCCTCCACCTTTTAAAAAAGGAAATTAAATAAGGCGCTCCATTTGTATGCAAGTGCACGCAGCTTCCAATGTCAGCGATAGAATCTCTCTGTACTCAAGAACAGCGCTCAACATCAAGAGAGCTGACAAATGCATTGTTTGCTTTCAAATTTGTTCACTATCAAGACTGTATTGAGGCTGACAATTTCTGCTTCCAACTCTGAACCAAGAGTAAACTTTGCCAGCTGTGCGATTTAAAAATAGGAGTGGGACACTGCTAGAGAAAAGCATGGCAGTAATGTGAATGCTGATGCCATAATCAAATTATAGTAGAGGAGCAATTCAGTGAATGCTGATGCCATAATCAAATTATAGTAGAAGGGTAATTAAAAACATCTGACTCTTCTGCGTGCCTCATATAAGGAAATAACTGGAAAGCTAGCTAAAAGTCTCCTTGCTTATACCAGTATGCAAGCACACATATGGAGTAATCTCAGTGAAGGTTAAATAAGTCCTTTGAGGTCATTGTGTCAGATCTCCTGCTTTACACGGTCCATAGACTCCCATGGGTTAATGATTACCCAAGCTTATTTAGTTTAGTTTCCCCTAAACTAAGCAATCTAACATTAGATGAAAGATCTGAAACCTGATTGATTTTTCTGCTTCTTATCCTTGTGCATCTTGACTGCATGAAACAGATAACAAGAGCTAAGTTGGTTGGCAAAGGACCCCTAATATATCATAGCCATTTGATGGATCAAATATTGTAGACTAAAGCAAAGTAGGTAAACTTATTGCTATGCAAAGTAAAGTAGTATGGGGTTTACTGTACTCTGCTGAAGGAGGAGGAAACATAGGGTCTGGGTCAGTTTTCTTAAAAGTTTCACAATTGTTGAGTTATCAGCAACCTGTTCTTTCCATCATCAGATACATGGCAGATTTGATGATATTATTCCAAAGCTTAGATGTGGTCGTCATCTTTTTGGCAAGATAATAAGAAGTTTAGTGTAGCACTGACTTCATGAAGGAGCTGAAGACGATGAATGGCAAATGATCTGAAAATATTTGAGTGTTTAAGGGGAGTGATCATAGACATAGTCGTCAACTGTCCCAATTTGCCAGGAAGAGTCCCATTAATCTGTTGGCTGACTCTTTCAGTTAACTTTGAAATGTCCCAGTATCTCTTGTCTTCACTTTCCTCTTTTGTCCTCAGCTTATTTAAATTGCTACAAATTGAGCTCAGTGTGCAAAAGTAGTTGCACTCAATTAACCCAAACTATGTCAAATTGGTGGAGACTCAATGAGATATTCATTGAAAAACTATAGCAAAATGTACTGCAAGATGTCCCACAAAAACAAAGTTTTTACAGTTTAATAAACTTTTTCTGTGTTATTATGATAGAACCCATTAGGAAATGACATTTAGTGTAATAGATAAAATGGGAGACAGAGAGCATCTAGGAAATATAGACAATAAGTTATCCTTGAGGTTTTTGATTCTATCTAGGAAGGCCCTCGAGAAATTCTTACGGGACTTCAAGAATTTGTGAACACAGAAATGCTGGACCACTCTAACCACCACCATTTTTAGACTACAGGGAGAAGCTATTGAAATCCATAAACATGGATTTCAACAAAAAGGAACAAACCATGAAAACAAACAAAATCTGGCTACCAGTACTTTAACAACTCTAAAATCAGAACAGTAAATAAACAGCAACACTAAAAAATGGGAATTCCAGACAGGAAACACTCAGGTCCAGCTAATACCTCCCAAAAAAGGATTCCCCCAGGCAGGAAGCAACCAGGCTTTGAAGCTGCAAGACCATTAAATGTTAATAAAGCTGGCCAATTGCAGCATTCACACTTGCCTCAAGCAGACAAGAGTTCTTTCTCCCACCCTGAACATTATTCCACAGATATATAAAGCTCACTTGCCTTGTTTCCAACAGACTTCACAATCTGTGAGGATTCCTGCCATAGATGTGGGTGAAACATCAGGAGATAATGCTTCTGGAACATGACTATACAGCCTGGAAAACTCACGTCAATTCAGACTTGAAACATTTTTGCTCCATGGAAAACCAAAGATGAGAGATATGGATGAGTATTCTGTAGTGCAAAATATCTTCCAGGCTTCTAGGATTCCAGCATGATGTTAATGAAGAACGTGAACCTATATTAATTTGGTGAAGTGGCCATCATGTCCTTGTGTTTACAAATCTTTATGTGAAAACTAAAACCTAGTTCTCAAAGTAACATCACTATGATCAAGAAAAAGAACCCATAGTATGCCTGTACAGATGAAGGAGTAAACCGTAGTAGATATGAGAAGGCCAGAGGTTGTGAGGCTGGATAAAATAGGGGTACAATTTAGCTCTTGAATAAATGGTTGACATTCATCATATCAGTGAAAATAAATGCATTAGGTTAGGAAACTGTGTTCTGAAACAAAGGCTTCTCCCTAACTTAGGATATACAAGCCATTAAATGCTCCATTTCCATGGAGACAGAATAGAATGTAAAGTATTGTGGTCTTTTGAGGTCCTTGAACCATGAAAAGTCCTTCAACCACATATCTTCCACATGCGTCATGCCTCCATTTGAGAGATTGTCTTTCTCTGAAGATGAAGCAGATCATTGGAATTCTTTGAGCCTGGCAGCCATCACAGTCCTTTTTCAGTTCAGCAGGTCAGGTCAACTTCAGAGCAGGAAAAGGGGGTTGGAAGAGAAGCCCTCCAAACCCTGAAAAAGATGGATGCTCTGGTGTCTGGCTCAGTCCATTCCCTGCAGATGGAGTGAAAGGCTATAATCAAGGCAGCAGCAGGAGCACAGATCCCACATTTTTAATATTTCCTGGGATCTGGGCAGTGGCTGAACAGGCTATCTATATAAGGTTACTTTCCCAAGCCAAGTTGCTAAATGCAACTTCAGTTCTCCTCTTGATGGTTAGGCTCTTGCAAGTGTGTTTAACAGATTTATGACCCTTGGATTGTTTATCGACTCGGCTACTGCAACTCCATAGAACTCTCTCTCTGATTTATGGCTTTCTTGGCCCTGGGCTGTTTTGACACCGGATACCTCCTTGCTTTCATGAGTTCTACTTTTGGCACCTTGAGTTATTGTTTGACATTGAGAGCAGGACAAAGTGTGCAGTTGAGAAAGGGTCTTAACTTTAAGTGTGAGAACAAGATGGCCTATGTTGAAGGTCTTTGCTTACCATGAAGCAATGTTATACTGTGTTACCTTCAGATTTAGAGAAGATGAGAAGATATTGGAGAAAAAGAGATTTCTTGCTATTCCTAACACCTATGAGGTATTAGCAGAAGATTAAAAAAAACCCTCTGTGATCATGCCTTAGACCAGCAGTTTTCAACCTGGGGGTCGCGACCCCCAGAGGGGTCGCCTGGTCATTTCGAAGGGGTCGCGGCGCCATGTCCATTGGCCCCACCCCTCCACCAGGCTGTGCGGTGATGCCTCTTGTCCATTTTTGCCAGGACGAGAGGCATAATGCGAGGCCAGGCTGCGTGGTGCAGCCGTCCTCGCCTGGCTTTTGTTGCCTGCCAGGCCCTACGGGTGGCGCGAGCTAAGCGAGGGGCGTCCCACGAGGCCAGGCCACGTGGTGGTACCTCCCTTTCCTGGCTCGCGCCGCCCACCGGGATTGGCAAGCGGCAAAAGCCAGGCAAGGGAGGCTGCACCGCAACAACCTGGCCTCGTGGGAAGCCCCTCACCTGGCTTTCACCACTTGCCAGTCCCGACTGGCAGCACAAGCCAGGCGAGGGACTTCCCCACGAGGCCAAGCTGCACAGCGGGCCTCCCTCACGTGACTTCTGCCGCTCGCCAGTTCCGGCGGCGGCGCAAGCCAGGCAAGGGGCTTCCCGTGGCCTGGCCTCGCGGGAAACTCCTCTCCTGGCTCGCACCGCCCGCCGGAACTGGCGAGCGGCTGTAGTCAGGGGAGGGTGGCCCACTGTGCAGCTTGGCCTCGCACGGTGCACGCCCGGTACGGGGCGTCCTTCAAGGCCAGGCTGCGCGGCTGGAGGCAGCTGTGCGGGAAGCGCCGGCTGCCACAGCTTCCTCATGGCTGCCTCCATGAGCAGAAGCAGAAGCTCAGCCTCGGTGGGCTGCAGCAGCAGGCGCGCCGCGAGCTGCTAACTCAGATGGAGGCTGCACAGGGCCTCCACTGGCCTCCTCAGTCAGTTTCACCCAGCCTCGCTGCTCATGAGGCCCTGTGCAGCCTCTGTCTGAGTTAAGCAGCTGGCGAGCACGCCTGCCACTACAGCCCGCGGAGGCTGAGTGAAGCTGGCTGAGCGATAGCGCTTCCAGCCTCCACACTGCTGCTGTCCTTCCTGGGCCTAGCTGGGGCCCAACAGAGCTACGCCGCTCTTTGGCCTGCACTGGGCACCGAGGGCACAGCAGAGGAGGACCTCTGCCCACAGCGACCTGCCTGCCTGCCTTCCTGGGTCAGCATTTTTTTTGTTATTATTAAGGCTGGATGGTCATCTGTCAGGGGTGCTTTGATTGTGCTTTCCCTGCATGAAGGCAGAATGAGGGGGTTGGACTAGATGGCCCTTAGAGGTCCCTTCCAATTCTGTTGTTCTTTTTGCTGTTGTTGTTACTATTACTATTATTAAGCATGGGTGGCCATCTGTCACAGGTGCTTTGCTTGTGCTTTTTATGCATGAAGGCAAAAGGGAGTTGGACTAGATGGCCCAATTGGTCTCTCCCAGCTCATTATTATGGTTATTATTGTTGTTATTATTGAGGCTGGATGCCAAGTTTTGTTCAATTCCATTTCTTTTGGAGTTCAGAATGTTCTTTGATGGCAGGGGATCTATATATCCCAGCAACTGCAACTCCCAAATGCCATGATCTATTATTCCCAAACTCCACCAGTGTTCAATTTTGGGCATATTGAATATTTGTGCCAAGTTTGGTCCAGATCCATAGTCATTTGGGTTCACAGTGCTCTCCGGATGTACATCTTCCATAAATCACTGTCAATTCCCCCCAACCCCTTCCAATATTTTCTGTTGGTCATTGAGGTTCTGTGTGCCAAGTTTGGTCCAGGTCTGTAATTCGTGGGGGTCTCAGTGGACTGTGGATGTCAGAGGTGAATCAGTTGAAGGTACTGCAGATCCCACCATTCATTGTCCATACTCCCACAAACATATTGTTTTTGTGATTAATCGCTATGCTTTAATTATGTTCTATTTCTAACAATGAAAATACATCCAGAATATCAGATATTTACATTACAATTCATAACAGTAGCAAAATTACAGTTATGAAGTAGCAACGAAAATATGGTTGGGGGTCACCACAACATGAGGAACTTTATTTAGGGGTCACGGCATTAGAAAGGTTGAGAACCACTGCCCTAGACAGTGCCTAATGTGCAGATTGTGAGCAATTATAGTCATTTTTTTTTCGTGTCAGGAATGACTTGAGAAACTGCAAGTCGCTTATGGTGTGAGAGAATTGGCTGTCTGCAAGGGGGACACCAGGATGTTTTTTGATGTTTTACTATCTTTGTGGGAGGCTTCTCTCATGTTCCCACATGGAGAGCTGGAGCTGACAGAGGGAGCTCATCCATGCTCTCCCCAGATTTGACCCTCTGACCTGTCCGTCTTCAGTCCTGCCAGCACAAGGGTTTAACCCATTGCGCCACTGGGGACTCCAAATAATAATAATAATGATAATGATAATAATAATTTTACACATAATAATGTGTCAAAATTACCTTTAAAATTATTATATTTACAACTGCCAAAACAAAACAAAACCACACACAAAAACAAAATATATACTAAATACAAATTTACTAAATAGGCTTCCAACTTATACCTACTAAAACATATAATTCTAGATATCATTATTACACCCACTTAACTTGGATTAAAAAAGAATTTAAACACATCATTGCTGCCATATAATAATCAGAGAGTTAGAAGAGACCACATGGGCTAACCCCCTGCCATGCAGGGTTTTTTCCTGTATTCTATACTACTCTAAACACCACTTAAGTATAAATAAATCCATAGTTATCTCATATTTACAAACCAAAATATAGTAACTAATATATCTGCTCAATCCTCATAAATAAGTGATTCAATTTTCACTCCTCAAACCCTATTATTATTACATCCCCCATCAGTTTTATTCAAATATTCTACAACTAAATAAATGTTTTCATATTTCTCCCTTAATAAATATTTCAATTTATCCATTTCCAGTACTTCTAATACTTCTTTAATGTGATATTCACTTGAAAGGAGTATCAACACTTTCCAAATATTTGGCATAAATTATTAATGCTTTATTCACCAAATGCCACATTAGCCCCCCCTTTTCTTTTTCCCCTTTTGTTATGATTTCAAATAGCCTTTTGGATTACAACTCCCAAAAAGGTGATCCATGCTAGAGCCTCCAAAAACATTCGATGAACAAAAATGGCAGTGAAAGTGAAACTAGCAACACCCAAACTTCTTACTTTGTGGCATACTAAGGAAGATGAAGTCATAACCCATATGTACCATACTGATGGCCCAGAAAGGTCTAGTCTAGAAGAACTGACAATAAAGCCCTTCTGTTCTAAAGAAGGGAAATCAATATTTTGGGTTTACTGACACAACACCACATCTGGGTCAGTTTCCATTTATCTGAGATTTGAAAAAGTTTGGTGGGGTTTTTTTTTGTCTAAATTACCAAACAGTTTCCTTGTTTTCAAAACTGCATGTAGGACACTACAGACACATACACACTACACAATTATAGTGCTATTATTTCAGCATAATTACCAGAGCTATGTGGAATTTCTGGAATTTGTACTTTGATGAGGTACCATAGGACAGAACCATGGCAACCGAGGTGGACTTACAGTGCTATACAGTACAGCCTCCATATTGACAGGACAGGTATCCACAGTTTCATGTACCCATGCATAACTATATATGTCCTCTCTAGACATTTTCTACATCCTCCAAAGCAGTGGTTCTCAACCTTCCTAATACTGCAATCCCTTAATACAGTTATTCACGTTGTGGTGACCCCCAACCATAAAATCATTTTTGTTGCTACAACATAACTGAAATTTTGCTACCTTTATTAATATTATTATTATTATTATTATTATTATTATTATGTTCAAACTTACTATAACGGAGCGGTTTACAGTTTGACATGAAAATACATGGGTTACATACAAACAAACAACATCAAAAGGGGATGACTACATCTAACAGGGAAGGGGGAGGCCAGGCTCATGATCACGAGGGTCAGAGCTATCCAGGTCGAGCTTTCAGGCTCGGCCATCGAACGAGGGAAGCCTAGGAGGATCCCACAAGTTCAGCAGCGTCCTTAGAGTCTCGAGTTCCATACGGTGGTGATCACCACAAGTCTGTGGCTCTGGTCTCCCCATCGTCGGATTATCAAGCCTCCTGGGTTGGGGGTCCACCAACCGGGAAACCCGACGCCTGGGATTGGTCTTCCAGAAGGTCCTAGGGCGGAACCCTCTGGGTGCCCCAGGTGCAGGCGATGCAAACCTCCCTCGCTCCAGGGGTCCAGAGGAAGGTTGTGAGATCTGTGTGGTGCCAAAGATGTTGAGGGTTGCCCTCCGTAAGTTAGCAACTGTAGGAGGAGGTGTTGCAGAGCAGGGTCGAAATTTCTTCCGGCTCCGCCCCCTGCCCCGCCCTCAACTAATGTAAATATCAGATATGCAGGATGTATTTTCATTCACTGGACCAAATTTGACACAAATGTCTGATATACCCAAATTTGAATACTGGTGGGGTGGGGGTGGGGAATTGATTTTGTCATTTGAGAGTTGTAGTTGCTGAGATTTGTAGTTCACCTTCAATCAAGGAGCATTCTGAACTATACCAATGATGGCATTGGTGGGCATTGACCTTGAGATTTGGAGTTGTAGTTCATCTACATCCAGAGAGCACTGTAGACACAATGATGGATCTGGACCAAACTTAGCACACAGTTCCAACATGTGCAACTGCGAATGTTGGCGGTGGAATTTGGAGAGGACTGGCCCACAATTTTGAGAGTTCACCCACATCCTTATGCATTTTCTAATGGGAGCTTTAATTTTAAAAAAAGGAAAAACTGAATTTTTCTAATAAATAGCATTACAAATTACCTCGGCTGCTGCTGATCCTCCTCCTCCTGATGCTGCTGGGCCACTCTCTGTCTCATGTTGCCTGGGCGCTTTCCCTCCTGCCTTGAAGGGACTTACGGGCATGAGCCTCCCTCCAACCCCACACTCACCCTTGCCCATGCATGTGCACCCTCTACTATGTGTCGAGCATGCATGCTCTCCCCTCCCTGCTTGGAGTTGCAGAAACAGCACTACCCTTGGCTGAGACGCCAGCTGAGAGCCCAACCAATCATGGCAGGAGGAGGGCTTTTTGTGGAAGGATTTGCCATCTGTCTCCAAAATGGAAGAGAAGGACATGCAGTGAGATCTTAACCCTTCTCTGCCAAAGGGGTTCCTAAGACCATCAGAAATATGTGTTTTCCAGTGGTCTTTGGTGGCCTCTCTGAAACCCTGCTCATGACCTCCCCCCCTCCCCCAAGAGTCCCAACCCCCAGGTTGAGAAACGCTGCTCAAGAGTGATTATATAGTGTGCTTCTGCAGGAAGTCATTCATTTCAATAGGATTTGAGATTCACATATCTACACAAAGTTGCGATTAAACCCCCTGCAGATACTGGGGTTGTACTGCAATTCTGAAATGTGATGTAATTGTAATTGTACCCTAATTTAGGATGTAGAAAGAGCATGAATGGAATAAGCTGTCCCTTGTGACAGGGTGTGGGGATGGCGTCCTCTGCTTGAGTAAAGAAAGGAATATCAGAAGCCAAGATGTATTGGCAAAAGGAGAAGGGAAAAGTACCATGATTTAGTAAGAGTCAAATTCCAAGTACTTTAAAATATAATAGGAAGCTAGATGTGTTTTAAAAGGGTCATAAACACACAATAAATTAAATCCCTCATAGATTGGGGCATCCTATAATTCATTTTAAAATTGGGGATCTCTTCTAGTGTGTATAGTTATATGTGTGAGAGAAAGAACGAGGGAGGGGAAAAGGGAAGGAGGAAAAACGAGAAGGTACAATTTATTTATAAACCTTGAGCAGGTTGACAGGTAGTTCTATAATTGTGCTTTAGAAATGCTGGCAATAAATTTCCCAAAGAGTCCCAACTGAAAGAATGATTTCCAAGGGTTGCACTTCTTTTCAAGCGTGCATATAAGGTTAATACTAGAGTAAGAGCATAAAATAATTAAACCACAACAGTAAACTTAACAAATATCCTTGTCTTTATATACAGTGAGTCCTTGGTATCTACTGGGATAAGATTCCAGGACACCACACAGATGTCCTTCAAGTACAGTGGCATAGTAACATAGTGCCTCGTATCTAAAATGGTAAAATTGAGATTTCCTTTTTTGGATTTTTTTTCAAGACTTGGATGGTTGAATCCATTGATGCTGAATTTGTGGATCTGGGGGCCCAACTGTATATAGTAAAAATATCATGGTTCAAGTTCTTATTGTATGAAAACTTCAAAGAATTCATTCATCATTCACAGTTGCTAGATTAGAATTCTTTAAAGAAGTATAATGTGCAAACTTCCTCATCTATGCAAAGAAAGGAAAACCCCAGAACCATCAAGCACTCAGAGCAGAACAAATTGTCTCTGGTGGTGCATCTAAAGAATTAATGCAGTTTGACAACACATTAACTGCCACAGCTCAATGCTATGAAATCACACACATTGTACTTTTGCAAAATCTTTAGCCTACTCTGGTCCCTCATCAAACAACAAATCCCAGGATTCCATAACATTGAACCATGACAGTTAAAATGGTATCAAACTGCATTAATTCTACAGTGAAAATATACTCAAAGTGTTTAAATGGTAAGAGTATTCCCATGTTTTCCAATATTGCAAGGAAGGAGTTATGTGAAAGACATAGCAATAAAATCTGAGGGAAGACACTTGGGAAATCTTTATGGAGAATCTTCCGCAGAGTACTCTGGTTCTCATATATATATATATATATATATATATATATAGAGAGAGAGAGAGAGAGAGAGAGAGAGAGAGAGAGAGAGAGAGAGAGAGAGAGAGAGAGAGAGAGAGAGAGAGAGAGAGCTAGCTCTCTTGGGGCTAAAGTGTGTGTGTTAGGGAGTGGTGGCAGATATGCTCCCCATACTACCTAGGAGCCAACTACAAGCAAAACATAGTTGTGCGCCGGCGGGGGGCACAACGGCTGTTGAAAAAACATTATTCTGAGTCTTGGGGCCACAGTCCATAGGAGCCATGTGCACCCTGTGGGCTACACTTTGACTGTCTCTGCTGCAAGATATGTTGTGATGAGAGAAAGTAACTAGCTAGGTTAGCATTAAGGCCTCATGTCAAGGTCCAATCTTACTTAATGGCAGGAACATCTGAGAACATCACGGTCTCCGATGCTGATCTCACCATTCATAAAATTGGTAGCCAGTCGCCAATCCATCCACCTGTCTTCAACGCAGAGGAGGGCTTTTAGTGCCATCGCGCCAGTTTTATGGAACACTCTTCCCTTCACAATCCGCACACAGTCCGATCTGTTAGCCTTCCGTAAGGCTTGTAAAACCCTCCTGTTCATGCAGGCGTTCGGTCTGTAGACAACTCTAGGCCGTTAACTTTGTAATGTAGGCCACAAGATTTATTTTTAGTGTGTATCCGTCTGTACAATTTTAATGTGCAGACATTGGTCCGTTGTTTTATAGTGTTTTTATGGTTTTAAGCATATGTAAGTCGCCCCGAGCCTGTCGGAAGGGGCGACTAACAAATCGAAATAATAAATAAATAAATAAAAGACCTTAAGTAATTATAGAATTATAACAGTTCAAGGACCTCCCGTACAATCCCCCATCATGCAGGAGTATACAGTCAAAGCATTCCTAAAAGATGGTTTTCTAACCTCTGTTTAAAAATGCCCAAGAAAGGAGACTCCATCACATTTCAAGTCATCGCTTACCATTCAAAGGTTCTTCCTAATGTTCAGGTGGAATATATTTTCCTGTTGCTTGAATCCATCTGATTCAAGGGTTTTCTAAGTACATAAAATATTCTGTTAACATTGTTTAAAGGAAATTCACTTCCCCAACACGTGTTGAAATCTATCATAAATATCTTAATGGTGTCTAATTTGGATCAGACTATTTCTGTCTGATCTAAGAAGCTAAATAAGGTCATCTTTGGTTAGTGCTTTGATAAGGGACAACCAATGAATTGGTTGTAAACTACCTTGAGTTCCCCCAGGGGTGTGAAAGGAAGTATATAAATAGAGTAAATATAATATAATATATACAGTAAATAAAGGCCAGGTGCTATAGGCTACTTTTCAGAAGTGAGAAACTGACAAACCAGCTCTGAGAAAAGTTTTTGACATTCATAGGGTCACCATAAGTCAACAGGTGACTTGTATCATATATCATTCCTCACTGATGAAGATGGAACATTGGGTATCCAACGAAAAGGTACCTAACCATCATCTGACAGATGCATATTGGCGTTGGAGCCAAAAAATCTTTCAAGAAATATTATGTTCGCTACCAAGATGGATACTCAGATATATAATAGTACTAAATCCATTATCTTCTTTCATTCCTTAGTGATAGGAATAGATCATTTTCAGTTATTTTCTTTGGTAGATGCATTTTTTAGCAAGCAACACAAGGTCAAATGGATCAAAGTATTTGAAACGCTATACAATAGCTTCATATGTCCAGACAATATGGATATGCTTCTTCACAGTTTTTTAAAGACAGGAATGAGTAATTTTAGTATTTTTTTCCTATTCTGAGAAAGTCTTTGAAAACTATACAGTTTGAGTCTATAGAATTGGAGACGTTTCCTGCACAAATCAGTACACAAATCAGTACAAAATTTGCATATGCCTTGCACAACAAAGCATATACAAATTTTGCACAGAATAATTCCCAAACTGCAAATATTCTTGTCTGTTTAAATTTAATTTTCACAGGGTTTCCCAGCACTTGAGGTACATTTTTCCTATCATTTTTTTCCAAATACTTTCAAATATTATTTCTACCCCTGCAAAGTAGTAGCTGCTCTAAATGGATCAGAAAACTTCTGGACCAACAATCCAATCCCACCCTGATGAAATCCAAAATTGGACCATTGGGTTTTTCCCCCCAGAAGGCCAGGCCCATTGTGACAGCATCATTTGGTGGTATACCAGCCCTTGTATACAAGTCTGAGTTGAACTGCTTCTAAACCATAAGAGCTTAGCTAGTGACAAAAGGAGATTTCAATTAAAACGTCTGTGGCCCAACAATGTTGTCTATACATCTCCATCTAGGATTGAAATACGAACCCCAAGGTTCACTCTGAAAATGAATTCATAGAGCCCTTTGGACAACACCAAATTAGATTATGTGGGCTATGGTCCTTCAATCCTTCCTTTTTCAACTGTGTGAATCATTGTATTTTCTTCCCTTCTGAACTTTCACTAAGTGCTTGACCCTAGCAATGCAGCTAGTCCCTGTTTTAATTGTCACAGTGATCTGAGAATGCTAGGCAGTTGCAAACCACGGACTTTCCTTGGCCCTTGTGTCATGCCCATGCAAGCAGCTTCATTGACTTGCTCCAACACCTGTTTCAATTAACCTGCTTTTAAGTGCACAAAACCTCATTCCTGAAATGAACAGAGGCCATTTGACATGGAAAGTTGATATATAATGCATGGTTTCATGAGCCTGGGTAACAAAAGTAATTGATTCACTCAGTCAATAAGCCATCTGCCTATTTTTCCAGGTTTTATAGCTAAGCCTTGACAAGACCAACTGCAGTGTTCCTGAAGCATTTGCAAGCTGATATGGATCCCTCTTTTTAGGGCAGTCAGCTGCTAGAAACACCTGCCTATCAATTTAGGACAACCCTAGACAGCTTATGCCTTTTTTAAAAAAAAATGTAGCCTTCCACCTATCCATTGATGCCGCATATACTTGGTCCCTTATATTGATGTAGTTCAAGAAAAGCAGGAAACTGACTTCTGACCATTAAATTCTTTGGGGTTATCGTTTGCAGTCATTTTAACAAACACACCACCACCAGATTTTGACCAATCATCTACCTACCTTCCTTCCTTCCTTCCTCTTTCTTTCTTTCTTTCTTTCTTTCTCTTTTGTTCTCTCCCCCCCCCCCTCTATATATAATTAGTAGGCATGAGAAAAAAGTTATGAAAATGAAATGATTCGTAAGAAATTCGTAAGAAATGCTACTTTTGAGTATTTCCGCATCTGGAACGCCAACCAGGAAGTGGACTTTCTTTATAGAACTTCGGGGGCCAGGATTCTCTTAAGTGTCGTTATTAGGTCGTAAGGGGGGGGGACCCTCCTTCTCTCTCACCACCCTCCCTTGCCAATAAGTATTATGGCAAGGCAAGCCCTAAACTCGCTTCTTCTTTCGGCTGGAAGCCTGGAAAAAATGTAAACAGAGAGGTTTACTCAGAAGTAAATCTGCAAAGGAGGGCACTTTGGATCTAAAGCATCAAAGAGTATGAGAGAGAGAGGGAGAGAGGGAGGGAGGGAGGGGGAGAGAGAGAGGAGGGAGGGAGGGAGGGAGGGAGGGGGGGAGAGAGAGAGAGAGAGAGAGAGAGAGAGAGAGAGAGAGAGAGAGAGAACTCGGGCTCAAGATAACTATTTTCAAATGGAAATTCTGCAAAATTGTACATAGATAGATAATATGCCAGAAATATGAGAGGGTGCATCTACAGTGTAGATTTAATGCTATTTGACAGCACTTTGACTGCCATGGCTCAATCATGAGAGTTTTAGACAATAAGGAATGCAAGTAAGAAATGCAAAAATATCCAGGATTATGTGCAATTGACTCCTATTTAGTTTGAAGAAGCAACATTACTATTTGGCAGAGAAGGCTAAAGAAATTGTGAAATGACCACTCCCACTATTCCATAGCATTGAGCCATGGCAGTTAAGTGCTGTAAAACTGCATTACATCCACAGTGTAGTTGGACTCTTAGTTAGTGGAGAAAAATTGTTTAACAATGTTGTTATGTACCTTCAAGCTGCCTCTGATGATGAATGTATCATAGAGTTTTCATAGTACGATTAATTCAGAAGAAATTTCCAATTGCTGTTACCTGAACATAGCCAATAGCATCTGCCTGTCTCCTATCCAAGTACTAACCAGCCCTGATGTTGCTTAGCTTTTAAGAAAATAATGCACCTAGTACTTTCAGGTTATTTAGGCACTGACGCCAGGTAAGCCACCAAAATAAATGCATAAATTAGGAAGGAAATGTTTTAAAATGCAAATTTCCATGGAATAGAAAATAACAAATCTCCTAGCATAATATGAAACACAAACAGGAAGAATGTGGAGAAACTCAATGAAAACACTAAGGAAAAATGTTCACATCTTGGCCAAAGAGAAGTGTTATAGCATACCTTTCTTCCAACTGTGTTTCATACACAAGGAGAGTTTTGGTTTGAGGAAACCTTCACATACATAATCACAGTCAACATCCAGCAATCTTGAGCAGCTGCCAGGGCTTCAATGTTTTGCAGGACCCATCAGTCCATATGCTGGACAACTGATACCTGGAGCACCGGACAGTGTTGCTCTGAGGCATTGTGGGAAATTTGCTGCTTGTAGCCATCATCTGCTGCTGCTAGATAAGCCTGTAGCTGGCAATACATACCCAAATGGGAAGGTCCCTCAAACCTTGAGCCAACCTAGTAAAATCTCCGTCTGAATTCTAAATATCATGAGTTTGGCCAGCATCCAGGCCATAATGCATGATTGCCAGGCCAAGTTTGGCATAGTGACTCAGAAGTTGTGTGTGTCTTTTTGTAAAAGATGCACTTGTTTCATTCTATTGTAGAAAGGGCTTGATAGTTTTGCTTATATTCAGAGCAAACAAGTAAATCCCATTTTGCATGTGGTTCCCTGAGGCATACTCACTTCATATACACACTCCCTTGTGTGCATGAAGTGAAATGTTTATGGAGTATAGAAAGTGAACACTTGAACCCCTTTCCTATGCTCTTTAACCCATAGACCTCAATCTAGTTAGTTGCCCCAACCAGAGTAGAAAAGTTGAGTCAATGGGTTTTACACACATTTAGCAACTGATTCAATGACTTTGTTCTGATCGGGACTAGCTATTGGCATTAAGTCAGACTCCCAGTGATTCCTACCATTTCCAGCTGGAAGAATAACTCATGCCATAACTGTCCGGCAATTACATATAATGTCCAAATTGTTGCGGTACTTAGAGCCAGCCCAGAATGTCTGGTTGTATAAGTACATTTACATTGCACACAATTGATCTGTCAATGTGCCTCCTGGCAGCAGTGTTTTATGAAAGAGACTGCCATTTGACACATTATGCTTGGTTGCAAACCCACACAATGTGCCTCCATAGTATAAACTTGCTAATAAGCATTACCTGCATGATATGTGCTCTTTAACGCATCCAGTCTTTACTTTTTGATTGCACCATTTAAAAGCATCTTACACTCTCTTGCTGTGCCTGCTGACAAATAGATGGACAGTATCCAAAGAACCAGATCTGCTTTTGTTCTGAGGGCACTCTTTGCTCATTTAATGTATTAATTGAGAAATGCTGAGGTGCAAGAGCATGGGTTCGTGTGAAAGCTGCTTACAATCTCAAAGATTACTCAAAAAAGACAAATAAGGAGGGGATAATGGAGGTAGTTACATTTCTTTGGTTGGGATCAAGCACAATTTGAGGAACAGGGCAGACATCTTCTTGAAGGGAGCTGATGGAACATAACATATTAAATCATCACAAGACAACTGATAACCAAAAATTAACTACACTAACCAGGTGCATCTGAGAAAGTAGATTCTGGCTATGCCTAAACTTATATAGTCTGACATGATGCAATACACTAATGTGACTGTATATTGTATTTCGGTTTTTAAATTGCTTATTTTATGATATTCATACTTATTATTGATGCAATCGATCTGTTGTAAGTCGCTTTGTCCTGTGAGGGAGAAAAGTGGGATATAGATAAAGATTTATTATTATTATTTTTATCCAAATAAACAGGATTAAATCACTCTGGAGCTGCTCTTATGCAGCTTGAGCTGAAGTACAGTGAAGCCACCACTTCCACTGCTGCTAGATCACCCCCAAACAAATAGCTCCCCATCAAAAGCTTTCTAGTGACATCACATGGCTAGGTGCCCTTGTATGACATCACCAGAACCGTGATATCACCAGTGAACCTCTAAGCGAGAGCTGTTTGCTGCTGCAACACAGCAGTGGATCCTCTGGAAGTGCAGTTGGATCTTGCCCAATCCAGCTGTCTATACCTACAAAACTCCTGGATTACTGTGGAACTTCCTGGAAGCTCTGAAGTAATTTCAGAATTCTTTTGGCCTGCACTAATAACGGAATAATTGAATTTTGCAAATTCAACCATGCATCATGTGTACTTCTGTCAGAAGCCTTGACTCCCAAATACTAGCAGAGCATTAATCAACAGTTCAATATCAAGCCAATAGTCCAACAGAGATGCAAACCTTAGCAGGACATACAACAGAGAAGCTGAATATTTGTTCCAGACTCATAAGCCAAATACCATAGTCCAGAGTACAAGGCTGAATCAGAATCCATAGGCCAAGGTCCAAGAGTAAGGCCATAGTTCAGGAACACAAGATAGCAAGAGTCCAAAGTCATAGCTTCTAGAGCTGACGTTGCAGCCAGCAACAAGGTGTCACCTCTGAGCTCCTTAAATTCTGAATTCACAGACGTTACCTGTTGCTGGTTTGTTTCTCAGCTAATCTCGAGGACATGCACAGCTGAGATCTCTTTCTTTGCAGGTCAGCATAAACTGGAATAGTTAACTCTTCCCCAGCCTGCTCAGAGGAACTCACTTGCACTTGTTCTGCAGGCTGAGAAGTAGTAGTTCCTTCCATTGGTGCTTCTTCAAAGCTTGACTGAGGGAGTTGCTAGACACCACTGGGCTCCAACTCAAGCACTGAGTCTTACACCAACATTTCTTCATCCATACTTTCCAAGTTGTCCACAACTCCTACCCACAGCAGCTGAATCCACTTTATTTTGGTCACGTAGACACAGCCTCAGTCAATAAAAGTTTATCCTATCAAGTTTACTAACCTAGGGCCTTTCCGCACTGCAGAAAATATACAGAAAGGGAACCAGAATTTAAACCTCCAGTGCCCATACAGACGGGTGGGAGGGGGGATAATGTTGCCTTTTTGGTGAAGGGGGTGACCACATTGCCATCTGTGCCGTTTCACAATTGTCATGGGAGGGGGTATGGCCACCACCCCCTGCCCTCCCTCACCTTCTTTTTAACCTTAAAAAAGTTAAAAATAGGCTCCTTACCAAGACTTGAGGCTTTCCTTTGCTCTGTGGCACCTCCAAAGGATCCCAGAGAGCTTTCAAGGGAGGAAGGGGGAATTCCCCCTCAAATGCTCCATGTGTCATTTAGAGGTATCACAGAGCAAAGGGAACCCACTCTAGAATTTGTCTCTAAAAGCAGCTGATTGGAGAGTAAATATTAGACATTTTGTGATGTTTACTTCAGCATGAGATGCACTGACCTTTTTTATTTTTATGGCCGGCCTTGAACTTTAACAATTATTCCCAGGATCTATTAACACCACAAGACATTAATAGTTTAAAGATTTTTAAAAGGCCTGCAAGGGCTTAAGACCATCTATTACACAGTACATCAGTTAACACCTTGATTTGGTGTTCTTTTTTTTAAAAGGAACGTTTCCAATCCATGTGTGACAAGCTTGGGGCTATTCAAAGCCCAGGTCCTTGGAGGAAATGAACTGCAACATTAGGCTTAAATATTTTATAATGAAAGAAGCAAACTGTTTACAAGCAGTGCAGAAAAGGCCGTGTGCCATTTTTTCACAGTGCTGTTTTTCACCCAAGATTAAGCACTTGGTTATATGCAACTGGAAGGCAAAATAATTTCTTCATGAAATCTCAAATGAATGGCATGCTGCGCTCTTTCGGCAATTTTTTAAAAGATATTTTTCTCCCATTCTTGTGTTTTGCTATTTTTCTTCTTTTAAGCAAAGTAAGCTGTTAAAAATCAAGTTGTTTGGAAGTAACAAATATTCTTAAGAGAATGAAGGAAGGGAATGCAATCCATTCTGAAACAAATATGTCAAGTTTCATGCCATACAGAAAGCGTGGGGGGGGGGGGGGTTGGATTTGCTTTGATAGTGCCGTTCAAAACCTTTGTTTATGATTATCAATGTGAACAGACTGAGCCAAATACCCCGAAGCCACCAAACAGATTTCCATCACATCATAGAAACTAAGCAAGGACAGATCGTAGAAACTAAGGCCCTTGGAATCTCTATGTGTTATACCTGTTTGTTTTTTTTAAAAAAAGACACATAATACAGCTTTGTCACAATTGGATTTTTGTGGACATAACCACTAAAGTTTCCCAGATGCATATTCTGCCTTGGTTAGACCACACCTGGAATATTATGTCCAATTCTGGGCACCACAATTGAAGAGAGATATTGGCAAGCTGGTATGTGTCCAGAGGAGGGTGACTAAAATGATCAAGGATCTGGAAGACAAGTCCTATGAGGAGCAGCTTAAAGAGCTGGACATGTTTAGCCTGAAGAAGAGAAGACTGAGAGGAGACATGATAGTCATGTATAAATATGGGAGAGGAAGTCATAGGGACAAGGGAGCAAGCTTGTTTTCTGCTACCATGGTGACTAGGACACTGAACAATGGCTTTACCTTGCAAGAAAAGAGATTCCGTCTGAAGTTAAGAAGAACTTCCTGACTGTGAGAGCTGTTCAGCAGTGGAACTCTCTGCCCTGAGTGTGGTGGAGACGCCTTCTTTGGAAGCTTTTAAACAGAGTCTGGATTGCACCAGGAATGTGGTGCAGCTGGCTAAGTGTCAGGTGCATAAGATCTCTCTGACAAGTAGGTCATGAGTTCAAGGTCTGCCCGAGTCGAGGTGGGTGCTAGACCTTTAAGTGTAGCCTGCTGTCAACCTTTGCAGCCCGAAAGACAGTTGTATCTGTCAAGTAGGAGATTAAGGTACAACATTAAGTGGGGAGGCAAATTTTGACTGAATTATGAGGCCATTAAAGAACTCCAGGAACTCTGAGGAATGCGGAAGGAACAACAAGGGATGCTGGAACGCAGAGAGAGGAGGAGTGCGTCAGCTCCCCCTGGTGGCCAGAGTTTGCCTCTGTTCATCTATATGTTGTATGTGGAAACGGCAGGATTGTCTGCTAAGTATGTGTACCTATAATCCACTCTGAGTCCCCTTCGGGGTGAGAAGAGTGGAATATAAATAAATAAATAAATAAATAAATAAATAAATACATAAATAAATTTTATTTTTTTATTTTTTATTTCTTCGGTCTTATATTCCGCTCCTCCCTGCAGGCTCAGGGCAGATCACAATTTCAAGCATATATAAAACATACGATAAAAACATATAATAAAAACACGGTACATAACCAAGATGGAGCAGGTCTACAATTCTTTGACTGAGGCAGGGCGAGCCAATTACATTTGGATTTAACC
The DNA here is from genome assembly GCA_030556195.1 of Anolis apletophallus. Lineage (NCBI taxonomy): Eukaryota > Metazoa > Chordata > Lepidosauria > Squamata > Anolidae > Anolis > Anolis apletophallus. The sequence goes on along the minus strand of JARBWK010000005.1, from coordinate 19,729,471 downwards.
AAACGCTAGCCTGAAAAAAATAATGGCTATCTGTCGGGGGTGCTTTGAATGCAATTTTCCTGCTTCTTGGCAAGGGGTTGGACTGGATGGCCCATGAGGTCTCTTCCAACTCTGTGGTTCTATGATTCTATGAATTTAAGCCTCTTCCCAGTAATGTCATTCTGACACATTTTTACATCCATTTTTCATACATTTTCTTTTGCTGCATACCTTCAAACAAGGCACCTATTTCCCAAAGCAAAATCTGTTTTAAACATTGTGAACACTTTCTCATACTATTATATTATCTTTCTGGGATAATATGTTTTGGTTATTTTTATTTTCTATGATTTCCTATGACTCCCATTTTGTTTACTAACATCAGTAAGAAACAAAACAGAAAGCTCTCTGCATATGTATAATGGTGCATGTGCACAGGAGGAAGTACTACTTATTTCCTATGACTCCCATACAGTTTACTGTCATTTCTAAAAACTAAAATGGAAAACTCTCTGCATATGAATAATTGTGCATGTGCACAAGAGTAGTAGTACTTTTACCACATGTCACAGGGTAACCACTAAGAATGGAAGCACATTTGAGCTTAATCCTACTCTAATCTTCCCAGAACTAAAATGTACACATTCAGAATGTCACATTCCAGAGTTAGTCTGTATGAATGCAGCCAAACACCGCCTTCCTAGGTTGACACAAACTAAAAATGCCCATAAGGGCACCAGGGGGCAATTTGCTTTAATTTTGGCCTCTCTTGGCTGTTTAAAACCCAGAATAAGTTAATTATTTAGGAGTTTTTAAAAGAGATTCTTCTCCCTGCCCCTTTGTTTGTTTTGTGGGATCCACTCCCATGCATCTCATGGAGACTTTTAATAACAAAAATGCCCCCATAAAAGAAAATTGACAGGGATCCCATGAAGGAGTATGATCATTGAATGCCTATAAGGCTCACCAGACTCTGGCTAATGCCCAGTCTTAGTATATAGCTTTATATTCTCAATATCTTCAACAATTACCTGATAGTGTTGCATTATATGTTAATAGTAGGGTTTCCAAATAAAACAAGGGATAAGATTCCTGTACTTTTGATCATTTTCAGCAAGCAATATCTGTTGAAATTTCTTTTTTCTACACAACTATTAAAAGTACTGAATTCTGATAACAGCTGAAGTGGTATTGAATTTTCACTAGTTCCCAATGTTCATTTTATCACTGTCTTTTCCCTCTATTTGGCCTGCAGTGTGACCAATTGATATAAGGGGCATCCCTTGCATATTTTTAGTAATTAAATAGGAAGACTTTCAGCAAATGCTGCTAGTGTGACAAACAACAGTTGCAGAAAGTTACTCTTCAACACCTTTCTTTTATTTCACACATTTGTACCTCTGTCCTTCTCACCCCCGGAGGGTGACTCAGGGAGGCTTCCCAACAGGCAACTGTTAGATGCCAACACATAAATTATAAATAATAATTACAGTTTTAAAACAGCAGTTAAATATCAATTATTAAAACCTTTATTTAAAAATTTCACCATTTCAGAGTCATAATCCAAGGTCGGTCCATTGCTGGTCACATACAATCACTCTCATTCTAGTTGCTGCATTTACCACTCTAATGCTTGGTCCCACAACCATGTTTTAAGTTTTTTTCCTAAAGGATAGGAAGGAGGGGCTGACCTGATTTCATTAGGGAGGAAGTTCCACAGCCAAGGGGCCACCATTGAGAAGGCCCTGTCCCTCGTCCCCACTGGTCGCACTTGCAAGGATGGTGGGACCAAAAGCAAGGCCTTCCCAACAATCTTAACCTCCTTAACACAGTCATTACAATTCTAAGAAACTTTTCCTTATTTCAACTGCAAATCCTAGTTAATAGGGTTTTTTTTGCTGTTCACAACCATTGAATTCAACTACCTAAGAAATGCTTTTAGGATTTTTTCCCCCTCCTGTTATGAGTAAGATTTTATCCATTATCAGGTGATCATTTATAAGAGGTGGAGTTGATCATCAGTGGCACAAATTTGGATTGCAGCATGGAAAGGGATATTGCCTGAAACAGTTGTAGCTGATTGCTTCTATCGACCACATCATAAAGGCCCATGGACTTGCTCCACATTTTGGCGAATCCATGGGCTCCCAGCAGGGGGTGAAGAGAAGCCATTGCTCCACACCCCGCATCACATGATTTTGCGTATCCCGAATCCCATGGAAGAAGTGTCGCCACCCAGCTTCCCCCCGTTGTTAGGAAGGCAACACGGGAAGGCTCCTGTGTTGTTGCTGTGGTAGCGTGCACCCCTTCATCTCCTCTTTTGGCATGGAGCCCAACTGGAAGTACCTGTATGTCATGTGAAGGGCTCTGTGCTGAAAGTGGAAGGGAAGCAGCATACAATGGGCAAATTAGCCCATGTGATGAGGTGGTATGTCAATGAGGTTGTGGACCTACTCTGAATTTTAGTTCAGACTTAAAAGAAGCTGTCCAACTCTACCTCCAAAATACATTCAACATATGAAAAACCTCTGTTAATGATTGGAACAAAAGCTATAGTGGATTTTCCGCCACACATGACATGGGAGGCCACCATATGATATTCTTTAAAGTTGTCTTAAGGGTCTTTGGCTCCTTCCGTTGCTGTAGCTGTTCAGATATTCAAGTATTTCCTTAAAATGTTTCCCTGATATTTCCTTGCTCTCACGATCTATTTGAAATTCTCAAACAACAACTTGTCTCCTTCTTTGATAGAGAGCATGCTTGGATGAATGAAAGTTCATTAGTCTGTTGAAATGTTTCAGTTAATTGTAGAGCTAGTCTTCAAAGACTTTTGGGTTCATATTTCCATCTGTGTCTGAGCCTAGTAATAAAGAACAGTTGCAGACAGGCTAAATTGACTAAACGCTGCACAGCCAATCACAGCATCCAAGATGTTGGAGGGAACATATGTTAAACAGTGGCTTTCCTGTGAGTTGGCTCTTCCATGCTAAGCTAACACTACTGGCTTACAGTTGTCCTTAGAATAATATTGTCTTGCTAGAGAGCACAAAACATCTGGATGATAGTTGGTTTGGATAAAAGGCATCATAGTCCAAGACCTTCTTAAGCTAAACAGTTTCCCAGTATGGATCCTCACTATGTTTAGGAGCTTATCTCATTATCCTATTAACTATAATTTCACTGCATCAGTCCTGTCTTTTCCTGGAGCTTGTCACAGGACACTGTTGCTTTTCTAGTGTTGTGCTGCTGTTGAATTGTTTAGAAATGAGTTATTTTCCCCACAATAAATAATCCATAAATGACCCCCATTACAGTATGGTTTGACAACCTCTTTAAGTGTAAATGTCCCATTCTGCTTTGTGGCTCTTTTGGGAGTATAGTTTGCATGGTGTGAGTGTGGTTTCTTTTCCCCTTCATTTAAAGAATCTCTGGGGATCTTCAGCAAGGAAATCCCAGACTATTTCTTGTGGTTAGGGTGAGAAAACACTAAGATTCCGAAGAGATTGTTGTTCTCTGTTTTCAAGCATTATCCTCTAAATTGTCTGTTTTAGCAAAAGTTTTAGGAGATAATAATAATAATAATAATTTATTTATATCCCGCCTCCTCCCCTTGAGGGGATTCAGGATGTCTTACAACAAGGAAGAACAAGATAAATAGTAGCAACCACACAAACAAATCCAGAGAAATTAAATCAGAACAGAAAATCAAAGGAACAAATCATGATATATAGAGAAGAGTAAATCACAGTAAATGTGTTCAATATAACAATAAAAATTAAAAACATGACTCATAAATATAAAACTATATATTAATTAAACATGTAGTATACTAAAAACAGAGTCAATTGGTGGCACGGCGGGCTAAACCATTGAGCTGCTAAACTTGCTGACCGAAAGGTTCAAATCTGGGGAACAGGGTGGGCTCCCGCTGTTAGGCCCAGATTCTGCCAACCTAGCAGTTAGAAAACATGTGAATAGATCAATAGGTACCACTTCTGTGGGAAGTTAGCGACACTTCATGCAGTCAGGCTGGCCACATGACCTTGGAGGTTTTTACGGACAACTCCACCACCTCTTTGGCTTAGAAATTGAGATGAGACCATCTCCCAGAGTTGGACATGGCTAGACTTAATGTCAGTAGAAAGCTTTACATTTACCTTTACACTAAAAATATAGATTCATAGAATCATTGAGTGGGCCATCCAGTCCAACCCCCTGCCAAGAAGCAGGAAAATCACATTTAGATTACAGTTAGCAGTAAATGCACAAAACTTTAAGTAGTAGTTCCCAGAAGCGGGCAAGTGTTAGTTTTCAGGGAAACTGCCATTGGAAGTAGCATGGAATATGTTTGTGTTTCCGGTATGTATTCATACTTGAGCAAGGAGAAGAATGGTTTCATAATAGCCTCATTATGTAATTGCACAATTATGTGGTTATGGTTTCCTGAATATGTTCTTTTAAAAAGACACTAGTTATGGAGAAAACAGTGTGTTACAAATGGTGATGTTGAACTTGATATATGAGAAAGCAAATGCAGGAATTAGTTCAATTGTAGTGGTGCCATGAAAAAAGTGCATTGCCCTTCCACTCCCTTTCTGAGTACAAGAGAAGTGGTATTCAGACAGAATGACCCAAAACAACTGATTAATATGATAAGCACCTTAATTGTGTATTTCTGTTGCACTCACTTTCTCAGTGATTCCATAATCTTCTTAAAAAGAGCAACCACATCCTTGCATGAGTTATCATACTGCTTTATTAACAGTTTCATAGCTTGGGAAGTTGTAATCCATTCATATAACTGATTCAATGAGAGGCAGGTGTTGGGATCATAATAGCAGGTTACGTGAAATGCAAGTTAAGGGCTGAAACACCATTCGTATTTACATTTTTAAATGTGTGCAGTGGAGAAACCAGAAAAACAAATGAGATACCTACACCCACACCTTTCTTAGGGTCACAAAAGAAGCAAACACTGGAGGATTCTGGGAAGACAAAACTAAACTGCAGTTCTTTATTCAGCAGGCGGTTAACTTTTGAAGTCCATTGCCACCAAATAGAGTAGATACCACCACCACCCCTGTTGTGTCAGCTGTACTAGCTGCCAGTCCATTTATGAGCACAATGCAAAGTGCTGGTCTTGGCCTATAAAGCCCTATACAGTTCCAACCCAGCTTACTTGCCTGAATGTATCTCCCCCTATGTTCTGCCTTGGAGTTTAAGATAGTCCCTGCTCTTGATCCCACCTTCTTTGCAAATACGTTTAGTGGGGTTGAGAAACAGGGCCTTCTCGGTGGTGGCCCCCCTTGTGGAACATGCTCCCCAGTGAAATTACGTCAGCTCCATCCCTCCTTTCCTTTAGGAAAAAGCTCAAATCATGGTTTTTGGACCAGGAATTTGGGCAGCTGGCTTGACAGCAATTGCAATTTTTATGGGTACTGGCTTTGGACTGGGTCTTTGGAAGTTGAATTGGACTTGAATATGGCTATATTGTTGATAATAATGTTTTAAATAGGGTTTTTAACACAATGTTTTAGCTAATGTGTAATGTTGTGTTATACTGTGTTTTTGTACTGTATGTGTTCGTACCAAATTGTTGCTGGTTGTAAGCCGCCCTGAGTCGTGTCCCCCCCCCCCCCCCGGGGAGGGGGTTGTTTGAGAAGGACTGGGTACAAATGCTTGAAATACATAAATAATAAATAAATGAATAGATTCCATTGTTACCATTTTTCATAGTGGATCATAAAATAAGGCTATCATTGATTCCTGGTTATGACAGCATGTTTGCAGGATCAGAAATTGTATGCTTCTGAACATCAGTTGCAGGGGAAGAATCGTGGAAAAGATAATGACTATGACACGTTTGTAAGTTCTTCCTCTGGTTGGCCACTGTCGTAAGTGGATAGAGCAGTGTTTCTCAACCTTTTTTGAGCCGAGGCACACTTTTTACATTTACAAAATCCTGGGGCACACCACCAACCAAAATGACACTCTTAACACAGTGGTTCTCAAATTTTTTTGGCCTACCGCCCCCTTTCCAGAAAAAAATTTACTCACCGCCCCCCTAGAAATTATTTTTTTTATTTAATAACAATTAAACAGATATACAGTATATAAAATATAATAAAGGTGTAAATTAGAAACATTGAAGTTTGAAATTATGAAACTATTTAATTCACAATATCTGCTTTGAACTGGTTTAAGGGGACTCGGAATATCATGTCAGATAATCCACAATATATGCTTTGAACTGGTTTATCTGAGTCCACACTGCCATATAATCCAGTTCAAAGCAGAAAATGTGGGTGGGATTGTATTCAGCTGTGTGGAAGAGGCTTCAGAATATCATGGCAGGATAATCCATAATATGTGCTTTGAGCTGGATTATCTGAGTCCACACTGCCATATATCCCAGTTCAAAACAGATAATGTGGGATTTTTGCCATGATATTCTGGGCCCTTCCACACAGCTCTATATGGCAGAATATCCAGGCAGGAAATCCCACAATATCTGCTTTGAACTGGATTATCTGAGTCCACATTGCCATATATCCCAGTTCAAAGCAGATATTGTGAGATTTTCCTGCTTTAATATTGAGGGTTAAAGGTTGTGTGGAAGGGCCCTGGAAGAAGGAGGTTGGACTGGATGGCCCCTGGAGGGCTCCTACTACTCTAGGAACCCATTGTAATTATTATTATTAATAATATTAATATCAGCAGAGGCTGAGTGGCCATCTGTGATGAATGCTTTGATTGTGTTTTCCTCTTATTTCAGAAGGAGGCTGGACTGGATGGCCCTTGGGGGTATCCTCCTACTCTAGGAACCTACTATTAAGAATAAATTATTATGAATAAATTCAGGTACCTCCAGGAGAAGAGGACACATGTCTCCATAAGCAGCCTGTGTGAAAGCAAGCCTGGTGTAAAAGGAGAGACAGGGAGGAGGCTGGGAAGGGAGAAAGGCGGCTACGGAAGTAAACAAAAGGGGAAGCTCTGCACCGCTCAAGTTCTATTCTCCCAGCTCTCAAAGGAGCAGTTCAGAGGGAGCCCAAAGCCCTGAGTCCTCGATCCTAGGAGCCTGGATCCGTGATTTTTTCCAGGTCTCCCCGTTGAAGCTGCTCTTTCCCCATGAGCTGGATATGTTGTGGGGAGGAGGAGGAAAAAATAGGGGGGGAAGGAAGAGGGGAAGGAAGGGGGGGTGAAAGAGGTTTTTGCCAGCACAGCAGGAGGTTTCTCAAGGAGCAGAGTCACACCGGTTGAGAAAGACTGGCCTGTGGGAGGGAAGCCAGTGGGTGGCTCCAAAATGACGCAGAGTCATTTTCCAGCTGCCCATTGGTTCCCTCTGCTTCCTTGGTGTTGCCTGTGGGAGGGAAGCCAGTGGGCGGCTCCAAAATGACACAGCGTCATTTTCCAGCTGCCCATTGGTCCCCTCTGCTCCCTTGCAAAGAAGAAGATTTTTCTTTTTGGGCAGAAAGCTTTTCAGACGGCACACCAGGAGCCTCGCCACGGCACAGCAGTGTGCCGAGGCACCCCGGTTGACAATGACTGGGATAGAGGATTGAACCTTTAAAAGTTATTTTGTAAAACAAGAAGCACTTTTTCTCTCTGTATTTAAAACTTGCTCCTATTGATAGTTAAGTAAAAAAAAGTGAGGTAATTGCTTACTTGTGTGCGAGTAATACTTGCAAAAGTAAAGTGTGCCCTAATGAGCTGAAAGCATTGCTTTCTGCACTCAAAGGCCTGATCAAATTTGGTGAAGTGCCACTGGGGAATGTTGCATTTCAACACTCTAACCTGTGTTTTTAAAATAATAAAACTCACAGGCTAAGTGCTAATGGCTTGGCTTCGTAAGTCACAGTTCAGCATGCCCAGGTACCTATTCTTAGATCAGAGATGTCAACCGCAGTAAAGATGATGAGTCAGTATTGAAATGGGTTCAGAGATTAATTGAACATTGTAGTTCATAGGCAGATTTATGGAGAACTGTGGTTTGATGCCACACGGAGTCTGATGAATTCTCTTTTTCTCCCATGATGAAATAGTTTTTATTGAATTTGTAATGAGATTATACATCCTTCTTCTCCATTGGCTTATGAGGTGACCTCAAAGATTAATTCTGAGGCAGCAGGGATATGTACTTTTTATTTCCCTGTTAATGATTTGAGTGCTGCAGTTAAACATGAAATATTAGAAAATGGATACACTGATGTACTTACTTAACATCTTTATTCATAGGGTTGTTTCTTTCCTTGTGATTTTGTTCACTTTTCCATGCTTTTCATAAACCTATAGCATGTCCAAAAGGATTTGAATTGAACTTCCCCGTGTTTGGAAAAATGCTTGGCTCTTATTATCCAGAATGGCATTACTTTATTTATTTATTTATTTACGGCATTTATATGCCGCCCTTCTCATCCTGAAGGGGATTCAGAGCAGCTTACAAATACAATATAAATACAATATATTATATTATTGCCATAGCACTATATATATATATATATACACACACACACACACACACACACACACACATTTTAGACATGAAGAAATGCTAAAATAGTAAACTACATAGTACTGAAGTTCAGTGAAGTAATGATGCCAAACTAATTCAATGGGTTCAGCCATCTTTATATAACAAAGCCAGGTAGGAATTGAAGCAAATTAGTTGCCCCAGCAAATGAAATTTCCCTCAGTTATAATGTAGCCAAACTTTTGCCCTCTCTTATTACAGACTCTGTACCAGGACTGGGGATCAAATGGATTTCCAGATATTGTTAGAATGCACATTTGAGTAGTCTTCATCGTTGCTAATGGGTGCACCCACATTGTAGGATTAATGCGGTTGACACCACTTTAACTGACATAGCTCAATGCTAAGTATAATGTTGCATCGTCAAAGGTCAGGCAGGGCAGGCACTATATTAAGACCTTGGATATCCCACCCCTGTCTACATAGAACATATATGTATGTACACGTGAGGCGATGAGGCGATACAGGGGAAGTGAGGAATCAAACCTCACAAACTCAGTTGCTTGTAGTTCATGCTTGGAACACACTTTTTCTGCCTCTGTGGCACCTTTATTAATATGTGTTTGTTACAGGGTGCAATCTTTATATGTTTGTATATATTTCTTCTATGTATAATCCAAACTTGGAGTCAATATGTAGCGTCCAATCCTCCTCACAGGTTATCTCAATGTAGTCACAGACTGACTTCCAGCCATATAACTTTAGTCCTGTAACTTGACACGTCTTCAGTATATATGTTGAAACAAAGAAATGTTTATTCATAAATTCTTTGGCTCAAAAGCTTATCTGTTACAAAGTACCTTTCTTCAGTTCCACTTGGATGTTATTGCAACTGTTTTTCACTCCTTTGAATGCATAAAATTGTTATTACATAACTTTCAAACAGTTAACTTGTTTCTAATATGTTAGGTCACTTTCTTCTCCTTCAGCCTCTTGGCTGGCTAACTTAAGACTTTTAGTCACTCGCTTCTGTCAATATTTTGACTAAAAACTTATTCCCAAAGGAATCTCTGTCTCTCAGTTCTACTTAACTAATGTTAGCTTTTTCTTTATTTCAGTATAACAATGGAAGCTACAAACTTAAATACTGATCCTCTTCCCTCTAGCTCCTGGCTAGAGACTCTCTACTTTTTAAAATGTTCCCCTCTATTTTTATCTAGCATCGCCCCTTTCCTTGCTAGCCACTCTCAAATGGATACATTTCTACTGCAAAGGCTATGTATCCATGGTATCTATGGTAACCCAACAACCAATCAGATTTACCAAACTCCTGACTGCCCTTGCCATACTATCAACACTAATATACATAGACAATACAACTCCATTATAATTAACTTTTCCATTACACTAAGAAACCATGGGACTTGTAGTTTTACAAGCCCTTTAACATTCTCTTCCAGAGTCCTGGTGCATCACCAAAATACAGCCCCATAGGATAGAGCCATGACAGAATGGGCACATTCACATTAAAGTTAGCCATTCTGGATGTCATGTTGGGTATCCAATATGGCCATCTCTAACTTTGAAACTCATTCTTGAATGTAGTATCAAACCACATTCATTCTACAATGTAGATGCACCCAGGCTGGGATTGCTGGAACTTGTCGTTCAAAAATATTTGGTGGGTTGCACAGTGCCACCACTATCCTGAACCAAGACCATTTTCCATTTCTTTCCAAACTCATATTTGCCAAAGTTGTGTTCCTTCCTTTTACCTCCTGCCTAAAAAGTAAGTGGTTTTTTTGTGATTTATAGGCAGCCACTCCAAGTTCAAAGGTGAAAAACAAAAGGTGAAAAACAATGTTTTAAAAGACATTCTTTTTTTTTAGCCTGAGAAAACACCTCTCAAAGAAATTCTGTTTACTGCAGCACAACTCTGTGGTCAACATTCAGCAGAAGTTTGCAATAAAGATGCACTGGAGGATGTAGAAATTCCTAGAGAGAAATCACACAGACATTCCTAGAAAAAAGTAGACATTCCTGGGGGACGAATTCTCACAAGCCAAATCCACAAATGTGGAGGATGACTGTGCTCACTGTCTACCTTTAAAAAGGGACCAATCACCTGTTTGGAACATGGGATGTGGTGCATACTGTAAAGCTTTCTCTCTCTCTCTCTCTCTCTCTCTCTCTCTCTCTCTCTCTCTCTCTCTCTCTCTATATATATATATATATATATATATATATATAAGTGCTGAAAGAATTCTTTAACTGATATAGTAAAATGTGCTGTCTATGAGATGCTATCTTCCTTCCAAAAGTGTGTAAAAATGCAGCTTTTTAATTGCAAACCTTTTTTACTTTGTAGCAGTATAGGTTAGATTATATGTGAGTGACAGCTTTATTTGCTTTTCATTGTCCTGTGTGAAAATAGTGCAAGTTTAAGTCTAAATTCATCTTTATTGTGTTTAAAATTTTCTAAGATCCGTTGACAGAGCCTGCTATCTCGGACTTAGCTGTGTCGGCTACAATCAATTTATTATTCATAAATTCTCTGTTTTGACAGCAGTAGGCTGAATTCAATTACTACTAAAAGGGCCCAGTTATACTAGGCTACATTGGTAGAAAATGAGTTGTTCAGTGATGCGGTCCACTTTAGCATGCCATATGGTTTCTTTGATAATTATTTATACATATGTACAGAGAGTGAAAACAAAAAGTTTCTGGGGACACTTTTGTTCTTAGCAATATTGTGAAGAAGAAAGAGGAAGTTAAACAGGAAATGGAAATTGATTTCTGTTTATGGAAGTGACACATTGGGTCACAAATGTATGCTTATAGTTGTTGCCCACAAAACTCTTCTATAATAGAACAGAAAATCATAGAATTCAAATAGACCCAGAGCCATTCCTTTTGCTAAGAAGAAATACCCAATCAAAACCTTCCCAACTGATGGCCATCCAACCTCTGTTTAAAAACCTCAAAAGGACACTCCACCAGGCTCTGAGGTAGCATATTCCATGTTGGATAGCTCTTACTGTCAGGAAGTTCATCCAAATGTTTAGGTGGAATCTCTTTTCTTGGAGTTTGAATTTATTGCTACACAAAAGTTTCACTCTTGTATTGTTCCTGATTGAGTTTCCTGAGGTGTCAGGAAATACATGTCTTGGTCAGGAAATGCATAACAACAAATATTTTCCCATTCCTATTCATGACTCACTCCAGTATTTCACAATCAGTTGTGACAATTTATCATGGGACTTTTTCAGAGAGAAAAATGAAGACAATGGTAACCCCTGGGCTAAAAGTCACCCCCGATTAGAACAACCTCATTTGCATGCAAGATTTAATAATAATAATAATAATAATAATAATAATTCATTTATGTTCTGCCCTGTCTCCCCAAGGGGACTCAAGGTGGATCACATTACACATACACTGCAAACATTCGATGTGTTTGGATAGACAGGACAGAGACAGACAGAACAGAAAAGAGGGATGTTGTGTTGACATCCAGCTTTTTGGCATCTTGGAGGTTGTGTTCAAATCGAGCCACAGGGGAGTGTTGTTTCACTATCCTCTATGGCGAAGAGTCATCAGAACTTCCTCCTTTCTTTTGATCACCGAGCATTTTCTGATCTTTTTCTGTATGGTGTCATAAAATGCTTGTTTTTAGTGGTAGCTAATTTCTCTACTTACAGCTCAAGCTGTTTTCAAACTGCTTAGGTAAACAGTGAGCTGGGCTGACAGTCAGGAGCTCATGCCGACCCGGGGTTTCAAACTGGCAACATTTCAGTTGGTAGATCTTATCTTTGCTGGTGATTTACCAACTGTGTTAAAACCTGTATGTTATCAATTGTCAAATTTGTATAAACTGATCACAAGCAGTCAAACATGCAATGTATATTATATGTAAACAAGTATAATCTTATCCCATATATATATTTAAGAAACAACAATTTTGTGATGGCCACACACAGCAGATTTATAGAGGGATATAATTTGAAATGAGGAACTCTGCTGATTTCTTCTTTTCTCCCATGGTGAGAGGTAAGAATGCCAACTATACAAGTGTGCACACAGTGTTTTGCAGCATATTCCCCAGAATCTGTGTTGATAACTAAGTTGATAAAGTAGAACAGTTTCTTCTTACTTCACTAATTAGTCATGTATAATTCAAACTGTTAGCAGTGACTTAAACATTACCAACAGTGACTTAGAAAATGGCATTGGACTGAATTTGTCAAACCATCCAGATAAGTATTATATCTGGACTCTGATATTTAACCTGAGACTAGCATCAAGGACCCTTCAGGATCTAAGACCCTCAAACTCTTAAGCAAGAAGCCCTGGGAGCGACAAACTCTTCAGCTGGACTTGAGCAAGAAATCACCAGTCTCAAAGGCCTTACATTGCTAAATCTGCTCACCACTACAGGCAGTATGAATTGAAAGTTTACATAGTTCCTGACATTTTAAAGTTATGGGAAACAGCTTGCAACCATCCAGCTATTCTTGGAATTCAACTCTTCTCATTCCTCTTCATTCCTCAACACTGATTATACTAATGAAGGCTGAAGGGAACTGAAGTCCATCAACAACTGGATTGATGCAAGTTGTCCACCTCTGCTTTGATTATCCTTCTCTGAAAGGAGGAAAAATATGAGTTTAGGCTGTTAGACTTAAGAGCTGTACAGAAATGCAGTCCAAAAAAGTCATTTTGGCATAAAAAATTATTCACTACCTGTCCAGGGTACTGAACAACTAGGGTCTGAGATACAGCCCTTGTTTCCTGCCAGTCTTTCATCCTGGCAACCTGACTGCCAGAACTAGGCAACATTTTTGTCCCCTATTTGCCAAAAGCATTTTCATTATATTTTTGTGTTTCTCCTTTCCCTCTTTCATTTACATTTCTAGAATTAAATAATACATTGTTCGATTAATTAAGAAATTGATTGTTTTATACCCTTTCGTCATATCTGAAAGCTCCAATTTTCACAAGCATAAAGAATGTAGGTGCACCCAACACAGAGTAGAGCCATGATTTTTGGACCACTCAGGGAATGCCCAAAATCGACATCGAAGAGAAGTGGGTAAATTAAATTGATTTGGGAAAACACAAAAAGATCTTATTACAAATGCAGAACACATTACAATAATACAGCTTTATAAATCACAATGCAATCTGTTTGCATCTGGGGGAGGAGTGAGAGAACTGGACCCTCCCCATTACTATTTGATGACACTCTATTCAACAATCATGTAGTCATTTGATTATTTTTATTTTCCCCCTGGTCTTTCTCTCTGTCACTCTCCAGGAATGACAAAAAATAAAGAATGAAATCAATGGGAGAGAGACAAAGTGGGTAGACGTAAAATATCACTAGCGTAGGAGTGAATCTAGCAAACAGGTGTAAGGGCAGAAAGCCTGAGAAACAGAAGGTGCGTTGAAATGTTTTCAGCTGTAGATTTAGAGGAGTCATTTATTCATATGCTAGTAACAGGTGCTAAAGTGTATAGAAAGAATCACTGGGAACAATATATTTTTGCAATTATCTCTGAGTTTTTTTCCATGATGAGTGTCTCTCAGGCTCTATCAACCCTGTTGCTATTGATTGAAGGTGCTTTCTCCCACTCTCCTTTGTTTGATCAAGGAGCACTTCTCTGAAACTCACAGTGACACAATTTAATATGTTGTTCTTAACAACATGTCCCCATCTGTCTTTCATTTGATTGGGTATCTGGTTTATATGAAACCCCCCTCTTTATTATACTGAGTTCTTTTTATGCCTCCCCTTATAACAGATTCTCATATTGGGATGTACATTATCTGCAACCAAGAAAGGGGGTGGGGGGAGAGAATAGGCTGTGCCATGCAAATTCAAATATCATGGCTGAAAACACTGCCATGGGGTTATCTCATCATAAAATGACTTATAGTCACATAAGAGTGAATTGTAATGCTGTGCAATGCTTGTATTATCAAGACATAGTAGTTACATCTCTAGGATACTTCACAAATGGTGCAGCATGGTTGTTGCACAACATTTGCAATGGAAGTCCCCAATACACAATGGGGATATCTTGACAAATGTCCCGTTGTGTCTTAACTCAATTTAGTAGTGCGGTTGTGCACTGTATCAGCATTGCACCTCTATCATTATAAAAGTTTACATCTTAGCTTCTGAATCAAGAGCCCACCCATGTTTTTTTTAAAAAAATAAACCATGTCGAATTATTTCTTTGGGGTCTTCTTGTAAGTTTCTAAATCTAAGTTGAAACTCTAGTTCACATTGTTCTATCAGACAATATTTCAAATCTTTTTGGATACTTGTGAATAACAGAAAAGAATATCAGATGCTTGTGTGGTTTTTCTCATCCCTTGTTCTCAGCCTTATTCTTTCATTGATCTTAACTGCTAAGAAAAAATATAAGTCCCTCTTATACCATTATATAGGAGAGTTTATTTATTTATTTATTTATTGTATCAGAAGCAAACCAAGGGTACAGTTGTAATGTTTTTTTAAAAACACAAAGTTTAAAAACTTGGCATTATATTAAATGTCCTTTGACCAGTAGCTGCCCACTTGGAGTGCCTCTGGTGTTGCTATAAGGAGGTCCTCCATTGTGCAGTGGCAGGGCTCAGACTGCATTGTAATAGGTGGTCAGTGATTTGCTCTTTTCCATACTCGCATGTCGTGGACTCCATTTTGTGGCCCCAATTCTTAAGGTTGGCTCTACATCTCATGATGACAGGTCACAGTCTGTTCACCACCTTCCAAGTCACCCAGTCTTCTGTGTGCCTAGGAGGAAGTCTCTCATTTGGTATCAGCCACGGCTTGAGGTTCCAGGTTTTAGCCTGCCACTTTTGGACTCTCACTTGCTGAAGTATTTCTGTGAGTATCTCTGTAGATCTTAGAAAACTATTTCTTGATTTAAGGCATTGATGTGCTGGCTGATATCCAAACAGAGGATGGGCTGAAGATGGCAATGAAGAGCGGAGGATTTTTATAATGTTTTTATTGATGTTTAATATGTATGTGAATTTTTAAAAAATATGTTGAGTGTTTTATCTGCTTTTATATTGTTATAGGGTTTGAATATTGCCGCTTGTAAACCGCCATGAGTCACCCTCAGGCTGAGAATGGTGGTATAAAAATGTTGTAAATAAATAAATAATTAATAAATAATAAGATGTCATTGCCTTGGTCCTTTCATTATTGACACTTCCTGGCAGGTGTTAGGTGGTGCAATACCAGCTAAACAGTATAATTTCTCCAGTGGTGGGCATAAACATCCTGTGATAATGCAGCATGTCTCATTAAGATCCACATCCACTTTTTTAGCGTGATGAGATGTGTTCCACACTGAGCATACATACTCAGCAGCAGAGTAGCAAAGCACAAGGCAGATGTCTTCCCTGTGTCTGGTTGTGATCCACAGGTTGTGCTAGTCAGCTTTCTTATTATATTGTTCTAGCACCCACTTTTTGCTTGATATTCAAGCAGTGCTTACTGTAGGTCAGAGCATGCTCCAGGGTAACTCCCAGGTATTTGGGTGTGCTGCAATACTCCAATGGGATTCCTTCCTAGGTAATTTATTTATTTATTTTCAGGATTTTACCCCGCTCTTCTCAACCCCCAAGGGGGGACTCAGAGCGGCTTACAGTACGGCACAATTTGATGCCCACATAATAACAATATAAACCCCAAAACACTTCAACAATTAAAATACATTAAAAATACATTAAAATACAACTACATTAGCACCATACACATTCACTCTGGATTAAAACAATGTTCAGTCCATAAAAACATTGGCCATAATCACCCACTTTCATTAAAAACCAATCTAAAATGCTGCCTTGTGCTGGTGTATGAATGCCTGGTCCCACAGCCAGGATTTTACTTTTTTCCTGAAGGCCAGGAGGGATGTGGTGGATCGTACATCAATAGGAAGCGCATTCCACAGGCGGGGAGCCACCACCGAGAAGGCCCTATCCCTCGTCCCCACCAGCCTCATCTGAGACGTAGGCGGGAGCGAGAGCAGGGCCTCCCCGGATGATCTTAGATTACAAGGTGGGACATAGCGGCCGATGCATTCGGACAAGTAAGCTGGGCCAGAACCGTATAGAGCTTTAAAGGTCAAAACCAGCACTTTGAATTGAGCCCAGAATTGGACAGGCAGCCAGTGGAGCTGACACAACAGGGGGGGTGGTATGCTCCCTGAATGTAGCTCCCGTTAGCAATCTGGCTGCCGCCCGCTGGACTAATTGCAATTTCCGAACTGTCTTCAAAGGCAGCCCCACGTAGAGTGCGTTGCAGTAATCTATTCGGGATGTGACCAGAGCGTGGACGACCGTAGCCAGATCAGACTTCCCAAGGTACGGGCACAGCTGGCGCACGAGTCTTAACTGTGCAAAAGCTCCCCCGGCCACCGCTGAGACCTGGGGCTCCAGGCTCAGCGATGAATCCAGGATCACTCCCAAGCTGCGAACCTGCGTCTTCAGGGGGAGTGTAACCCCATCCAACACAGGCTGTAACCCTATGCCCTGTTCGGCCTTGCGACTGACCAGGAGGACCTCTGTCTTGTCTGGATTTAGAGCTCAAGATGCTTGTCTGTTCTTAAGATGGAAAGCACACGTCTGTGTTTTAGATGGATTAGGGATCATCTGGTTTTCCCCTGTAAAAGGCAGTAAGGGTACCTTACTGAGTTTAAGACCTCATCACACCAGAGAATCAATCCACTTTAAATCTAGTTGCTGCCTCCTGCAGAATTATTGGGTTTGTAGTTTAGGGAAGAGCCTTTAACAGCCTCACTAAACTACAAACCCCATAATTCTGCAGAAGGCAGAAACCAGATTTAAAGTGGATTAATTCTCTAGTGTGATGAAGTAGTAAAAATCTGCATTTAATACAAAAGCTCTTTGTTGTGTCTAGTGACTTCTCCCAATGCTGTGGATTGGGAGTTGTCCCAGGCACTCAAAAGGACTGTTTCAAAAACTTCATAATAAGCTTAAGGAATCCACTTCTATGGGATGTGCTGGTGTGATTTTTAAACAGGGTTTCACAAATACAAGAAACCTGGCACTATCGATAGCTGTGACCTTTGGTAGCCTTGGAGACATAACATAACCAAAATCAGTGCTCCTGACAGTGAATTGACAGCGGTTGGAGGCTGTTCCTTTAGGAAATTCAGAAGGCCCTAAGCTGAATCTCAGCTATCCAACTCCAATTAGGGATGGGATAGCTTCTTGTCAAAAACCCCGGGGAGATGCTGGCAGTCAGTTTCAACATTACTAAGTGAGAGGAACCAAAGCTCTGACTTGTATAAGGAAGCTTCTCATGTTCCTCTGTTCTTGCTTGAATGCTTCCCGGGGGCATCTCACTGCTTCAGGGGAGAAAGGGACTCTAGCTTACATTGATCTTTGGTCTGATCCAGCAAAGCAAGGCTTTGTTTTGTTTTCTATATAGAACATATTTAGAGCATTAAATGGAACATTTAGGTTATATCAGCTTGGGGGGGGGGGGGGAAATACAAGTATTTTGAATCATAAGTGATGTGAATAAGGCAAAGGGATTCCTGTTGATACTTGTGAACTTCTGCCTAACAGCAGTTATCTAAGGAAGGTGGATTTGGTCCCTTTTAGGGATGCAAAAAAATTCCCCGGTCTCCATTTTATTGCATTTTCCTCTGATTTCTGCTTACATTTTCTTCCTGTGCACGTTTCATATCATGTTCCAAGACTTTATGGGAATTTTAAAAAATGGAACAGTGCCATTTATTTTTGTGTGTAAATAATTTACTCATATTTCCCATGTAGAGAAAATCATGTTGATGAATTTGAGTTCTGCATATTTTAGCTTTCTAGTTTATAGAATGCCCCCTCAACCCCAAGCCTTGGAAGTATGTACTTCTGAGTTAAGGTAAATTTCTTTTCAAAACAAACCTGAGGCATGCAGAAAAGGTAATCACATTAACATTTCCAAGTGGAATTCCAATAAAATAAAATCTTCTCCCCCTTTTAACTCTATGATTCTGTTGGATGGGCAAAGGAGGCTTTATATTTCAGGGTAACAAAATGACTTAATTATTTCTGTCCTTATGTAGATTGTCCACACATTTATTACAGTTGAATTCCATTCCAAGACTCAATATGATGGTATACTTAATAGCTGCAAGATGGCAAAGTCTGAATTTCCTGTTAGAAATATTTTGTCCCTGCACTCCAGCACTAGAATTCTCCAGAGGAGCATTTTTAGGGCCCTTCCAGCAGACCCTTTATCTCAGGATCTGATCCCAGATTTTCTGTTTATTCCAGATAATCTGGAAGTGTGGACTCCGATAATCCAGTTTAAAGCAGAAAACCTGGGGTCAGATACTGGGATAAAGGGCCTGTCTGGAAGGGCCCTGAGTGCCTCACTCAACACCAAATCTCTGCATGCATAGTATGCAGCAATAGCAGTTAAGGTGATGACACTCTATTATAATTGTTCAATTATACATACAAGCATATTTAGAAGCACGTAGGTATTGGCAGCAACCTAAGGTCCATTGTAAAATTTCTCATCAGAACCTGGCGTACTGGTAGACTTCTTACACTGATAAGCAGAACCCCTAATTCTCAAGGATTATATTCGTGCAGGTCTTCTTTCCTAATAATACTTCCTGTGAAAAGCCTGTGATGTTGAAGAGCTCTATTGGCTCACCCTAAACAAGCAAATCTGGGCATGTTCTCTGTGACACCACAATCATGAAGACTTGATATAATGCTTGAGTGAAAAAGCAACACAGTTTCTCAAATAATAGCAAGGAACTTCAATAAGCAACCACTTCCTGACCTGTCCAAACAACTTTCAGTCAGCCTGGGATTTAAGCAGTTGGAATATGGACAAAGCTACCCTTACTAAAAGGTCATGTAAAGCAGGATATTGTTCTTTCATAGGCTGTTCCAGAAGAGCCTGCCAAGATTGCTCTTTAGTACTCTGCCTCACCTTTTCTGACCAGGTATCAGAAGGCCAAAGCCCCACAGACCCAATGCCTATGACATCATCAGCACTGCAAATCAGTGAGGAAGAGGTCAAAACTGAGAAGTTGAGGAGACAGTTGTATATTGCCAGACTGACTAAAAAAGTCATTTGGCCACAGCTTAAGATGGGATTAGTATTTGTGAGCACGATATATACTGCCACTGTGCTTTTTCAAGTAATTCTAGTTCTGTGGATAAAACTTGGCAACTGTCTGTGGAGTTCATCAAAAGCAATGAATTAAAGATGCGTGGATCAACATTAAATTATAATACCACTTGCTGACCCCCCACCCCAGTGCCAATGTGGTAATCAATAAAATTATAGTACAGTCTGGAAAGTCTCTAAAATATATAACAGACACCACATTGTACTCGGAACAGTAGCAGAAGCAATTACTCAACAGGCTATTGATAATAACCACTGGCTGCATCTACCGGTATGATAATTTAACATCTTATGTCTCATTGAATTAATTGATTTTTTTGTTCCATCTCTATATAATTTGCTGTGTTTTATTTTTTTCTTTCCATCATTGAGAGAAGCTTGCTTCCCCATGGTTTTTCATGTGCTTGGTTTAAAAATAAAAAAGCTAGCCATTAGAGTAATGGACATGTAAACTTATGGACACAAGTGAAATGCCATTATGTTGTAGTAGGCAGAAGTGAAATAACATTACATTGCACTCTATGAAGTGGCGGTGAAGTGCTTTGAAATACACTTTAATTCCTAAGTGAAGCTTGTCTTCTCAGGGCTTAAAGCAGCATTAAAACTTCCATTGGGGATGTATATTTCTCCCTCTGGGACTGGATGCAATGACTTTATGCCAGCAGAACTGGAGACAGAACAGGGCAACTGAGGACACATTTACACCTTGCAGGTTAGCTTGTTTACACTTGAAATAGTCCCGGATTCAGCATGTTTGTACCTGTTACTGTATCTGTCCTGCTGTGCTGTCAGCTTCTGTATCACCATTACTTTTAGCACAAAGCTCTGTCCAAGTTCCTGGTCATTGTGAGCCTCTCTGCTGATGTTGTAATGGGATGCCTGCATGACCAGAAAAAAGGATGAGGTCAGTCTCCCCTCCTATTTGTTGGTCAAGTTGATACATTTGCTAATATCTAGCAACAGCCAGGAGCTCTCCAGAGTTTTCCAACTTTTCCCCCTGTCAATAGGGGTGACATGGCCCCAATACATCCTCTTTTCCTTTGGGGTGTTGATTCCAAACAACCACCTCTTTAGCTCCAATCTGAGAAGTCATGGCAGGACAACATGGCAGGAGCCTGGGCTGGATGGCTCTTGTGGCCTCCTCCAGCGCTATAATTTTATGATTCTATAACAGAAAACCAGCTTGATTCAGAGACAGTTTGTTATCCACATTCTGCCTGAAGGACTTATAATCAACTGGTGCTGGTTTTGACCTTCAAGGCCTTGTATGGTCTGGGGCTGGTGTATCTGAGGGACCGTCTACTCCCATATGTTCCACAGAGATCCCTTCGATCCAAAGATCTCAATCTTTTACAGATTCCCTCCCTACGAACTGTACATCTATCATCTACTAGGCAGAGAGCCTTTTCCGCGGTTGCCCCATACCTGTGGAACAATTTACGATCAATTAATGAGCTACCGGCCTTCCGGAAAGCTTGTAAAACGGTTGTTCTGGCAAGCATTAAACGTGTAACCCTCTCTGGTTGTAGTGGAATGTTGTTATACTGTCTGTAATTCTACTGTTATATGTTTTTATGCCTCATTGTTTAGTTCGATATGTTGTAAACCGTTCTGAGCCAACATGGAAAGGACGATATACAAATCGAAATAATAAATAAATAAATAATCTGAAATAATGTAATTATTCAAAGCAAACTTTTGCATTTAAGATTTAATGTCTCAGATTAGCACAACAAATGTTCCATTAACAGAAAGAAAGAAAGAAAGAAAGAAAGAAAGAAAGGAAAAGAAAAGGTTTTAATTATGACTTTTAAAACCTCTCCCCCAAATATTCTCCTTCATTATTGGACTGTTCTTGAATTCTCATTGTTTATTTGGCTAATTAATACTCCTTTCTTATTTGATTGATTAATATTCCAATCTTTCTTACAAGATGTCTGATAAATCATAGATCCAAACATTATGAGCTTGTCCTTGGCAGATTTAACTGAAATAATAAACTTTATGAAAGCTAGCGTGTAGGCGGAGAACACTCTTTCAAATAAAACATTCAGCATCAAATCCAATTGCTAGACTAAATAAGAGGCAACCTGTTGAATCAATTCCTGAATAGTAGGTCAATACTTTTTTGAGTCAATTTGACTATTCTGTTTGTGATTAGCAAAAGCATTCAAATCTAACGGGCATGTAAGGTTGCCAAATGAGGTAAGGGGTGGGGCTCCTGTGCCCTTTTAAAGCAGTGGTTCTCAACCTTCCTAATGCTGTGACCCCTTAACACAGCTCCTCATATTGTGGTGACCTCCAAACATAAAGTTATTTTCATTTCTACTTCATAAATGTAATTTTGTTACTGTTATGAATTGTAAAGTCTGTGAAGAAGAGGGAATTTCAGCAGGCTTTGCTTTCCATGCAAGCACCACTTCTTGGAATTCTTTCTTCTACACCACTATTAAAGATGTGGGAGCACTTATTTATATGCAGTTCACACATACCTTGGAAGGATTGAATTGGATAGGATTTATTTCTGAGAAGACACGGTATACAGACTTCTCAGATTGGAGCTAAAGAGGTGGTTGTTTGGAATCATGTTCTAAAAATGAAGCTTTTGACCAGTTCATCTATATAACTTGGACACATTTTTGTTATTGCAGTGAAAGGGAGAATTGTGTCAAAGAAATGAAAAGTGCTGGGAAGCCTCTTTAAATGTCAGAAACAGGCTGTGGTCAGAAAAGGTCTGTATTAGTTGGTATCATGGCGATAACCTTTATCCCACTTTAGCTGATAGGTCGGTTGGTTCAATTCAGCCAAGTTAATTCTATTTTGAGATAATTACCTTTCTAAAGGCATATACAAAGGTTTATCACATTGGATAGGGTGCTAGGGAGAGTTGGTCGGGGAAAGGTGCTGTTAATCTCAGTTTCACAATAAAACTCAGTTTTGAGTCTTAAGACTTTGTACTAGTTGCTGACTATTGTTAAAAGCTCTGTACCTTATCCATAACAATGAAGGTAAGAGACTGCCTTGTGTGGAGTTGCACAGATTGTTGTGTTCCAAAGGCCAACAGCTGAGCTTAGCAATCCATTAACTGCTCTTAACTGTTCCATTCTGCCACGCCAATATTGCCGAAAGGGCACCTTACGATAAAAGATGCTGTGACACGCACGTGTCTTTTCACTTAGAGTGTTAATTTGGAGTCTCTCAACTGCAGTGCTGTTCCTTTTCATTATTCTGTAAAAGCTCTGGTAGATCAAGCCAAAAGTTCATTTGTTCTTCTGTTCTGATTTGAACACTTAACAATTCAGGGCAAAAACCAACAACCCAAAACCAACAACAACCTAGCATGAAGATGCCATGAAAAAGGCAAATTCAACATCCAAGATTAGTGGATGGGGAACATAATTTCTGCTGATGACCCAGAAGTGTAAGGACACATGCCAAATGCTTTTCTCTTTCAACCAATCATGACAGCCTCTTCCTGCCACATGTTAAGGAGTATTAGTGTGAATAGTTTTTTTCCAATACCCTCACCAGGTTCTCTTTTTGACTGCAGAGGTTGACAGATGGAAAGGAAAAATATAGTCTTACCTGGAGAAGCCAGATATTTAACCTGAAGTGTTTGCATGCAGTGCATGAATTATGGTCTTGACCAAGAGTAAGCTCAACTTTCACCTTCTGCATGTGTTTAGCTGAAGAAAGCACTTGTCGCTAGGATTAGAATTCATTTAGGGACCTGCACATGTTTGAGTGGCCATTAAATATGCAGATGTCCTTTTTGGGGTGCTGTGGAGACTGGCATGCTTTGTGGCAAGCAAGAATAATCAGAGATGCATCTGGCTATGCTGTTATGGCTAAATTTACAATGATGACATAAGTTCTAGGGTCCTAAATGGGGTTTCTGTGTCTGATTATGGGGATATAGCAGAACATATTTCCAGTGCTATCTGCTCACTATGGAGCATGTAATGGCCATGCATGGAAATTTTACCATACATCAAGGGGATCATATGCAGCTCAGAGTAATGTAGGTCTGCAAGCAAATATTAAACTATGCTGAAAAGATGTTGAATTGAACCAAGGTGAGGTGCTGTAAGAACAGGCTAATTACTATGTATTGTCGAAGGCTTCCATGGCTGGATTCACTGGGTTGTTGTAGGTTTTTCAGGCTATATGGCCATGTTCTAGAAGCATTTTCTCCTGACATTTTGACTTTATCTATGACAAGCATCCTCTGAGGATGCTTGCCATAGATGCAGGAGAAACATCAGGAAATAATGCTTCCAGAACATGGCCATATAGCCCCCCCAAAACTACAACAACCCAGGCTAGTTACTGTCTCCCTTCTGCCACTTTCATAAGCAATGCAGTCCATAAACATATAGTAGCTTAAAAATGAAAACACTCAACAAGATTGGTTATATGAACTGAAATCTCCAAACCCTGTACACCCAGTCCTTAGCAATTTAAGTGAAAATAATCCCTTACAGTTAGTATGTCTTCCTAAGGTTTCTAGTTAACTGACTTCAAAATAATATAGATACATAGTTTAATCTCTAAAACATAAAGCTGACAGAAGAGGAGAGAGCCAGAGAACAAATCCCTTGAAAATATATGGGATAGATACTATTTCACTTCTGAAAGCTCAATTCTCGACCGATAGGCTTATGATGATCTATTAAGTTTCCGAGTCTTAAGGAGAATGTGTTTCCTTGTCCCTGGAGAAATAATAGATTAGTTGGTGGAGAAGAGTTGGCAAAAACCTGCGTAGCTCTCTCTAGTTGCATCCAAATTAGTTGAGGATGAGAAAAGAGAAAATGGAATGTTTTAAAAACAGCTTTAAAGATGTGAGGACAGAGGATAAATTGAAACTATCCTTATGAAAACAGTTAGTGGTACAGTATGCTTTTGCCCATTTAGTTCCTCAACATTCCTGAGGTAAAGGTCGGAAAATAAAAGGTGGATTTCTATTCTTGTTTGTTGGAAGTCAAGAATATGTGCACTGGAAGAAATCCGTGTTTATGCATTAAACAGAAGCTTGTACTTGCATTCATGAAAAGGCAGTTCAAACCACAGATCTTCCTATTCTGCCCCAAAAGGTCCGAGCATTGAGGGATAGGGACATCATGAGTGGAATCTCTTGGCTACCTATGTCCTTTTATCATCACCTTACCTAGTATAGCCAGTTATAGATAACTTTGGGTTATGTTCTCATGCTCTGTAGTATGCATGAATATATCTGTTGTTTAACTTTTCAACCTATGGTGTCAAAGTCTATTGTATTAGGTGCAATTAATTTAATCCTCTTCTACATATAATTGTAATTAGAAGTAGAGAGAGGAAAGAGAGTCACAAATAACCTTTCTGCACATACAAAAACAAAGTTCCACAGGAAAATTTAGTCTTGCCACCTAATATGCTACAGGTTGAACATCTGTTATGTGGATTTCCAAAATACTCCAAAATTTAAAAATGCCAATATGTCTGAGATGGTAGCAACTTTGCTTTCTGATTGTTTTATGATAATGGGATTGTATGGTGCTTCTGTGAGGCCGCCCTGAGTCCCCCCTCGAGGGTGAGACGGGTGGGGTATAAATATAGGAAATAAACAAATAAATAAATTTTTCAATGTACACAAATTTTGATTCATTTAAAATTAATTAAAACTTAATATAAATTTATCCTCAGGCTAGATGTATAAGGTGTATGTGAAATATCCATGAATTTCATGTTTTAACTTGGTCTAAACATAAGTAATGAGATCTAGGTTATCTCATCATGTATGCAAAGTTATTACAAAATCCAAAAACAACTGAAATCTAAATCTTTTGATAATCTTTTTTTCCTAAACATTTCACATTAGGGATATGCAACCTGTAGTTTTGTGTAAGGAGTAAGCTTGCCAGACTGAAAACTGCAGGAAGTCCTACACCCTTAATGACTGGCCAGAAGAAAAGATGTCTCCAGGCATTGTTAGTAACACAACTAGGGGACAAGCAATGCTTGCTGAAATGCCCATTTCTATATTCTGGCTACCCTAGTAAGCATGAAGTTTCATCACCCACTTAAGTACGCTTCACTTATATGGATTCACCTGTATTCATTATACAGCAGTACAGTCAAAAACTATTTTACTACTCCTCTATATTTTTTTGTGAATAAGAAAAATGGATCAGAAAATATTCAAGGGTCTGAGAATTGTTCTTTATAATATAGATGGTTGTATTTTACTTTCTATAATGTTCACAATTTTTCAAACACAAATTTTCATGTGGATTTTTTAAAAGTCCACATGAAAAAGTATTTTCATGCTCATTTCTTGGAAATGGGAGGAGAGAGGTTAGTATGGATTTTCCTCTGATATACATGACTGTCCTCAACATTTTGGAATGTATATACTCTGTGTTTATTCTTTACAATACAGAAGCCTGTGTTGCATAAAATTGAAAAAGCATGAAAACAAAATTTCCACTCCCAATATTTCCATTCTGGAATCCATTTGTTTATATTTATTCAGGGAATAAGAATTAGACAGATTCTTATCAAAATATAAATCAAATTCCCACCCTCCCATTCATTATCCAGAGTTAAATCTTGATAAATGTTGTTTCTTTGAAGGAAGAAATACCAGTACCCTTTCTTCTTCGGCATTAAGAAAGAAGTAGAGAAACAGAAATAATTCTGAAAGCTTCAGAGCATTAAAAAATCCATTATCATCATTTGCTTAGCAGAGAAGGATCTTTAGCATGAGCTTTACAATGAACAGAATATTCATATTCATTTTCTCTCCCCCCCCCACCCCCAGAATTCAAAGAAATTCCACTTTTATCACCAAGTGAACTGAGTACTAATTATTTATATATGAACTATTGATTAATGTATGAAGAGCTGTGAAAGCCTTGGCTACAACATAGGTCTATTTTCAGAGACATTCTGTTTTATATTTTTAACTAATAACTCTTCAATATTTTATAGTTTGGCTCTAAATTGGAAAAAAACCCAAAAAACAAACAAGCATTCTAGAAAGGATGAAAGGCACCCTGCCACCAGTGGCACTATTGCTGTGCTATAAAATGAGAAACCATCACCTCCAGTTTGGTTTCCAAGTAATTAATTTGGGTCTGTAGTAGAAGTTAGGACATTTACATTCAAAGCATATGCATTTTAAAGTTATCTTTTTGATGCTGGGATTTAACAGTGGCCATGTTTCTTCACTGAATGTTCATATCTCGTAAATCCTCTTAGCGCCTTTCATTATAACCAGAGAGATCTTGTTTGTTTATAGCTGTTTGATCTAGTTACTCTTGTTTCTGCCACTCAGGGCTTCTCCACATTGGCTCTATAATCTACAGCGGGCCAGAGGTCACTCTTTGATGTACATAGCATTTCCAGGGACCTTAGCCCACACCATGGTATAAAGCCTGTTAACCCAGTTTTACTACATATAGCACAAAGTTGTTGAATTGTCTGAAGTTTCATCAGATCTCTGGAGGAGCCTTACAGTTCAGAGTTGGTGTAGAGAGCTGGACCAGTTCTCATTCTAAATGGTCTTCTGCCCACACAGGCCAGTGCCACCCTCTCTTTCCCTTGCACACCACAGCAACAAACAACATCTCTTATTGTTTGTTTTCTTTTGGTGACAAACAACCTCTTATGTTGTTTGTCACAATGGGAGACAGCCTCAGAGCTCTGGAGAGTTTGCAATCATTGCTGAAGGCCTTTGCTAACATTAGTAGAGTACCCATACAATCTGAGGAAAGTAGGGATGATCATGCAGAGGAGGAGGAAGAGCAAGAAGGAGGAGGGGGCATCTTATCTTGCCACACAGCTTTCAGGAACCATGAGTTTGATCAGTGTAGTCAGCCCTCCATATCCACAGATTCCCTATCCATGGATTCAGCTACCAAAACTTGGAAATATTCCAGAAACCAAACCTTGATTTTGCCATTACACATAAGGGACATCATTCTATAGTCAGCTTTCCATATTTGCAAGGATTAGGGGCAAAGGAAAGTGAAAAATATGAAAATGAGAACCCAAAAATAAACAAATCATTTTTTACTTAATAGAACAATTGAATTTCTGACTCTGTGGTCAATGTTCAATGGAAGCTGTGCACAGAATCATGCTGCAGATGTTATTTCTGGAAGCCCTCAGATCCTTCAGCATGTCTAGAGCACATTGAACATAGAGTCACCCTGGAGAATCTAGAGATTCCTAGAGAAAACATTTTAAAATGAAATCTGTGAATGATCAAGTCCACAGAAATCAAAACCATAACTGTGGAGGGACAACTGAACTACATTACTGCATTAAATAGGATATGAACATCCATTGAGTTTGGTATCCTTGGGGGATCCTGGAGCCAAACCTCTGCAGATACCAAGACCTTACTGTATTCAATATTCTTTCCACCCCAACTGGGACCAGCAACTAAGTGTTGTGATTTTTTCAGTGCTTCAGGAGTCATTCCCTCTTTTTTGTTTCTCTGCGTCCCCTTCCCATGGACATTCATGACTTTTCCATCTAAACAGTTAGCAACCATTCAGTGTTCATAGTGTTCTCTATTGCTCTTAGATTCAGCTGAGCTTGTATTTTAAATCGATACAGGCACAATCAGAAACTGCAAAGGTTTGTATTTTAAAAAGAAAGAAAAAACAACTATTTTGTATGACAGACATAAAATTTAAATTTTTAAGATCAGAGTGACTTTTCTTCTGCAACAGATTGTACACAGTATCAGGCTTGAATCAAGCCTTCTAAATAAACAGAGAAACAAATGCAGGTTCTAAAGGGCATCCAGAATGTATCTAATACATCAGTTGTTGTTTTTTTCAGCTGTGTTTTGTCGATGCCCTTTATCACACAAACATGACCATTTTACCAACAAAGCAGTGTTGGACACACATTATGCTGACCGACATTTGCAAGGCTTTGTCTCAGGGTAGAATTTGGAATGCAAAATATACAGATCTGAGCTCTCTACCTCATTGCAAATATGTTATTTTTTCTGGTTCCTTAATCACTTTCTTCTTTTAACCTTGGCTTTAAGCAGTTGTCAGCACATCTCATAAGATAAAGAAATGAACTCATACCTGGTCCAACTATTTCCAGTTATTGTCCTTGAATATGACAATGGCTTTTTATGCCCAGATTTAACTTTTGTTATGGTCAGTGCAAACACTGCCTCTGTTTGCATTATGGTAAAACATTTGCATTATAATAGCCAAGTTATCACATTGAAGTAACTGAAATGGGAACTTACCATCTATGATTATTCCATGCCAGCATCTTAAATATCTTTCCTCATTTATCTCTCATTTCTTTCCCTTGTTCCATCTCATTTGGATTTTTGCAGGCAGATAGGCATCACTGTAATGCTCAAGAAACTTAGCTTGCATATTATTTTAGGATTTAATCTTATGAAAGGCATTTAGAATTCAAGACATACATTGGACTTTTTTGTAGTTTGAAAAATGCATATGCAAAAATGAATTTGGATACAAAGAGGTCTTTTAATTTATGACTTGATTCATCCATTACTTAGGAGTGGCCTACAATTGGTCTGTCTTTTGTATCTGTATACACGGACTGGAGAAAGTTGAGGACATGTGTGATTTAACTGCTTCCTAACTCTATCCTCAATGTTTCTGCTGCCAAAACTTAGCTAGATCGGCTCTGCAATAAGATCTCTACTATCAGCCACCAGGAGCAAATTTTGGCTGGCAGAAGATTTCTGTCAGAAGTGTATGTAGCATTTTTACTCCTCAGCAGGCTGCTGAATCTTTGAACATGATTACTGTCAAAAATACATAAATGTAACCAAAGATGATGGTATTGACCCAGAACACAAGCAGTAGTCTCTCACTCCTGTTGAACTGTTGACTACAAGTATAACTATAAAAAGGTCTCTCTGATTCATTTTTGTGGATAGTTAATGAAAATCCCAATTGCTCAACAATTTTAAAAACTTCCCAGAACATAGATTCAAGAGACACATGGAGCTAACTGCTCTATCTACAGAAAAATGGGGTTGAGATGAGACAAAATTAGGCAATCTTGTCATTGTTAGTCTCTTGTGAGACTGGGTATGAACACTGGGTGCATTTGGTACATTGTACATGAGCTGTGTGTATATATGAAGGTACGTAGTATATTTGTTGGATGCAGGGTTTGGTGTATGTGCATGCATGCACATATTAGAGATACTTGAAGAAGTCAGTCTATAAATTCTAGTACCAACTGTTCTTGTTTGTCTCTCACAGGCTAACAAGTGGGTTGGAACACAAGTTATCTTTCAGTTTTTCCACTTCCAAAATGCTCTTACCAACTTTTTAATCCAAATAACGCTTCCAAAGCTATTTGTACAAGAATTGGGTGAAATTAACTGTGTGAAATTGACATTGAGAATAATGATATGAATGAATATATGAAACAGGTTTGCTGCATGTGGATCTGCTAAAGTTTAGGTATATGTTTGAACCATTCCCTTAACTGCTGTCCAGAAATAACAAGGCAGTGTTTCTTTCCAGCAGTAGCTGAAATGGATTTACCATCCTTTATGTGCTTATCAACATATATGGCTCTTTGATCACACTTCTGATATTTTCTCTCTTCCCCCTCCTTCTTTGCATCTTTTTACTAGCTCCTGCTGAGACGTTAGAGCAAAATGTTCTTAAGAACTCTCCACTGTGTTCTATCATAATGTAATTGCACTAGCTAAACGTTTCCTTTTCATTTGCCTTCCTTCTGAGTTGCAGAAGGGCAACCTGTTCTCCTCTTGCCTTCTTGCCTGAGGTGACTCATGCTCCTGCATTGAAGTTGCTTAGGAACAGGAGTGCTTTGTGGAAATTGAAGATGAATCTGAACAATGATGAGATATGTGTCACTAAAATACAGAAAAGATCTCTCCTATAAGTTGCCTTTCAGTTTTCTCAAATGTGAAATATAGCTCTACTTTCAACATTTATGTTTGTTTTAAGCAGATAATGTATGTCTACAATGCCCATATGATGCAAATTCTAACAGCATTATATGGCAGTGTAGATGGGGCACTGACCATATAATGCATTTTAAAGCTAGCTTTAAACTGTATCAGCAAGACAACAAACTCATACAAAAGCAGGCGAAAGAAATCCCTTTGGTGACTGTAGAGGCCTATTCTGTCAGTGTGTGATTTCCAAATGTTTCTGCAATTCAACCATTGTATAAGATGCTGTGTTGTGTAACCAGGCATTTATAGAGTTAAAACAGCACAAGTGGTGTCCAGCACTGTTTTGACCTTCAGCTGTGTAAACATACTGACTGATAAGGGAGACGCTGAGCTGCTTGAGTCAGTCGCCATGCTGATCCTGCTGTGAGGTGCAGGCTGCTGAATTGCTCTGTGTGAGAATGCTTTACTTTGCTCACTTAATCAATAAAAGAACTTTCTAAGTTCAGACCTGACTTCGTTTCATCACTGGCGCGCGGACATATTCTTGATCTGCATGTTCTTTCGCAATGAGGACATTATCAGATGGAAGATGGTCCCAACAAGAGTTTGCTTAATGCTCCTTCCACTTGACACATTTCTCCCTTTCACTCTCCATTCTTGCCTCTTTGAATTCCACACTGTTGGTGACAGCTGACCTCCAGTTAGAAAGCTCAAGACGAAGGCATCCCCGTTTTCAGTGTCGATGGTACAGTTTTTAAGGTTAGCTTTAAGCCCATCTGTAAATCCCTTTTCCTGTCCGCTAACATGCCATTTTGTGTTCTTGAGTTGAGAGTGTAGTAACTGCTTAGGGAGACAGTGATTGGGCATTCAATCAACGTGACCAGTCCAGCGAAGTTGATGGCAGAGGATCATCACTTCAATGCTAGTGGTCTTTGCTTGTTCCAGAATGCTGACATTTGTCTGCCTGTCTTCCCAAGAGATTTGAAGGATTGTTTGGAGACAACATGGATTGAATCATTCCAGAAGTTGACTGTGATGTCTGTAGACAGTCCACGTTTCACAGCCATGTAGCTAGTAGGCATGAGAAAAATGAAACGGAAATTAAAAAGGATTCGTAAGAGATTCGTATGAAATGGGACTTTTGAGGTTTTACGGATCGCTGCCACGAACCAGGAAGTAGACTTCCTTTTACGGTCCTTCAGGTCAACAATATGCGTTAAGTTCATTAGAAATTCTTAAGTATTAATTAATTAATTATTGTAGTACTCACTTCTCCCTGTCTTGTCTTCTCCCTCTCATTTCCTTCCCGCCTTCATTAAGCTTCTTCTTTTCCCGCATTTCTATGGGGAACTGGAAGTGACGCGCTGCTGCTAGGCAATGCATTCTGGAAACTGTAGTCCTCCAGGCTTCCCCCTCCTTCTCCTTCTCTTCCCTGTTGCTCTGCCTTCATGGATCGAGGCTAGAGAGAGGTGAGGGGGGAGCGATATTTCAGCTGAAATATAAGCCAGCCCAAGCCTGGGTCGACATATTTCAGCTGGAAAGGGGCCCGTCCCTCTGCTTCTCTCTAGCCTCGATCCATGGATCGAGGCTAGAGAGGCGAGGGGGGAGCGATGGCCCCTTTCCAGCTAAAATATAAGCCGACCCAGGCTTGGGTGGAACTTATTTCAGCTGGAAAGAGGCCCCCGTGCCTCTCTGCCACTCTCTAGCCTCGATCCATGGATCGAGGCTGAGAGTGGCAGAGAGCTTGCGAGGCCTCCAGCTGAAATATAAAGCCGACCCAAGCCTGGGTCGGCGTATATTTTAGCTGGAAAGGGCCTCAACTCGAGGAATTTCCTCCTATTTCCCAGGCTGTCCCTCAGAAGCGGAGGGACAGCCTGGGAAATAGGAGGAAATTCCTCCGATTGAGGTCCCTTTCAGCTAAAATATAAGCCGACCCAAGCCTGGGTTGGCTTATATTTTAGCTGGAAAAGGGGCGCGCGCCCCTCTGCTTCTCTCTGGCCTTGATCCAGGCTAGAGAGAAGCAGAGAGCGCCAGAGTCTCAGCTAAAATATAAGGACCCAGGCTTGGGTCGGCTATATTTAGCTGGAAAAGGCCTAGGCTATCTGCCTCTCTCTCTAGCTTCGATCCATGGATCGAGGCTAGAGAGAGGCGAGGGGTGAGCGAGGGCACCGGCGCGGGGGAAGAGGGCGAAGAAGAGAAAAGAAGGGATGGGGAACCAAAGAGCAAAGGAAGGAATGAAAGAAGAGGGTAGAGAAGGAAGAAAGGAGGGAAAGGGGAATAATAAGGGCAGGGGAGAATCGTACTTCACTTTCACAATTGTCCTGAGAGCTAGTAGCTAGTAGCTACTACCTCTTATATTTATGTTATACATTACAGCTCCACTTAATTGCACTGCAGAGGTGAAGGGGAATGTTCCCCCCTTGATTTTTAACTGTTTCCCTGCTTTTCCTACTTTAGAACCACTTTAGAATTGCGTTAGTACTTAAGTTACATTTAGCACTTTTGGAAATTTTTTGTAAGTCTTTGATATACTAATCAAAAAAAATCCCCCCCCCCATTTGATTTTAGAATCCCGATTTTAGGATTCTAAACCAACCCTAGTAGCTAGATAGCAAAGTTGGAAACAGTATGGGGGACTAGATATATTTTGGAACCTTATACACCTTCATACAGTTCTGTCTGTCCTGAAAAGATGAATTGGGGAGGAGGTTGCCATAGAAGTGAATAACAGATGATAAAGCACATGTATTTCAACAATGTTAATGGTTTAACAATATGGTGAATATTTTTGTTGGCAGATAACTGTATTTTGAAAGGTATTCTACAAAGCAGCACTGTGATTGATGTTTACAATAAAAGATCTTCAGTCTTCTAATGAATTACACACACACACACCTTTTATAGTGATATATAGGTAGAGTAATGCCTTAATGTTGAAGTCTGTGTTGTATTTAGGGGTGTTCAAAGGAAAACCATTAGAAATGGTTAAAAGTGGATTGAGGTCCCTTCTGCTACAAAAAGATAAGGGGGAGGTAATTAGTAAAATAGGCCCTTCCAAATTTTTATGAGCTAATTGAGGATTGAGAAGTTCATAAAATATGGGGAAATTATTATGAAGTTCATAAAACTGAAAATTCACCAAGTTGGGTTGTCTGGAAATTGCAGTCCTAGAAAGGAATTCAGGTAGAACAAGAGGCAATTAAGGGCATGTTTGCAGAACCCAGTGATAGCCACATTAATTTAATGGGTGTTAGTCCAAGTAAGCATCTACCTCTTTTAAGGAGCTAGCTAACAGAATAATCCAATACAAATTTCCTCCTCTACATGCAGTGCAGTTTTCTCCTTACTGAGTATGAAGGGGAATGTAGCCTTTGTATTTCTGGGACCTCTCTCTTACTGAACACTGGCTGCGATAGGATGAAATGATATGCATACAGAAAATAAAGGGGGAAGAATTATGTAACTCTTCCTGGACTGATACTTTCATCCCTACAAGCCCAAAACATGACTTCTTATAGAAACGTTTTAATAATATGGGAATTTTAATGCCTCATAAAGTAAAACATAAAGAAAAACAAATTGAGATATGAATTTGTATTCAGCCCTGACAACTACAGTCATTATCTTGGCTTGCCGTTTTCTGATGCTGCAGTGCTTGATGGATGGCAGCTGTTGTAATTTTCCATCATGTTGTAGACAATGGCAAGAGGAGGAAGCATCTAGCACTCATTTGAGGATCACACTTTCTCCCTTCTCCTGTAAGTTCACTCACTCTCTCCTGATGGAACAGGCAGAGTTTTTCCCTGCCATGATAGGCTGGTGCATCCTACCTCATCTCTGGTACGGTGTTGTCTTTTTTCAAAAACAAAGTCATCAAAATTATTGTTGTTACATGCTTTCAAAACATTTCTGACCTAAGGTGAAAAATGGGGTTTTCTTGACAGTATTTGTTCAGAGGCGATTTGCCCATGTTTTCCTCTAAGAGAGTGTCACGATGCAAGACCTAGGCCGGCCCCTTAATCACACACACAGAGACGGTAATCAGCTAACTACTTTATTGAAGAATAAGAAACAGTTGAAAAGGTAATTGTCCATAAAAATATCAAAAGTAATCCAAAGGGTGCAAGGTATTGTCCAAAAGCACTTGGCAAGGAAATTCCAAAGACTTGGCAAGGCTCCGCTTAACTAGCGGATCAAAGAACAAACAAGGTTACAAGATACAATCTCTTCTTGGCAGGCCACTAGCCCCAAACTTAGCTACGTGGTCTTGGCTTCGCTACACATCTGTATAGGATAGACGTGGCCGAAGTACTGAGGATCCGTTCCCACGGATCCTATACTTAATCCCCTTGGCGAGGCCCCCGACGCTCTAGGCTTCTCCTCCTCCAATCTGTGCTGCGGGCCCTCGGTCGGTCTAGGCTGTGGAACCAACCCCTCCTGCTAGCCTTATGCTCCGTCTCCTATCAAACGTTCGACCTTGCCTCCCAACACCTGGTTCCCTATCTTCGTGAGAGTCGAACTCCCCATCTGCTTCCCGGGCCTCTCCCTCGGTTGTTTCCCACATTCTTTCTTGCAAGCCTCGCCCCCCGCCGTTCATAATCTTCACTATCACTGCTTTCGAATTCCGACTGGCCTTCCTGCGTCTCGTAAGGATCAGGCCAGCCGTCATCCCAGGCCAGGCTTTCTGTGGGGGAAGAAGGCCCAGCTACCTCAAAATCCCCTTCTTCTAGCCCCTCCAAATCCTCTTCAGAATCAGCTGGCTCCAATGCGAGTGGGACCCCCGGTGCTGCCCCCTGCCCTCCAGGCACAAACGAGAACTGGTGTGCTACAGAGAGTCTCGTTTGCACAAGGTCATCCACTGGGTTTCCATGTGTCTGAGGACCTCATCACACTAGAGAATGAATCCACTTTAAATCTGGTTGCTGCCTCCTGCAGAATTCTGGGGTTTGTAGTTTGTAGCCTTTGACAACCTTACTAAACTACAAACCCCATAATTCAGTAGGAAGCAGAAACAGGATTTTAAGTGGATTAATTCTCTAGTGTGATGAAGTAGCAAGTTGGAACTTGAACTCTGGTCTTCAATGTCCTAGTCAAACACTGAAACCATTATATCACACTGGTTCTCAAATATCAAATTGAATATTCCAAACCTCTGATTTCAGAAGATAGAGAAAGTTAAATTTGGCTAGTTCTTAGATGGGAAGCTTCAAGCTACAATTAAAAAAAACCTCAAATCTTTGGAAAGGACTACAAAGCATCCCTTCCCAAAACCCTGGAAAGCCACTGCTTCTGACAGTATTGAGCAACATGGAGCAATGTGACTCAGTATAAAACAGCTTTCTATGCTTCTATTCCTCATGTGGACATGGGCCTTTCCCAACTTCATAAGTTTTGATAAAATCTTTTAGATATCCCATTATTGCTTTCCTACTACCTTCAATAATTTAGTCACCCAAGAGGGCCATTTAAATGTATTAGAATTTAGAAATGTTCAATGACCCATGATTTTCCCTCCTGAGTAATGTTCCCCTTTCTGTAATTTCTTTTCCAGTTTTTTCCACCTCCCATTCCTAAATTTACCAGAAATTGGCTAACAAATGGGAAACATTATGTTTTAAAGCTTTGTGAGTTGCACTTTCTGCGGGGTACTTAGGAGGGAAAAAAAGAATCCATCTTATTTTTTTTGTTCTGCCTTCTAAGTACCAAACACAGTGTGTAGACTGAATTGCAAAATCCAAAGAATCTTGCAACCCTTCACATTGCCAAGCCTTCAAAATCAAAATTACAGTAGAATCACAAAATGTGTCCAGCAGCTTGCATGTAACAGTCTTTTGTCCTGGCATCATGCAGAGTGTGCTAATGCGAAATGGTTTGGCCAATGCTTTGAGTGAGAAGGTTTTTCTTTTGTTAGAGGGCTTCTTGATGTGCTGTGGTGTCATTTATAATGGAGCGCTAGTCTATTTTCACTGTTGGATGCAAATGAGAATAATGCATAACACATATGGTGCTTTGCAGAGCCAAAACATTGTGGGAATATTTACATTCCTTCTTTCCACATATTTATGAAGAAGGTAAATATAGTGACTAGTGACTGAGATGAAGAGGAATGGGATGATTGGCCTCTTCTTCTGGTAGAAGTGCTTGATTTTTAAGCAAACTAATCTTCATACTTCTTGGACTAATACCTTGACCTGAAAGCTGTGCTCCTTCAGTTCTCGCACTTTGCTCAATTTTACAGTTCAGTTCCTGGTTCAAAACTGTTCTGTAATATATGCATTTGGGAGGGAGTGTTGAAATGTAAATTTTCATGCCTTAAAGTAAAGATTGACATGGACATAGAATGGAATAGACTTCTGAATAAAAACACAGAGAATGGACATGAACAGGAAATAGATCACTGCCTGCATCCCTGCTTATAAGCAGAGCAAAGCAACTTATAGAAATCAGTGCTATTCTGCGAGACCCCATAGCTATTCCAGAGCATACCCTTCATGTCGGTGTGCCTCTTACATCCTCAGTTTCACTTTTTTAGTGATTAGGTGTCTGTCAATTCAGTTCCTGTCAGTGTGAGCTCTTATAAAACAGTGAGGCGTTAGTGGCACGAGCATACATCTCAAAGCAGTATTTTTTTCTGTTTCAAATAAACAGGACTCCAAGAGAATTATCTCCAGATAATTAATAGATAAAAGGGTTATTCTGCTTGTGTGGTTGACCTAGAGCACATGTATCAAACCCAAGGCTCGTGGGCTGAATTCAAACCAGCACATCATTTTATGTGGCCCACAAAGTTTGGATGCTCCCTGTCCTGGCATCACCCCCTCTGCTTTTCAAATACAGTAAGAAGCTAGTTGCAAGGGAGTGTTAATAATAGTAATAGTAATTACTGGCTGCAGACCATTTCTCTCTTCATCACATCTGGTGTCCTGAAGACCACAGGAGAACAGGAGAAGGAGGCAGTCCTGCTGCCTTGGCTGCACTGAGAGGATGCTGAACACGGACCTCCTCTTGCCATTGGGGCTTGAATATGTGGGTGAGACTTGACAGGTAGCAGCCTCTCCCTTCACGCCCCTGGGCCACTTTTCCCCTTAGGGGTGAGAGCAATACTTTAAGAAAGTCGTGTCCATGACTGGTTCATTTCCCTCCTCTTTAACCCAGAATACAGTGGCCCTCACTCTGTGGCACAAATTAGGAAAGGGATTTTGAAGGAAGGCA
This sequence comes from Anolis apletophallus, assembly GCA_030556195.1. Classification (NCBI taxonomy): domain Eukaryota; kingdom Metazoa; phylum Chordata; class Lepidosauria; order Squamata; family Anolidae; genus Anolis; species Anolis apletophallus. The sequence goes on along the minus strand of JARBWK010000005.1, from coordinate 19,691,689 downwards.
GATACCCACCACTGTGCTCTTCCTCACAGTGGGTCTAGGCATAATGCGATTCATGGGTCTAGTTGGGAGTTGTTTTAAGCATTGTCAAAGCATCTTTCTATTATTATTGTTATTATTGATTCATTTATTTTGTATTAGGTGTTCAATGCCAGCAAAATATAGTTTCATCATTTTATTAGTTACCATATTTTCCGGCATACAAGATGACTGGGAGTATAAGGCAACCCCCAACTTCTCAAGACAGAGTTAGGGAGAAACTCGCCATTGAAGATTACTCCTCATTGCATGGAGAGTGCCTGGGGGGTGATGGCCTGCTGGGCTGTCCCTGTGGCTCTCCCCGCTCTAATTTTCAAGGCCCTCTTCTGCCCCTACTATTCACCTCCTCTGAAGGCCACTGGGCTCGCCTAGGCCCAAGGAAGTGCCTCTGGTCAATGACTCCCAGCAGCCCCGGGAGGTGGTGTGCCTGGGATGTGCTTGCTGAAGCATTCTGGGAGCTGTAGTTCCCTGACTCCTACAGCTCCCAGAATGCTTCAGCAAGCACATCCAAGGCAAACCACCACCACAGGCAGCGGCGCCCCTTGGATATGCTACCTGAGGCATTCTGGGAGCCGTAGTTCCATGTGTCCTACAGCTCCCAGAATGCATCAGTGAGCACATCCCAGGCACACCACTGCCTGGGGCTGCTGGAAGTTGTTGTCCAGAGGTGCAAGGAAGCAACAGCAGCCTTGGCATTGGTGTGCCTGGGATGTGCTTGCTGAGGCATTCTGGGAGCCGTAATTCTGTGATTCTAGCAGGCCATCACCCCCGGCTGATTTCCTTGGCAGTACGGCCTGCCACTCCTCCTTCCCATGCAAGATACACACTGCAAGACTGTGAAAATTCAAGTCATTTATCAATTATAGTCAAATTATAAGACCCTTATAGGGTTAATGCACAACAATCTTAGTACATATATTCAAACCAAAATTGGTATAGAGCAACCTTGCAACATTGTTTCAACATAAACACAGTGGTAAAACAGCTTAAGAGTTATTAAGGTGTGGGGAATAGACAAGGGAGGGGATACAATGTAACATAAATATAAGCACACCGGCAATAACACTTCAATGTCACTATTCCCACCCACACAAGTTCATATGAAGTTGATACAGTCTCAAAGCTGGAGTCCACAATTGTCCGTGTGGTTGCAAGGTTTGGAGCACATTAACAGCTTGGGACTGGAGGGGCCGCAATGGTCGATGTGCAAGGCCCGATCCATTTAAGCCCTATGGGCTTTCTCAAGCGGCAACATAAACAGGCATAATGCGCAGCGTCACAGGAACGGGAAACATTAACTGTAATAAACAATAGTAAAAATACATGAACGTCTGCTCTCTGTACATGTGGCTGGTAGGCTAAGGATACAATCATAGCTTCATTTACATACCATCCGGTGGAGGAAAGATTCAAAATACACCGTGCTCCTGCGGACCTCAAGGGTGGCCCTGGCTCCGGTGTTGCTGGTTTAAATCTTGTTTTGATTGTAGCACGTCACACGCAAGGAGGGCGTTGAGGGGGAGGGGCTCGTTTAACCCGCCCGGGAACTCGCTCTGGAGGGTGACGATCCACCAAGTTTCTCTCTTTAATAGAGTTAATTGGGGGTCACTATGGATGGGGATCTTCACTTTTTCCACTCCTGCGAATTTGAAAGATTCTGGGCTATGTTGGTGCGTGAGGAAATGTTTATATAAAATTGTGTTGTCGTATTTTTGGCGAATCCGCGAACGATGTTCCGAGATCCTCGTGCGTAGGGGCGTGTCGATTGGCCGGCGTAGAAAGGCCACACCCACACGTGATGACGTATACGCATCCCTCTGAGTTGCAATTTGTAAAATCACGTATTTTGTATGGTTTTTGAGTTTTCAAACTGATAATCTCTTTCCTTTGGAGCACCTGGGGATAAGAGGAACACCCTCCACAGGGTCTGCAACCATTTGGTGCATTCCACTTTAAGTTCCTCCCCCCGTCGCGGTATCATCTCGCCAGGATGCAGACCCTGTGGAGGGTGTTCCTCTTATCCCCAGGTGCTCCAAAGGAAAGAGATTATCAGTTTGAAAAGTCAAAAACCATACAAAATACGTGATTTTACAAATTGCAACTCAGAGGGATGCGTATACGTCATCACGTGTGGGTGTGGCCTTCTCTACGTCGGCCAATCGACACGCCCCCTACGCACGAGGATCTCGGAACATCGTTCGCGGATTCGCCAAAAATACGACAACACAATTTTATATAAACATTTCCTCACGCACCAACATAGCCCAGAATCTTTCAAATTCGCAGGAGTGGAAAAAGTGAAGATCCCCATCCATAGTGACCCCCACCAACTCTATTAAAGAGAGAAACTTGGTGGATCGTCACCCTCCAGAGCGAGTTCCGGGCGGGTTAAACGAGCCCTCCCTCAACGCCCTCCTTGCGTGAGACGTGCTACAATCAAAACAAGATTTAAACCAGCAACACCGGAGCCAGGGCCACCCCTTGAGGTCGCAGGAGCACGGTGTATTTTGAATCTTTCCTCCACCGGATGGTATGTAAATGAAGCTATGATTGTATCCTTTAGCCTACCAGCCACATGTACAGAGAGCAGACGTTCATGTATTTTTACTATTGTTTATTACATTTAATGTTTCCCGTTCCTGTGACGCTGCGCATTATGCCTGTTTATGTTGCCGCTTGAGAAAGCCCATAGGGCGAAATGGATCGGGCCTTGCACATCGACCATTGCGGCCCCTCCAGCGTCCCAAGCTGTTAATGTGCCTCCAAACCTTTGCAACCACACGGACAATTGTGGACTCCAGCTTTGAGACTGCACCAACTTCATATGAACTTGTGTGGGTGGGAATAGTGACACTGAAGTGTTATTGCCAGTGTGCTTATATTTATGTTACATTGTATCCCCTCCCTTGTCTATTCCCCACACCTTAATAACTCTTAAGCTGTTTTACCACTGTGTTTATGTTGAAACAATGTTGCAAGGTTGCTCTATACCAATTTTGGTTTGAATATATGTACTAAGATTGTTGTGCATTAACCCTATAAGGGTCTTATAATTTGACTATAATTGATAAATGACTTGAATTTTCACAGTCTTGCAGTGTGTATCTTGCTAAGACTCTGTCACTACCAACAGTGTGTGTTTCACTCCTCCTTCCCATGCCCGCCCTCTCTCTGCCCTCCTCCTTCTGCCCTCCTCCTCTCTCCCTCCTCAACCTGTGCCACTAAGGGAGTTGGATTTTATTATTTTTAAAAATTGTTATTATTTTAATTTTATACCCAGCATACTAGACAACCCACAACTTTTCATAAGATTTCCAGGGTTAAAAAGCCATCTAATATGCTGGAAAATATGGTAGTTAGTTAGTTAGTTAGTGCTATGTATTAGGCTATCAATGCCAGGACAACGTAGTTACATTTATACAGCATTACAATTACAAACAGCCCTTTAAAGGCAACCATAAGGATGGTGTGGCCTTTGATGAATTTGACACCCCTGATCTAGAGATTTGCATGGAGTTAGAATGCTACTAGCTATGTTAATTGTGAAGATTCCAGGAATAGTCCTCTATTATTATTACTATTACTATTATTATTACGGTCACTGACCAACACAAAGTGGGCACAAGCGCCCTGAGAGGGGAAGGACAACTCCCCAGTAAGCAGTTATTTAAAATTAGATTAGAAATCAGTCCTCCAAAAATGCATTTATCTGTTTGAGGATTCCATTTATTTATTTGGCCAGAGCTAGACAGCTAAATGGGTGTTCTTCTTTTGACATTTAAGTCTAGATTTATTTTCCAGTGACCAGTTAGGACAGACATTAAGAAGATTGTCCAGTAAGGACAGAAAATGAGATTAAGGAGCAAGCAGATCTGGGGGTGAGTAGAAAGTAAGGACCTACCACAACAGACTGGTTGTTGTGAAGGATAACAAAAGCCAGGTCCAGCCAACTTATAGGCCCAGACTGTCCTTGTTAGTTGCATGGATCTTTGTGAGTTAAAATCTGAGTTCCACTAGCTCTGTAACCCTTTTCACTTTTTCTCCAGGGACAAAACTGAAGATCCTTGGCATCATAAATTGTTGCATGTCAGACACTTGACACTTTCAGTGAATGTTGATGGTAATTGTAGGCTCCAAAACAACTGGAGGACCACAGCTGTTCTTTCCTGTTTTAGTTCAATTACTATTTTTTTTACAGATTTCTGTCTTCATTGTGCTGATGATCCTATCGACCAACTTTCCATGATTATTGTAAAGTTATTATATTTTTCTAATGTATTTAATATATCTTTTTTCCTTCAATATGGAACCAAGGTGACTTAAAATTAAGCAAAATAACTAGATAGCTAGATAGGTAGGTAGATAGATAGAGATAGATAGAGATCAGGGGCGGATTTACCATTAAGCAAAGTAAGCACCCGCTTAGGGCGCCACGTAGTCAGGGGCGCATCTGGCCGCCAGGTTCCACGCACGTGCCATTGCTGCAAAGGGACTCCAGCTGGACTGAGACGCCAATCACCCAAAAACCTCCGGCTCCGTCCCGGCTGCAAAAAGTTCCTCCTTTTCGGCCTCACTTAGGGCGATTGGTATCTTGGTCCATCTGGAGTCCCTCTGCAGCAATGGCGCACACGCAGAACTACCTGGCCCAGCGCATGCACGCCCGGCGTGCATGTGCACGCTCCACGAGGCCAGAGAGCGAGGGGCCGGCAAAATAATGTTTGCTTACCATTTTAAATTACCTTAGTCCGGCCCTGATAGAGATATAGATAGATAGATTGATACTGCAAAATATTTTTATTTAAAAAGCAACCAAACCTGTTGTTTAACTTGTTAATGAAAAAATTGTGAAAAGCCATGTAATCTAAATTTATTTATTTAATTAAAAAAACTCTTCATTTAATTCTCTTTCGTTTTTCAGCAACTTCAGAGAAATATTTCATGGAAGCTTGGAATCAAATACAAATTTGTTGTGCAAATGGCATGACAAGAGTCCTGTGCTATTATTCATACACACATATATCCCCCCCACACACACACACACATTGTTGGTAGAAGGCAAAGACTGCATCAGAAGTTATTGCATAAATATGGAGAGAAATGACTGCAAACGCTCATCTATTTCTTTCTTTCAGATTTTACCTCTTTCAGGAAGATTTCTCATTAACAATACAGTTCACATTCCAAATGTGACAGGCATATTATGATGAGAACTCCATGTGTTATGTACCCAGTAAACATCAGCTATTGACAAAGGCTGCAATCCAGTTCACAGTTACATATGCTTAAGCCCCATTTAAATAAGTGGGACTTAAGCGTGTTTAGCAGCTGGCTGGATTGCTGCCAAGGACTCTTCTGCAAGCAGGTCTAAAGATGCCCACTGATCCTCAGCTCATTGTGTTCTGCATTAAATGTTGCCTTAATAATGAGTTTCCTTATGTAAATGGTGGAGAGGAGGTGGGGAGCAATCCATACAAAGTTTCATAGGCCTGTCATGGTGAAAATATCAGATTTCACAGCTCGCTGTGGATTAGTGGCAAAGTCGGGTCTTAATGCTGTTCAAATTGTTTACAATTTCTAAATAACTGTTGAGGATTATGATGTTTAGAGAGGCACAAAACAAAGAAAACTCTCTCACTACAGATAACTCCCTGTGCATGGGATTCTCCTGATTCTTTAGTGGCAAGCCTTGGGAGGTAGACTTCACAATCCACATTATTTGTGCTATGGTTGTACTTTTGTCATGTCTGTCTGCTATGGGATTTTGGGATATGTAGCCTGATAGAGCTTTCAAGGTGATAAATCTAAATACCACTTCTTGAACTACAAATCCCACCATTCCTTACAGCGGATCCATGGCAGTTAAGGTGGAATCATAGCAACATATAGATATAAATATTGATTTCATTTAATGATCAGATAAATATATACAGTTGTTCTTCTAATTGACAAAAATGCCTCCCCCCCCCCTCAAGTTGTTTAACATCCAAGCAACCCCTCTTCAACCATAATTGAGCAGAAGTCACTTCCATGTTTGTAAAAAATACAGGTAGCTATACATATACTGTAGCTTACATGTTAGAGAGGATTGAGGTAGGCTAGGTGGCTCCATTGGAACTTCAATAGACATTGGAAGACGGCATTCTCCTAATGTACCTGTTACTATTCAAAAACCCTATTTTGCCCCCAATTTCCCCCAAGCTCATTTCAGAGAAGATGGGGCATTCTCACAATATATTAGGACCTTCATGGTTCTATAGATGGGATATGGAGGCAATTTGAGGCAATTTGTTTTAGGTTTACAAACACAGTGAAAATACCCCCTAGAGCAGTGTTTTTCAACCTCTTTTGAGCCGCGGCACGTTTTTTACATTTACAAAATCCTTGGGCACACCACCAACCAAAACGACACAAAATGATACTCTAACACAGTAATACATATAGTTAATATGTTTTTAAATGTATTTATACACTCGATGAACAAAACATATATATGACTTCTTCTCACATATTTATACATGGCTATCATGTCTTCCCTCAGCCTTCTCTTTTTCAGGATAAACATGCCCAGCTCTTCAAGCCGCTCCTCATAGATCTTGTTTTCCAGACCTTTGTGAAATTTCACCCTGAGTGAAACTTGCTTCCAGTTAACTATGGATGTCATGAAGCTGTTATAAACAGTTTCTTGGGGGGGGGGGGAACTCTAAAAAAATCCAGTAAAATATTAAAAAAATCAAAACATTTCCAAGTGGAGAGGCTCATAATGTTTCTTGGAACCCTGTGAGGGGGCTGCTAGGAGGGAGTGCCAATTTCCCACAGCAAACCTGATGATCGCTCACGGCACACGGTTGGGAAACACTGCCCTAGAGGTCACTTTGGTTGGTTTTTAAAATTCCTATGGGGCTGGAGGCCACAAAAATGATTCTGGGACTACATGTGGTCCATGGCCTGTATTTTCCCTACCCGTGGTATCATTTAATTTTGCAATGCAGGGTGACAACAGATGCACTGTAACATTGCTGTCAACCTTCCTCCAAAGTTTCATTTGGAAAGGACGGACAAAGAAGGAAAATAAGCACATTAGGGCAGCTAGTATTTATCTCTTGAATTCAGTCCAAAGGTCTTGATGTTTTTGTTTTTGTTTTGGCTTCCTCTCAGAAATGTAGAGGAATAATCTACAAAGAATTCAGCATGAATTCTGCAGCGCTTGCTGGGTGACACATGTGCATTTGTTTCAGATGGTTGTTTGTTTGTTTGCTTGCTTGCATGCTTGATGTTTCACATAATATTGCTCATGGAAAGAAAATAAAGGGTTTCAAGCAAGAACACCGTTGACTTGTGCCAAGTATTACAACATTGGAATAGGACTTAAACAAGCCATTGTTTAACAGTGTATTCTAGGCACTGTTGTTGCTCTCTTTCAGTTTCTGTATTGTTCCTTGAATATAAAATACATGTGTATAGATAATAAGTCCTATGGGACATATTCTGGAAGAACAGCTGTGTTAATCTATAAAAGGAGAAAGAACTGTGACAGTTAAGAAACCAAGGCTGCTCTCAAAGTTTCTGTTTTTGGAACTGAGATTAATTTACATTTTTAGATATGCCAATTGGTCTTTGTACTTGAAGCAGTGTGGGTGAGGCAGACCTCACATCACATAGAATTACAAAGTTGGAAGAGACCACAAGGGCCATCCAGTAATGTCATGCAGGAATACTCAATGACTCCATAACACTCCAAGGCAGAATATTCCATGGTTGAACAGCTCTTACCATCAAGAAGTTTTTCCTAACATTTAGTAAGCACCTCTTTTGAATGCATTACTCTGTGGATTAGTCTTTGAAGTAACAGGAAACAAGTTTGCTTCCTCCTCAATGAGACATCCTTTCAAATATTAAAAATGGGCTGTCCTGTTATTTTTTAATCTTTTTTCATGCAGGCTAAATGTAACCAGTTCCTTAAATCGCTTCTCAAAGGTTATGGTTTCCAGACCTTTGACCATTTTGGTCATCCTCCTTTGGACACATTTTAGCTTCTCAATATACTTTATGAATGGTAGAGCCCAGAATAGGATACAGTACTCCAGGGGAAGTCTGACCCAAGCAGGGTAGAGTGTTACTCTTATTTTCCCTGATCTGGAATCTGTAGTTCTATTGATGCAGCCTAGAATCACATTGGCTTTTCTACCTGCTGCATCACACTATTAAATCATGTTCAGCTTGTGGTCTATTAAGGTTCCTACATCCCTTTCACATATCATACATGATTAATGAATAATTTTAGATTAAGAATTTTCACCGTGTAAGAAGTTGTTGATAGGAGGACCTGGTATCTCCTATTCCACTCTAGTATCGCTCCTTGTGTTTGCACTGTCCCATAATCTACTCCTGATTGAATAGGCAGTATTTATGAAATGACACTCATGCAATGTACAGCTTGAGCAGGTGTGTTGCGGTTTTCCTTATGGACTGCTGTTGTGTACCAAAACAGTTGTGCCTTACCCACATCTGAATATGTGTAATTTACAATGTGCAAAAATTAATTGAAAAAAGATGCACCAACTAGTTCATAAATGCAGTCTGAATGAACTCCAGAACTCTGAAGCTTTAGTATTATTCAGGAAACTAAAAGCAAGTGATTCAGAATCCAATTCCCATGGAAAATGTAAGATTGAAAGGATTTCCTAGACATCACTTCAAATGTCTCTCCATTATATTCTCCTCAGCAAGATAGTCAACAAGAACATGTGTGAAAACATGGCCAGAAAGTATTATTCCAGTTGACTATCTTAGTCATATTCTCTAAATTTCCCAATTTGGGAGGGACAGCCTCAATCTCTATTATCACCCGTTTTCAGCCATTTTTAAAATGTCCACATTTCTCTCCCATCTTTCTCCTTTATTCTCAACTTATTTTATTTAGTGCAGACTGAGTTCAAAGTGAAAAATAATTAACTGAGCAGGTTAATTTCCCACTCCCTGTTGACTCAGGTTAAAGCAAACTGTTGCAGTCTTTTCTCTCTCAATAATATTTGCCATCTTGACCACACTCTAATGTTGCTTGGCTATATATGTCCTGGTTTTCATTTGTGAAATGTAGGAGAGCTCATGGAATGAAAGTTCTAATCCTTTGTCTCTTTAAGAATGTTATTTTTTGGCTGGAAGTAATTGGAAGTCTACTTACAGAACTGGCCTTTGTCTCACATCACTCCTGCAGCCTCATGGTGTGGAAAGAAATTCCATTAGACTCAACAGTTTTGACAAAAGTAACATTTTCCCCCTCCTCCTGAGACCTTTGGTGAGAAAATGTGCACACTAAATGTGCAATTATTTACAAGGCTTCCAAGGTGTCCTCTGCCCAGAAAGATAATAAAGTAAATATTTCAAAATGTAGAGAGTTAAAATGTACATCATTGAATATATGTATATTCAATTATTTTACAAATAATGAATATATATATATATATCTATTATATGCATTTTAATAGTGAGATTTGACCATAGAGTGGTTCTGGAGCATCTAGGTTTTACAGTGTTCCCTCACTACTTTGCCGTGGACTTACTATTTCACGATATATATTTCTATATAAATAAAAATGTAATGTTTGTTTGTGGGATTAACATAACTCAAAAACCACTGGATGAATTGACATCAAATTTGGCCACAATACACCAACTAAACCAATATATGTCATTTACTGAAAAAAACAAAAAAACAAAAACTGGGAAGAATTTAAAACTGTATAAACAAAAGAGGGGAATGTGCTGGAAATGCTAAGCACACTTGGCAGAGTTGAAACAATATAAGGTCTTTGATGTGAGAACACAATATATCAACAATATTATTCAAATCATGGACTACAAAGGTCCCAAACACAATTCTGTGTTTGCTGGAGGATGAGACTTAAATGAGAAAGCAAAGTCACTCACGAACGTTCGTTCCTGGATTGGGATCCTCTACTTAAATTAGCGTTAACCAAAGGAAAGTTCCACAATAAAATCCTGGAAGTATTGTGATGTTATTTCTTCTGGTGTTTATCTCCAATCAAATATAACTTCCAAGTGAAGAAACTAGCTCATTCCACCGTTGCAGTAATTCAGCAATGTTTTAATTCAGGTTATATCCACAATTTGTTTTAATCCGGGTTATATCCACATTTTTATATATCCACAGTTAGAGTTGATCAAATTGATTCTACACATCAATGATAATCCATCTGCTCTTGGTATAAATCCAAATTTTTCAAATAAACATATAATATGTAATTTCTAAGACATGATCTGGTCATCCCTTTGGTTCATCGCATCTCAGCCAACAGATCAGTACAGCATCAGTAAGAACTTTCCATTTCAAAGAGCATTTTGAACTCCACAAATGATGTAATTGTACTAAACTTGGCACACAGCACTCCCATGACTAACAGAAAAGACTAGAAGGGTTTGGTGGGCATTGACCTTGAGTTATGGAGTTGTAGTTCACCCATATCCAGAGAGCATTGTGGACTCAAACAATGATGGATCTGGACCAAACTTGGCATGAATATTCCATATGCCCAAATATAGTTATGGAGTTGTAGTTCACCTACATCCAGAGAGCACTGTGGACTCAAACAATGATGGATCTGGACCAAACTTGGCATGAATATTCCATATGCCCAAATATGAACACAGATGGAGATTGGGGAAAATAGGCCCTGACATTTGGGAGTTGTAGTTGCTGGGATTTATAGTTCACCTATAACCAAAGAGCATTCTGAACCCCACCAATGACAGAATTGGGGCAAACTTCCCACACAGAACTCCCATACTTAAGGCCATCCAGTCCAACTCCTTTCACCAGGGCAAGAAAACATAATCAAAGCTCTCCTGACAAAGAGCCACCCAGCCATAGATATAGATAGATAAATATGATTCACACACAGAGAGATATAGTAGCATAGATTTGAAAGGGATCGCTAAAGAAGGATAGTTATACATTGCATTTTCCAGAGTAGGCAAACCAGACAATCTCCACATCAACACTGACAAAGAAACAGCAAGAAATACTGTTTACCCACAAGCATAAAGAAATTATATATATTAGAAACCAATTCTTTCTAATTACTTTATTTCCCAGTTCACCAGACTGGGCCTCAGCAATGCATGGCAGGGGACAGCAGGGGAACACTGTACGCTGTGGCGGCCTGGGCCTCCTGCCACTGCTTAGGCCCTGCGCTGCCTCCGCTGCCTCCTCAATCGTGGCAGCAAGAGGCCCTGGCAGTGACGAGGAAGGGCAAGATAAAGAGGGCGAGGGGGCAGCTCTTCCTCCCTCCTCGCCTTCTTTACCTTCCTCTTCCTCCTCATGGTCGCCGCCGGGGCTTCTTGCTGCCACTTGATTTTCAAATAGTTTTGTCAAGATTGCTGTATGTGCACTGTTTTGTTTAGTTTAATATGCAGTTTCCTAATTTTGTAATCCCCAGTGGAAGCATGGCCTTATTTAAAATTGTATGCATGGAAATACAACAATTAAGGACCCCGAGTTTCATTCCATCTACCAACAAACTTTCTGAAAGTCCTGGATCGATAGCACAAGCTACGGGCCATGGAATACTCATGCTGAGTCTAATCACAGTATTGGTAATTAATAAGCCAGTTCATAATAATAACAGATGTTGGCAGTCAGATAGACTCGGTCCTGCCTGGCACTTCCCCCACCCCCTGTTGAAGATGATTAATTTTATGTTGTTTGCTTTTCCATAAACACACTCACAAGTGGGTCTACACACACACACAGTTGTTATTTCAGAGTTTTGAAGCGAGAAATATATTCTAAAATTTGGAATACTTTATCATTTTTTTTTCTTTAATTAAGCCCACAATGTAATGGTTGTTTGACAGCTCTTGGGAGAAGCAGCAGCCCAATGAGTAAGATATATGATATTTCTGCAGTTAGTTTTAACAACTATGAAGTTTGAAGAGTCTTTTTGTTTCATGAACTCCCACCCCAAACTTTCCTCCAAACAGAGGAAGCTAAACAGGCCTCTTCCTTGGTGTTCTTCTCCCAGCAGACATTTTTTTTAAAATTGAGGATCATATTTGGCAACTGCAGTAGGATTTTTAACTGAATAGATACATCTCTATCTTTCTTGATTTCTTTTGTGTGTTCAGTCTGTGTTATGTTTTAATATTATTGGTTTTGTCTGATTTTTATACTGATAGCCATCTTGAGTGCCATGGGGGGGATGCACGAAATCCAGAACATACTATATATACTTGTGTGTATACATGCATACAGATTCTATTTGGTATGTTGGTATGAAGGGGTGTACAGGAAAAGGGGTGCAAAATGAGAGCATTGGTGCCCTGAAATAAATACAAAATCAACTTTCACTTCCATTGAGGTTTTTTTTCATTCTAAATTTTTCTTGCATTGTGGAAATTGAGACATCAAAAATTATTAAAACCTATAAATTTTACATTTGCTATGCATACATATTTTCTTTACCACAAGATCTCCGTCTTCGCCAGGTTCACCTTCAACTTACTGGCTCGCAGCCATCCAGTTACAGCCTCTAGGCAGAGTTGGAAATTATCAGGTACAGATTCTGCCCCAGCATCCATCCTCAGAACGAGCTGGGTGACATCAGTGTACTGGTGACATTCCAGCCCGAAACTCTGTACCAATTGGGCGAGTGGTCGCATGTAGATGTTAAATAACAGCGGGGAGAGGATGGCCCCCTAAGGGACCCCGCAATGTAAGGCAGAGCCCTCGGAGACCACCCCTCCCCACTTCACTCGCTGCAGGCGGTTTTGGAGGAAGGAGGACAGCCAATTGAGAGCTGTCCCCCTCACCCCCGCCACCACCAGGAGGTGTGTCAAAAGTTGGTAATTGACAGTATCAAACGCTGCCATGAGGTCCAATAACACGAGCAGCGCCGATCCGCCTCGATCCAAGTGGCAATGGAGTAGGTCTGTGAAGGAGACCAGGACGGTCTCTGTCCCATGCCCAGAACGGAAGCCGGACTGGAAGGGGTCTAGCCAGGTTGCATCATCCAGGAATGCCTGCAGCTGCTCCATTGCTGCCCTCTCAATTACCTTGCCCAGGTACGGCAAGTTAGACACTGGGCGGTAATAGGAGGGAACCGTGGGGTCTACCCCTGGCTTCTTCAGCAATGGAGTTACCACCACCTCTTTTAACTCCTCTGGAAAAGCTCCTTGCTCAAGGGAACAGTTGACTATATTCAACAGAGGGCCGCGTAACCCCTCCACGCAAGATCGAATTAGCGTGGAGGGGCACGGGTCGAGGGAGCAGGTGGTAGGTCGAAGAGCCGCGACAATCCTGTCAACATCCTCTGCGTCCAGTGGTCGAAACCGGTCGAAGGTGGATCCGGCGGAGGGCCACGGAGTCTCAAGCTCCTGTACTGTATCAACTGTGGTGGGCAGGTCCTGGCGGAGCGTCACAATCTTGTCTGCAAAATGACTCTGGAAAGCCTCGACAGTAAGGGCCCGGTCATCATTATTTGGGATGGTAGGGACCATCGTCAGCTGCCGAATTATCTTAAACAATTGAGCCAGGCGTGAGTCTGCAGATGCTATCAAGGAGGCATAATGGGAATTTTCCGCCTCCTTGATAGCATGCTCATAAGCCTCCATGAACTGCTTATAAGCTGATTCTGAAGGTCCGTCACGGAGCTTCCTCCACACGCGCTCTAGCCGTCTCTTCTCCCGCTTCATGGTTCTTAGATCTTCAGTGAACCACGGAGAACAACATTTGCGGGGTCGGAGAGGGCGTTCGGGAGCGATCTCGTCAAGAGCAGCGGATAACTTACAGTTCCAGGTGGTGACTTGCTCCTCGAGCGAGACGCTGACAGGCTCCAAGTCCCTCAGGGCATTCAGGAACCTAGTTGGTTCCATAAGTCCCTTCAGGCGAACCCAAATCGGTTCGGCACCTTTGCCGGGGGGACGTGGTTGCTTGACCCCGACTCTTAGTGCACAGTGATCCGACCATGGCACCTCGATTACAGAGGTGATGGACACTTGGACACTCGTAGAGAAGATCAGATCAGGAGTGTGACCGGCCCGATGTGTGGGGCCCAACTTAGAAAGGGAGAGGCCTAGTGCCGCCATGGTCGACACCAGGTCCCCTGCTGCAGATGGAAGGGAGGCTGTGTCGGTGTGGACATTGAAGTCCCCCAGCACCACAAGTCTAGGGAACCTCAATGCCCACTCCGCCACAGTCTCCAGCAGCAGGGATAGGCTCCTTGCTGGTGCACTGGGTGCTGGGTACACCAGTAAGAAGGTTATGCTCTCCAGGGCTCCCCACATCAGACCGACACTTTCAATCCCGTCTGTCTCCAGAGCAGGGACCGCTCTAAGATGCAACAGGTCACGGGTGAGGATCGCCACCCCCCCCCCCACCTCCCGTTCCTACTCTGGTGAGTAACAGCATAATCAGCAGACACCAGGTCGTGCAGGCAGGTCTCATCGCCGTCTTGGATCCAAGTCTCGGTGATGCAACAGAGGTCGACTCGAAGATCTTGGATGAAGTCCCTAATTGTTGCAGTTTTATTCCTAGCCAAACACGCATTTACTAACACCAGAGAGGTAGGGGAGGAAATTGGAGCCCTGTCATCAGTGTGCCTCGGGATAGGACGCAGGTCAGAGGCATGTCGAGTCTCGCATCGACTTGGCATGCCTCTCGTTTTCGGCCTGTGCCTAATGCTATGCCTCCCCATCCCAGAGATCACTGCAATAAGGGACTCAGCCAGGTCCATCATAGCCCTTGCGGGCTTAATTTGCGGCACACCCCCTGAAAAGGAGAACCAGGGAGGGCCGACGAACTACTGTATATGATATGAAATCAGTTTCAATCAACATAACTATTTTCAAAACATGATTTTTTTTTTAAAAAAAAAGCAGAACATGCCTTTATTAATTTCAAAGTGGATTCTAAACTTTCATACTTGTAGCTGTGTCATTGGGAATGTGATGGGACCCAAAGTTCTTCTCCCCATCTGTTCTCCATGATTTCTCAACATTTCTCACTAGATCTCAGCAAAGAAATTGGACAGGTTTTTGTCTTCTCTGCATACCTAGCGCCCAAAATTATTAAAGTATCTCAAGTTTCCCCGGTTCTCCCACTAGGTCTGTAGCATCCTTACTATGGAATATCCTAGTAGCTACTCTAGTAGGGAAGCTGAAATACCTAAAAACCAAATCCCCAAGAAAAGAGGAATGCCTGTGCTTGCTTGCTGTCACTGCCTTTACAGCTTCAGCTAAAGCGTACATATATAAATCTGGGCTTATATGATTCTCCCATGCAAAAATAAAGGATTTCTGAAATGTTCTCCTTGCTTTAAGTGGATGATTAAGTAGCTTTTGTATAGTTCAGTGGTTCCCAACATGTGGGTCCCCAGAAGTTTTGGCCTTCAACTCCCAGAAATATTAACAGCTGGTAAACTGGCTGGTATTGTTGTAGGCAAAAACACCTGGGGATCTACAGGTTGAGAATAATAATAATAATAATAATAATAATAATAAAAACCTTTATTTGTATAATGCCCTATCTCCCCTAGGGGAATCAGAGTGGTTTCCACATATGCAAAATAATACAAAATCATACAGTATAAAACTGAAGCATAGACATAAACTGTTAACACAACATATACTGTATATTAAAATCAATTTAATACCAGCTCCATTCTCTTCTTCATGCTAGTTAAGCTGCCAGGGGCAAAGATTTCAATAAGGGGCCTGGACTATTTGGAATGGGCTGGGCCTAGGAAAAGGGGGAAAAATGGGACTGGCTGAAGAAAAAGGTGCCCTCAGATGACTGGGAACTGGGGAATTGATGGGGTACAAGGCCAAGTCCTAACTGTTGGACCAATGGCTTGAGACTTGAGACTAGTCATTTTCGAAGGCCTGATGAAACCACCAAGTCTTCAAGTTCTTACGGAAGGAGGTCAGGGATGGGGCCAGCCTTAACTCTTTGGAGAACCATTGGTACAGTTTGTCTGTTCATTTTCATTTTGGGCATTTTTGTGATTGAACACTTTTTGCATTGAAAAAAATGTCATTTCCACACATGCATCCATCCAAGTCAACTTTAGCACCCCCCCCCCCCCAAAAGTCCGGAAAAGCAAACTGTTCAGAAAATTGCATTAAACAGACTGCATCAGCTCTAGTTTTTTAGATATGGTTTACGTGATTTTCAATTGGGCAAACAGATGCTGACTGGTAGATGGCATATGCTCTGTATCTGAAAAACAAGAGCTGACAGGGGAAAGCTGGCACCATTTTGGAATCAGCAGGTCAGATACACCCAGAAAAAAGGTCTAAATTTTGAGGCACCAATGCATTGGTCTCAAATGAATATTGTTTAGTGTTATATCTGTCTCTGTACTCCAAGATCCCATCAGCTACTTCCCAAACTCTAGTAAACAATATTGTTAGTACTTTCCAATTGCTCTTATCAGAGTGGTTGTTTGGCTGCCATTCACACACTAGAGTTGATTGTATTATATTCATTTGCAAATGGGGAATGCTGATCAGTCTTCTCTTCACTTTTCTTGACCTCCATGTTTGCAATTTATGCTGCAAAGATTTCTTTTCTTCATATGGAAATCACTTTCCAATCATAAAAGAAATTAGAAAGCAAACAAAGAACACAAATAATATTTTCTTCTCTGCTAATACCAGTACTCAAATTAATGTGGGTAAACAGAAATGCTTTTTTTTTCTCTGCACACTGTGTTAGGAAAGAGTATAGCAAATATCTAGCTTGCCATCTGTGGAGATTGAATGCTTTTGAATGTTGGAATTATATGTGCACTGTGCATTGGAGAGAGAAGATTCAAGGTAAATCAAAAGTTTGTATTGATTTCTGCATTGCGAAGAGAGAACTAAACACAGCAAAGGGTTGTTTGAATCACTTCTGTTTTATGATCTTCACCAGTTGAAAATTACAGTGGATAATACCAAGTGTTCTACTGTGTGTGATAAATTAACTGTTTTATTTCTTTCACAATGGCCTGGTTTTTGTCAAATAGAGCGAGAGAGAAGGAGAGGTGATACTCATATGACAAGTGTGTCATTTAAGTGTATTTGATACATTGGCTGTATATATTTTTAAAATTAACTAGATGCCTTATTTCAAGTATCTCTGAATACAAGACTATGAAAACCAATGAATACCTGTTGCTGCCCACAACAAATGACCTTGCACACAATAAATATTCAGCTGGGACATACACATATCTGCAGTGCTTATACTATTATTGAGATACAACATTCAATACACACATTGTTTTGCTCTAGTAAAGTAGAGTCTAGTTCAAATTAACTTAAGATGGAAAATGTGTCTAAGCTCTTATTTACATGATAAAATCACATCCAAATATGTATTAGACTGTGTTATGATAGAATCATATTGAAATCAGACATATTATTAGTATTGCATTGAGTTGACACCGACTACAGTAGTAAGGAAGATTCACAAATGTTCCTGTCCTAATGAGAAAAGGCTCTCCCAATTTGTTGAGACATGCTATCCCATTGGAGAGGGTTGCTGCTGTTTTTGTTGCTAGTAGGAAAACAAACAACAAAACAGAGATTCAGTCTATTTTGACTACAGTGACATTCCTCCTGAAATTTCAGGTTTGTAGCTTGGACATATTCTTGCTCAGCTCTTATCTTGAAAACCTAGTGGTTCATTTACACCAGGAAGTTTAGCCCAGTTTAGTCATGTGAAAAATCTGCCCTGAATACATTTATTTATCATTTCCAGCATTTCAACCCCATTCTTCTCCCCCTTTTTTGGGGGGGGGGGACGGGACTAAGGACAGCTTACACTCGGCAACAATTTGATGCCACAACCATGCCACATCTAGGATTGTTGTCTAAACCAAAGCTTCTTAAATGTTAGGTTGGGACCCCAAATAGGGTCACGTAAGTGAATGGTGGAGCTCTACATAACTTTTAATGTAGAGCTCATTTTACAATTGAGCCCCTCTTGTGCATTTCCCCATCCTATGTAAATCTTAAGACATATAGGCAGAACATTTGGAGAGAAACTAGATGTATATTGAAAGACTTCCTCCCTCCCTCGCGCAGGGTAGAAGAGGCTGCTGCTGTTACTGTTGAAGGAGGAGAAGGTGAGCTAAAGTAGCTGAGGGAAATGAAAGGGGCCTGCCAAAGCAGCCAGCCATCTGGATGGATGAGAGAGAAAGTAACCAGCCTTGCAATGGAGGAGGAGGAAGAGGGTATTTGTTGAGGAAAGGCCAGGGTGCTGTGTAAGAGTGGAGGAGGAGGAAACCCCTGCCAGCTCCTCCAGGCATTTACTGCTTACCCTTTTCCCTAACCATACCTCATTTCTTGAAAGAAATCTGATTTTTTTTGTTATTTTAAGGATTGCCCCTTATTTTTTATGCAGAGCTTGGCTCTGCATAAAAGGTAGGCCCTCCATATCCATGTATTCAACTAACCATGGCTTGAAAAAATATATAGACATCAAGCCTTGGCTTTGCCATTTTCAATAAGAGACACTATATAAGTAAAGTAATCAACTATTTCTTACACGATTGTATATCACAGGGCTATCCAACTGGTGGCTGGGGGGCCGCATACGGCCCCCCAGCCCCTTCCCTACGGCCCCCTAAGCTTTTTAACAAAAATTAAAAATCTGTATCTGTATACCTTTATAAAATGGAATGTTTGTATGTATGTATTAGGCATGGTTTCGAACCCAAAAATGGCAATTCTAAAATCAAATGGGGGGGGGGTTATTAGTAAAAGAAAGACTTACAAAAAAATTTGCAAAAATTTCTAAAATGTAATTTAATTACTAACGAAATTCGTTAGTAGTTCGTATGCCAGCGCATGCACATTCCAGGTGGTTTTGGCCTACAACTCCCAGAAATCCTAACAGCTGGTAAATTGGCTGGGATTTCTGGGAGTTGTAGGCCAAAACTTGAATAAATCACACTGAATTCTAGATGGGACTCTCTAAATAGGAAGGAGGGAGGGAAGGAGGGAGGGAGGGGTTATTCTATTCTTGGAAGCAGCAAAAAAGGAGGACCCCCCCTCGCTCCTCGCTGCCTCTCTCTAACCCCGATCCTGAGGGATCGAGGGCCCAAGTTTGCCCAGGCTGAGAGGAAAAGGAAGAGGCCTGAGGCTGTGAGGAAGGGTGGGCGTTGAAGTCCAAAACACCTGGAGGGCTGAAGTTGGCCCTCATGAAGCCTCTTCAAGGCTTTAGATCCTGGCAGGCAGAAGGGGCAGGGAGAGCCGTCCACTCCTCCTGCCCTGCCAGGATCTAAAGCATCAAAGAGTATTGGGGTGAGAAACCAACCTAATGTATAATAGAATGAATGCTACTGTAAGTGCCTAGTATTATAAGTAATCCAACTGTTCATATACCTACATTCTATGCACATGCAATAATATAGCAGTAATAACAATGGGTATAAGAAGAGGTAAAATTCAAACCGAAGTATTCTGACTGGTCCCTCCTCAAACTGCAAAAGGCTCTTCTCTCTGAGCCCGGGAAAAGGCAAAACCACGGGCACAGCGTTTGCTGCCTGGGTGCACACACATACATATTCATTGGGGGGGGTGGGGTTGCTGCAGAATCCCGGGCTCATAGAGAAGATTCTGCAGCAAATCCCCCAAATAATATGTATGTGTGTGCACCCAGGCAGCAAACGCTGTGGCTGTGCCTGGGGTTTTGCCTTTTCCCGGGCTCAGAGAGAAGAGCCTTTTGGAATGTAGGTATATGACCAGTTGGATTACTTATAATATTAGGCACTTACAGTAATGATGGATCAAGACCAAACTTGGCACACAGAGCTCCCATGACCCACTCTACATCCTGCTGCACTTCTCAAATGACCCGGGCACCACCAGGTCCCCAAGCTAGTTGAAAAATAAAATAAATAATATTTTTTTAAAAAAAATACCTACTTCCGGGTTCGGAACAAGTATCGCGAGAATACGCAATCCACATGGGATTTCGCTGTCAACGCATGTGGATTGCGTATTCTCGTGATACTCTTTGGCTACTCTACTACTGGATCGCTGAGGCCCACAGACGCGATTAGGACCTTCTTCGACTCAGTCGGTCGTCGCCTCTCTCGTCGTCCGGGTACTCCTGGATCCTGTGCGCTTGGAAAAGGTAGGCCGAAGCAAGGGGCTTCTCAGGGGCTCCTCATTCCCCCCCCTCTCCTCATGTATTAAATATAAAATTAAATATATTTAAAGATGAAATAAGGGGAGATGGGATACATTAAAAATAAGGGGGAGGGGAGGATGGAATTAAATATATTTAATATGAAATAAAAATAAGGGGAGAGGGGAGGATGGAATTAAATATATTTAATATGAAATAAAAATAAGGGGAGAGGGGAGGATGGAATTAAATATATTTAATATTAAATTAAAATAAGGGGAGAGGGGAGGATGGAATTAAATATATTTAATATCAAATTAAAATAAGGGGGCCGGGGAGAGGGTGGAGCGGAGCCAGGGGTGGGGAGAGGGTGGAGCCGGGGGCAGGGGCAGAGCCGGGGGTGGGGGCAGACCCTACGGCACCCCAGGTCATCAGTGACCGGAATTCAGGCCCCTGGGCCGGTAGAAGTTGGACAGCCCTGGTATATCACAAGACTTGAGCATCCATGGGCTTTGGTATCCACAAACGGTCTAGGAACCAAACCCCAGAGAATAATGAGGGCCACCTTATTTTATTTAATGGGATTTGTTTTTATGTACTTGGTACTTAGATATGCACTACTTCTTATTGTTGTGGTACGGTTTTCCCTGCAAATCCACAGATTTAACCATTTGATGTTTTTTCAAAAGTTTGATTTGTATAGTTGTTTTATAAACCTATTTACCCAGGGTGATATAAGCATTTGTTGGGAAAAGGGGGCTTGCAAGTTGAAGATGCCCTAATCTAGGCAGCTTGGGAACATATCTATTCCACTGGGGTGGCCGGCATTTTACCTCCTCCATGTCACAGAGCTCCATTCAAGCTCCTGGACATTTTGGATAATTTGCTCATGTCAGGATGGGGTGCCCACATGACCAGCAAGAAGTAGGAGGGCATGTCATTTTATTTCTATGCTGTATAATTTCAACATGAATTTCCATCAACACAAAATTCTTTGATCCAACTATTGTCCATTGTCCATCTTTAAAACAGAAGCAACCTCAGAATAGAACAACTCCTGAATAGGATTTGTTCCCCGTTCATCATGGCTGAGGAATGTTGAGGCTGAGAGATTAATGCTTCCAATATCACAGTACAGGGAGCTATACAGACTGGTTTATGTCTTTTTGTGACCATAAAGCTACACAATTTACTGATAGTCACTCATCAGGGCCAGTCCAAGACATTTTGCTGCCTGAGGAAGAACTCTTAATCAAGGTATGTAAGGATGAAAGATAGTCAATATTTTGACACATAAGGCAGACAGTACCACAAGCACTTCTCCCTATCCTTGACAGCTAAAATACAGTAAGGACAATAATATCAAAGAGAGTCTCAGTAGAAACAGAGCCTGCAGGGAACTTGTAAGGATTGCTCTTTCAAAATGGCTTCTGCAATCTCAGATAAGTGATATGGCCAATATCTATGGAGAGAAATGTAGGCCAATTGGTTGCAGAAGTGGTAACACAAAATAGAGAAGGAGCTATAATGTTGCAGTGAAAGGTCTTTATTTTAAGAGCTCCATTACACACACAAAAATAATGGACTCATGCTCTGACTTCATGCATCTTCATGCCGATTTGTGAAAGAATCTGTCAGTCCACCAGCTGACTGCCCTCATTAGCAAGTTGGAGACTTATCAGAGACAGGCAAGAAGATAGTGGTGTTTTTTCCCCTTTTTTAGACTGGTGATTCTCATAAAAGCTAGGAAAACATGACAGGACTGAAGGAGACAATCAAAAGCCCTGCACCGTCCTTCTGTAATCCTGAAGAATAACCTCTCCTGACCTGGACAAGAAAAAAAGAGTCCTAAAGAGAGGGAAATGTAGTGACAGTAAAATTAAAATGAAAGGGAGAAAGGAACACAAAGCCCTCCAGACATCTTGCTGCAAAGAGAAGCTGTGAGAGGAGAAAGCGAAGAGGGGAGAAAGAGAGAGCGCACACAGTGGTAGTCAGACACCAAAAGAAGAAGCGGGGACTCAGCAGCAGATGCAGTTCCTCCCCACTGAGAAGAGCTTCTGGGCCTGAAGAAATGTGACAGAACATATCACCAAATTCACACAGAAAGGAAGCTTGACAAGAAAGTTTCAGAAGAAACCTACAAAATAATTGGTATGGTGGCAGAAAGCAGGAGTCTGCTGCGAAGGAACTCCAATTGTGTGGGTGTTGGCATCATAAATGTATGTGCATGTGTGTTTTGTAAAGAGCAGGAGTCTGCTAGACTTAATGCATGCCATTGGTTTTACTTAGTCCCTCTGATGAGTGCACAATGCTCTAGCAAATGTTAGAAGAAAAGTTTTAATGTGTGTTAGTTGTTAATAGGCTACAAAAATGCAATTACATTTATCTTAGAAAGTAACAAAATTATTACAACAGGCCCTTGGTATCCATTGGAGTTTGGTTCCAGGACACACACCCAAACCCACACCCAGATTTTATTTATTTATTTATTTGCTTCATTTCTATGCTGCCCCTCTCAGCCCTAAGGTGACTTGAGGTGGCTTACACTGGCACAATTTGATGCCAAAACAATCATAAATACATAACAAAATGCATGGATGCTCATGTCCCATTGTATACAATGTCATAGTAATTTTTTGAAAATCTCATTTCTCATTCACTTCACAAGCAAGCAACCCCCCCCCTTTCTTTAGAATCAGATTCCCCTAACACCTCCTTTATTTAGCTTAGTGCATGGGCCCCAGTATTACCATAAATTTGAGCAAATGAAGAACACAAGGTGATCATCCTGGTGCAAAAAACAAAAACAAAACTAGCTTCTTCCATGCCACTTTTACTTCTTAATCATTTAAAATCTTGGAACAACCCTGAACAATATTATCTTAAATACTGCTTTCTGTAGTGTGAACCCCATAGGAAAGAGTTTTGAACAGGATGAGGATCTTATGCAGTTGAACAGAATTTAAATGTATGGCATCCTGGATTGTTACATTGTACAATGACAGGTAAACTACCAATATACCTCATGCTGGGATATTGAACAATGGTAATGCCAACTTTCCAAATCCTTAATAATATGGAACTCTTTTGCAACTGCTTTGAAAGCATTTATGTAGCAGTATTTATACCACTGTGAATCACCAACATCAGTCAGGCAGTTGTAGTCCAAAAACAATATTTTCTAAGCTATAAGTTATAGGTGAAATATGCTACTATTGTGACATGTAGTTTTAAAGACCCCAGGAAAAAAAACATTCCAAGAACTGCAAATTATATGTGTAGTCTCTTTGTTGTTAATTGCAAACAAGTTGGGTTTGATTTATGGTTACACTGGGAATGAGACACCTCTATGGGCTTTGGTCTTCAACAGCTCTTCCCTGGTCTTGCAGAATCAAGGCTTCCTTAATTGAGTAAATCTAGCCAGTCCTCATTTCCTACTGCCTTCTACTTTATTGAGTACTAGATTAGGTACCTGATGATGCCTGGATTAGGTAATTTGTAACGCTATTTATTTGAAAAAGTCAGTTTTTGCTTGTTTTGTATGAATGCTCCACTTAGAAAATGCATAAGGATGTGGGTGAACTGCAATCCCAAAATATTGGGTCAATCACCCCCAAATCCTGTCAGTATTTAAAGTTGGCCATGTTGGGTCAGTCTGCCAAGTTTGATACAGAGCTGTCATCAGCTGGGTTCAGTGTTCTCTGGATGCAATTGAATTGCAACTCCCAGAATCCAAGCACAATCACCCCCAAATCCTGTCTGCATTCAAAGTTGGCAATGTTGGATATGTGTGTAAGTGTGGTCCACATCCATCCTTGGTGGGATTCAGAGTGCTCTTTGATGGTAGATGAACTATAAAGCCTGGAATCTACAATCAATTCCCTCCAAACTCACATAACTCTTTGAATGGGAGTGCACTAAAACTCCTGAAGTTTAAGGTCAATTTCCCCCAAACCTTGCCAGTATTCAAACTTGGCTGTGTTGGATGTATGCGCCAAGTTTGGTCCAGTTTCATAATCATAGGTGAATTAAATCTCCCAAATGCCAAGATCAATTTCCCCTCCCCGAAACCCCACAAGTATTAAAATTTGGGCATATCAAGTATGTGAGCCCAGTTTGGTTCAGATACATCACCATGGGGGTTAACATGGCTTTCTGGATGTAGGGTACTACAACTCCACAAAATCAAGGTCAACTCCCCCCTCCCAAAAAAACCCCTCAAATATTTTCTGTTGATTATGGGGGTCCTGTGTGCCAAATGTGGTCCCGATCCATCATTAGTGGGGGTCACAGTGGTCTCTGGAAGTGGGAACCAATAAGAAATCATCCACATACATTGTCACCCACAGACATACATACATTCACTTTTATTATATCCCGTATATAGGTAATCATCTTGTCCAATGAATCCTTTTGACTTGAATTATGACCAAGGTATGATAGCCTCAGTTATCTTGACTTCCAGTGATTGGCTCTGGGACACATTTGTTTCTATTTTTGATGGTCCATGGAAAGCAGAGAATTCTCTTCCAGCACCACATAGGGACATGCAATAACACTGCCATGAAAATATGGTGCCAAGGTGGGGGTATAGATTATATCAGACTCAATATGTTATATGAATGGCTTACAATACTTACTGGAGACTCCCACTGTTTTTATTT